>JAUIMM010001189.1:600000-1141523 GCA_031769625.1 Taudactylus pleione
TAGCAGCTAATTAAAGAAAATGTTTATTTCTGTTTATTTAGTTAAGAATAAGTAAGGGTAAGGTGTAGATTTTGCTGTTAAACAAATACACTGAGACTTTTAAGTTGAAAAAGCATATCTATAGGAGTGATGTATTATATTGTATTAGATATTGAGACTCACCCTGTTTTCCTTTCTTTTTCACGATATGTTATCAAGAAAAATGACGTCCCTCATGTTTATTCCGGGATTTTGATACAGAAGCTTTCTTGTGATATTACTGTGTATCAGAGACTATATTACAGTGCCAAGGACAATAGTGAAAGACTGTTAAATTGTATGGATTCATCCACAGTGCAAGGGTGGGGAGATACGGACTTTAAATCCATTGGAATGTGGTGTGATTCTCACACAGGACAATTACCATCGAGGACTCAACATGTTTTATACATGTTTGTTTACATGATAATGTGTATTACCTTAGTACATTATGAGATCAAAGGGTGGTTCATGGGAATTTTACATTTAATAGGATATATTTTAATAATGATTTTAGCAATATATTTGGTGATCAAATGTGGTATATGGTTATTAGGAAAATGTTGTTCTAGAAAATGTTAAATCATATCCTGTTAAGATGATAACTAATACAGGAGAAATTTGGAAGGTATATGGTGCAATATCACCTGAGAGCAAGGGTGGAGTGTAACATGAGTAACAAAAATGGAGTTTTCAAGCCATTTTAATGTTCAGTGCTCTCAGTCTGTTTTGCAACATATACAGATTGTGACACAGTCCAATATATGTCAATATGTTTTAGAATGCTAACTAGTTAGCTATTACAAATGTATTGTTATGAGACAACATATACTTAAGACTGCGTCAACATGGTTTTACCTTCAACTACGCACCATAAATGTACTCAATTTCTAAGACAACAGTGCCCCCTACTGTCTCAATCTACTTGGGTGTATTGCAAAAGATGACCTTTATACCTTTTAAAATGCCTATTCAGGAGTTTTCCCCTCAGCATCTAGCCTATATTAGCTGTACTGGTGTCAGTGTGAAAGCAGCCTTATTCCTGGAACCACACTGACTGCAGAAGTGCCAGGAGATCCCGTTTGAATATAATCCAGTCTCTAGGTGCTGAGAGAAAGGCTCCTGGATTTTGCTGATGTGATTGCTGTATCTATTGAATGAATCGACAATTGTAGCTAAGTATATTAAATTTACACAAAGCGAATAGGTACTGACAGTCAGGATGAAGAGATACAGAGAAGAAAGCAGAACAGAGGTCAATGACAGTGAAATGGGTTGCATTTGGTGGGATCTGCATGAGAAAGACAGCTGGATTCGGCACTACGGGGAATTGGCTCTCTACTACCTTATTAACCCCTCTAAGGTCTTGTACCAGCCAATAACCCCTCCCACCACTTTTCTTCACAGGAAAGATGGGACTGTTGGCTACACTTGCTGTACGGACTAAAATTCCCTGTTGTAATAACTGCTCAATTATGGGATAAACCCCTATCTCTACCTCCTGTTTTATCGGGTACTGGGGAATTTTTGGAGCTTGCCTACCGCTTTTTAGATTTGCCATTACAGGAGCTACATTTGCCATCAATCCAGTGTCCTGTCCATCTTTGGTCCAAAGTGAACCTGGTATTTGGGATAACATTTGATCTACCTGAGATGGATTTTTACCGGAACCAGTAGAGTGATACATTAACCTTTGGGGAGTATCCAATATATCTGTCACCTCATGCGCAACTCTCTCTGGGATATCTAGAAATATACCATCAGGGGTACAATATATGACACATTCCATTTTACATAACAAATCCCTTCCCAGTAGATTGGAAGGGCCGCTGCTGCCAGGAGAAAAGAATGCCTGGTATGCAATGGCCCGATAGTAACCTTTGTGGATTTGGTTAAAGGATAATGTTGCACTTTACCCGTTACACCCATTGCTGGTGCTGTTTCGCTGGTCACCTGTAAATTAGCTGGAGATTTTATCACTGATCTGGTCGCCCCTGTGTCTACAAGAAAAGAATGTTTAGTACTAGCTACATCAATTAACATTACAGGTTCTTCTCTAACATCCCCAGTTAACCTGACTGGCTGTAGACTACAGTTATGATCTGACCCCTATAGTTGACTCTCACTCTCCAATACAGCATTTAAGGCCACAATTGGAGCAGCTGACTGTGGAGAATTCCCTGCATTCTGCATATATCCCTTAAAGGGATATCTAGGTACTCCCTGGTTAGGGGGTCCTACCCTCTTCACCTTACAGTTCCTACTTACATGTCCCACTTGGTTGCAGTTAAAACACCATCATGAGTGGGGTGGGGGAAAAGGTTGTTGTGTAGGTTGGGCAGTAGAGAAAGATTGTGAGTGTGGGTATGAATTTTGAGGGAAATACGGTGGCTGAGGGTAGTAAGGGTTTTCTGGTTATGTGGAATAAGTGGGGTAGGGCTGTTTGTGCATGTGCAGGATTGGTGAGTGCATGCAGCTGTGAAGGTGCATGTGTGTCTTGTGGCTGTGATGGTATATTCATTCCTTCTAGAGCTTGAATGCTAACAGCCACTGGCTTCTCGCTCTGGGTTTTTCTCTTCTTGAGGGTGTTTTTATCTTGCTCAATAGCAGACTCCCTGAGTGTGTCTACAGTAACTTCCCTCCAGCCCAGTAGAGATGTCTGGACTCGGGTCTTCAGATTGTCTTTAAGACCATCCATAAGTACCGTGACGACCATTTCCCTATGGTGAGTGCTATCTTTAATATCTTCTATCCCAGTGTACTGGGTGATAGTCTGCAGAGCTCGGGTACAGTAATCTTCTGCAGATTCACTCTCTTTTTGTTTTATGGTGAAATTTTTACTTCAGTTAACTACTACCAGAAAATATACACCCAATTGAGTTATTATGCGGGTAATGTTACCTTGGTTATCCTCATCTGTTAAGGGACCATCTCCCCATAAATATGCAATCCGTGATAAACTTATTCATGTCTGTATTGTGCGGAAGACACGGCCTAAACACCACTCTCCAGTCTTTATTGGTTGGCTTGTTAGCATTACCCAAATTTTTCACAAATCTTTGGCATTTTGCTAATTCCTTCTTAGGGTCAGGGAAGTAATTCATTATGGAATCTAGTTCCGCTCTTGTCCAAGGACAATGCATCATCTCTTGTGGGCACCACACCATTCACATCCGGATTCTCATTGGGAACAGTTATTGGCCGGACGGGATGGAGACCAGCCGCACTGCTACCTTTGGATTTGTTACCTGGCTGGAGATTCAGTCTATTACTGCTACGTACAGGATTAACAACTTTCGTTACAGGTACGGCTGACACTTCCTGTACTACCACTGATGAGGATGGGGCCACCTCCTTTGCTTGTTGGAACATCTAACATTTGTACGGCATGGGAAATGGCAGACATAACAACAGGTTCATCATCTGCATCATAAACATTTTCCTTGTGATTACTCAAGAGAGGGTACAGGTTACATGTTAAATTTTTATGGGTTTTTACATTGACTGTACCTTCAGCCCCATCCGCATAGGGCGGTGGTGGTGTGTGAACCACTGATATTACCTTCCGCAACGCTACCTTGTTATGCGTGCGCGCTATTTTGTGGCATGCACCACAGTTTAGCACTGCGTGCACACTCCCCTTCATCATGCACACGATGCTGGTTTGTGTCGCATGCACACCCCTGAGCCATGTATCTCCTTCGTGCTGCCATAGCTTTAAACAATCGTTATATTTTACCTTTTTCATTCGAGAGTGCACCATGCAGATGCTATCTCAGACATTGTTCAATACCTCCTTATCAAAGCTGCCAATTCTGGGAAACGGTTTCACAGTCTTCCTCATAATTTTAAACCATACATCACAGTACCTAGTTGCATAAGCACCATACCTAGTATGCATAATATGCCGTGCCGACCCAAGCGGCGCTTCCAAAAGCAGCACATCATTGAACATCTCTACCGTTTGCTTGGCTCCCATCTTGGGAAAATAACACTAAACTTTTCAATAGAGATTTAAATCGGTGAAAGAATGTCAAGGCTACTTTCACTTACCTGTGGACGATATTAACAGGATGCGCCCACACACCTATGGAAGAATAACCAGGCTGCTTCCACGCACCTAAGCCCTTTTCGAGTACTTTGCACTGCTAGCATTTAGGCATTCCAATAACACCTACCCTTTTCAGTGATTTCGTCCACCACTGCTCAGTTCACAATCACAATATGCCACAACTGTGCGGTTCAATCACAATAACCCTAACTGATCACTGGATGCTGCAATCACACTTAGAGACGATGCCTACAACAAGACAACAACTACACCTGCATATGTGTATAGACTGCGGTATCTACTACCGAGCCACTAGGCCGACACCAGGACCTTAGAACCTAAGAGTCTTACGATACCCCTAGCTAGGGAACATGTTACCCCTACCAACACACATTCACTGTTACACACCATTTTCCTGCGCAGAAAAATACACGTTTTCCCAGACTATGGCAGCACTGACTAAGGTACTTACAACAATGTTATCATGCTATCAATATCACAATGCAAGCTCAATGGCTTTGTTTAAACATACGGCAGCAATACAGGAAATACATATATGCTATTGTGCGACTAGACGCATACACAATAATGCGACCGCTACACAAAATGTATTATTACCTCTTGCTATTGTGCGACTTCCCCTTTGAACATGAAATTTTATCAACGAAGGAAAGCAAACTTTTTCCTCCCTTGTCCCTGGATTCTAATCAGCGCTCCTTAAACTCACACAATAACGGATAGCGGTCTCTCAGCAGCAAAGTGGTAGCAGGTATTCAAAGGCACAATGCGTTCTTTCCTGCTTATGGCGCATCCACCCTTTTGCTGAGAGATCGATAACTGTGTGTTACCGGGTGAATGGTAGCGTGATTTCACTATGAGCCCCCATCTATTGATTCCTACCTATCTATACACTCTAAATGTCGCTAAATAGCATTATGAGTCGCACAAGAAATAATTGCTCTCCAGACTTTGATTGTGGTTCCAAAGCACAAAAAGATATTATTCACCAAAAAGCAGATAGTTACACGCTATGATCTAAATACAATTAGCACAAACAAATTATACACTCACAAGGTATAGTCGATACATACGCAAGCGCACCGGTCTCAGTTACAGTCATCAATCCAGAGGTCTGTGGTCATCCCAGAGAATGAGACCGGGACACAGGCTATATACCCTAACAGATCATGATAACAACAATGTAGACAGACAAACATAATTCCATTGGTTCTTGCTCTTGGTCTCTGTAGTATGCTGTAGTTCATAGGGCAGTTCACTAGGGGTATGTCCCAATTCTACAGATTACATTGTCGTTCTTTAATTGATTTAAATTAGATAGAGACACTACATTACAGTGTACACACTCTAACCAATAATTTCCTATATACCATAACCATCGAACGCAAGATGCGACTCCCTCGCTGATAGGTTCAGATTTCTGGAAATAAACAGTGTGTCAGTTTTGTACCAAACATGTCAGGTTTATCATGTTGTATACCATAAATATTAAATACATGCATTTTATTTCAAAATTAATAACTTTAATATAAACCATAATGTGCAGGAACCTTTTATGAGTGTGTGTATATTTATGATTACATGTAAGTATGCGTTGTGTGTTTTCATGCAGTGGAAAAAGGTGCGTTGTGTGTTTCTATTTATAATTGCAACTGTATGTCTATGTGTGAACGCTTTGTGGATACCCATGTAATCGTTTAAGTGTATATATATATATATATGTACATATACACATACATATATATATATATACATACACACATACCTATATATATACATACACACACATATATATATATATATATACACATTCACATATATATATCCTCAAACTGGTCATTATTTATTTTACTTCTGTCTGGACTAAAGGAATGACAGACAACGGGGTTTTGTCCTGTTCATGGATGGAGCAAGCCTTGGCAAACAATCTTATAATTTTAACAAAAGGCTCCCCTAATACAACTTAAATATATCAGCATTGGATATTTGTTAACAATAGCTACACGCCTGGCAATTGTTTATTAATCTACATTTAGGACACTTCAATTGTGCATATCAGTGCCTGGGTTATATTTCAATTGCCACAGACATACTGTGTATATATTTGAAGTAAACATTCACAGTATCTTTGTGTATTCTTGATTATTTGTCACAGACATGTCTACAAGACAAGTCTGTCATCACTGAATATATGAAGTCTTTAAATATATATTTATATGTGTATCCGTGTGTATGGGGTTTTAAACAGTATGCAGTGGTAATGCGATTGCACAATGCTAATAGTAGCATATTAGCAACACACACCATGGTTTCATGCTGACGACGCAAGATGGCGTCGTCAGAGGCAACCTAAAATGGCGTCGCTCGATATTAATTTTAAGATCTGGTCTCAGCCAATCATCCGGCTTCGACAGACCTGTGAAACGTGGGCACGTATGGACGATAAAGATATCGTCTATCGCCCGTGCATGCAGGCCAACCTTGTTGATATCGACCAGGTAGTACCAGGTCAATATCGACCAGGTAGATATCATTGATCGTGGGTCATTGGCCGTCATTGGTGGGTGGGTGGTGTGCTGGATGATCGATATCAATCATTCAGTACTCCGGGAAGGTGCAGGACGATCAGCCAGTGATATTATCACTGACTGATCATCCCGTGTGTACGCACCATTACTGTACTTTGCCCACCACCTCCATCCAACTGTGGAGAGTCACAAGCACAATATCCCATAGGCATGGATGTGTAAGAATTATAGTTGCACATGTAAAATAGAAAATATTGCAATTTGTGCCAAGAAACAAGCACTAATTGCATTTACAGTACTCCCAACTCTAAATGGGCTGTTAAAAGTACTATACTCTGCCTTTCCTACTACCAGCTCAGATATTGCATGAGACACATGCTCTTTTAGTTATACCCCTTATGTTATAAGTGATCTTCTAAATAAACTAAGACATTTTGATCATCAGGACGCAATTCATACATTCATTCATTTTTATTTCATTTCAATTCCAGTTAACCAACTTAAATTTGTTTTGTTTTTTAGTTTTTCATGACAAAACTGTGACTCTGCATATGCTCAGGTTGGCATTTGTTTTCCCCAGTAAGTAAAGCTGTAAATCTTTCCCTTCATCTGCCAGTCATCACTTGTCTCTGACATTGCATGTTAAGAGACTTATCAGATTGGCAGGACAAGCTAAATCACTCCCATACATTTGAAGCCAGACACTGCACAGGGGAGCAATAACCAGCCACAGGTGAGTGATTACTTTATTAATGATATGTAGTCTGTACTTTCTTTCTTACTTTTTTTTCATTATTTACAGAAAAATAATATGCTCCTCAATAGTATTAACATCATCAACATTAACTCTGGTAACACTAATGTTTCACTCTGCCTTATATGGAATTAAATACTAATTTTCATGAGAAGCTGTAAAAACTGAATGACAATATAAATTGAATAAAACAGTAAGTGCACCGAATGAATGATCACTGCTTGGAAAAGATTTTTACTAATGTGTACCATCCTCTATCCCAGTAATTCTCAAATCCAGTCCTCAGGTAGCATCAACACGTCATATTTTGATTTTTAATCATGCACAGGGGACTTATTCTATTTTTGAGTCTGTAATTATCCCACCTGCAGAGAGATATCCTCAAAACATGACCTGTTGGGAAAACTTGAAGGTTAAGGTTGAGAACCGCTGCTCTAGCTAGAAACCGAGTGTCTGCTACATACAGCTGTGTTTATTTGGGTCTCTGAAGGGTTTATAATGCAGAACCAACAAGACAGTTTAGAGGTCTATGTACTAAAGCTGGGTACAATCTGGCAGATCGGAGCAACATATGTTGCTGACGATGTGCGCTCCCATGCATGCAGGTCTGACTGGCATGATCTGTCTAGTGTCTACTGGCCTTAAGACTTCGAGAGAGATAAAGTGGATGGAGATAAAGTACAAACCAATCAGTTCTCAACTTTCACTTTTCAAACACAGCCTATTAGGAACTGATTGTTTGGTACTTTACCTCCATCCACTTTATCTCTCTCCAAAGCTTAGCACATAGGGGCCCATTTATCATTGTATATTTGCAGCTATATCCCTGAAAACACCCATTTTGGGGGGTTAACCGCAATTTCACGTTCTCCCCAGATGTATGAAGGAGGGACCACAGCAGGTATCCCCAATACCTGCTGCGATCCCTCCATTCCCGCTGACAGCTGCACCCCCCATTAGCTGCTGTAGCCTATGGGCTACCCTTCGCATAATTAGCCGGTAGAGGATTCCCCCGGGACCCTCCCCAGAAATGACGGCCAGGCATGTGCAGTCATGCAGGTCTCCGGGCGCATCGCAGGGACTTTCAGAGTGACTGTCCCTGCATGTGACAGCGATAGGATTGCATCTTGGGTGGTAATATCGTGCCTAGATCGCATTGCAATTGCGATCATTAATAAATGGGACCCACAGACCCCATACTTGGCTACCTTTTACCAGCTGTGGAGGAGGGAGGAAAAATCACAAGCCACAATCTCTAGATTGCAGAATTCAATTTATCCCAGGACTAAAACATGATTTGTATGGGCGCCATTCGTCTTACATTGTAGTTAAGTGTCATAACATGTCATAACATAACATGTCACCTTCTTCTACTTATAGTAATGTGTATTTGTTTCATTACAAACATATAGCGTCCTCATAAGGAGTGCTGCAAGTATATCAGATGATACCTGTCAGCAACATAAATCCAGACTTCACAGAAAGCTAAAGATACTTTGTTATCACTATCTGACCATTGTTGTTTAATTCATAGAGCAAATATATTTTTTGCCAACAGCATTTGATATATAAGATCAATATAAACATACAAATATACTAGGCCTTTCTATATATCATTACAAATAAATAAGATACCTGCCAGCAGCATAAATTGAGACCTATAAGTTTTCTGTACAATTGATAGTGTGGGGGGTTCCTGCCAATAGCAACTATTAATTAATATCTCATTCTAGAACTTAATCAGGATATATATCTTGGTGTATTGATTCCATAGTGGACACTTTAACACCAGTGATTTGTATTCTAATTAAGAATAGATATTTAAAACAAATCAGCAGTAGAATTTTACCACCATATTTCAAAGACATAAGCAATATTAGTTATATTAATAAAATAAACAGTAAGGAATTAATTGGAGACAAGCACTCTTCTATACAAAGCTTTATTCAAATTAATTATATTCTCTGACAACACAACCAACAAATTCCTGGGAGGTTATAAATACTAATAATAGAATAATTTGGAAAAGGACATTGCATACACACTATGATACAGTGTGTTTATTTTTAATATCACTTTATTTTTCCTTTCACGATTCCCACCTTATTTGTTCTTAATATTTTACAGTAATGGGCCATTTAATGTAATTAATAAAAGTTATATTTTACTGGTGTAAATTTGCTCTAGCTGTAAGACCAATCCTTTCTTTTTGGAGTATGTTCTAGTTTATATTGGCAAAAATAGAATTTGTGGCAGCACCCCCAGATGTGATTGAATTGTACGTGATTATAATATGGGGTTATAAAACAATATTTCAGATAGTGAATAGTGTAGTAGCTTTTTCCTATTTCCCCTTTTCCTTTGTATTATTAGTTGTTTTATATACAGAAGTGAAGTGTTTGTCAATACCAGTCTGATATGGTTGACAAATTACATTGTACTCATATAGGAGATGTTAAAACATATTGTAGCAACAATGTTATAAAGTAACATTAAACTTTACTGATTGCAACATTGTAGTGAATATGGAAGAGAGGGATTTGACAGTTCTAATACTGTATTTTTTGAATATTATTTGAATATATGACAACTGAAGTCACGGCGACACTGAGAGGGCGGTGGAGCAGGTACTACTTATCCGACCAAAGCCAGTTGGATGGGCCCGGTGGGTGCCCAGGTCAGCAATCACCCCCACTGCTATGCCCACTACCTCTGGTCATGTCTATATAGCAGTACATCGGGTAGCGAGAGAGCGGAGACGGATGCTGCAACAGTCTCCTCTTTCAATCCTCCACATTTAATACACTACACATAGCTTACTTTAGAAACATAGAATGACGGCAGATTAGAACCATTTGGACCATCTATGTTGCCCCTTTTGGGTTTAGGTGCCTACACACTTGGTGATGTGCTCACGATCAGACATCGTATCTGATTTCCCCTTGAACTTTTCCCAGCAGCTCCCTGCCAGTCGTGGGCAGGATTTGGTGTTAAAAAACTGTCCAATGTGACAAACGATCTATCGTGCCTCCTAACTATTCCACTGCATCGTGTCCCTGATTGGCAAATCTGCCCTGCAGCACGGCAGATCTGAAGATGCGATGTACGACCAGAGGCTACGCGCATCGGCATTGTGAGTAGACACTCACAATTAGGACATATTTTACAGGATCCTTCATTCTGATGCGTCGGAATCGGGAGGATTGCGTAAAAAATCGCTAAGTGTGTAGGCAGCTTTAGATTATTAGGGTTAGGGTTATTAGGTGGTTAAGGTTGCTTCAGCATTAGTGATAGGGTTATGGGTTAGTGTACTTTGTCCTAGTTAATTTGCATACAATTGTAACATACCTGATTCAGAGTCGCTCGTAAGCGGCCGCTCGTTCGCTGTGAGAGATGTTCGCACAACTGCGCATGCGTATGGGTCGTAATGCGTATGCGTAAACCAGTCATTGCGGTCGGAAATCGAGCACTCGCAAAACAGCGAGGGGCTGTTAATTTGATTGACAGAATGTACCGTTTGTGGGTGGTAACAGTAGAAGGTGCTTGAAAACGGGGAGTGGAGATCCGAACGCAGGCGTGCCTAACGGTAAAAAGGGTGTTTCATGGGAGTGCATAATTAGTAAAGGAGCATCATCGACCACGTCACTTGGTTGTCTCTTAGCCTGAACTGCTTGCAGTGATAGCGGTAGGAAAAACCTACCACAAGCACTGCGAGCAGTTCAGATGCCTTTCGATGTACCCGATTAATCAAATAAATACGGAGATGACGTGTGATGCTAACAGCAAAGGGGCGTCTTTACAAAATAGCAAGAGCATTTTTCGTTCGCTCGCTCAGACATAGAGGCGTCAACAAACCGCAATGAGCGAGCACTCAATTTAAATAGCCGACCCCTTTTTTGGAACGACCGTCTGCAAATAGTGTCCGGCTAGGAATCAGGCCCAGATGCCATTACCACTGTAGTGGTTACATCTAAGAGCACACTATGGCAACCATATGCATACCCGCAATTTGTTTAAATTCATCCTGTGCCATGCCTCTGCCCTAATGCTGCCACTAACATCCTCACTGTAACTTACTCAGGATTACAAATGGGTGCAGCTGTAGGTGTGAGCAATGTACACATTTTATTGATTATAATGCACCGGATAAAACTCGGAAAAGTCTTTGGACCAAACACTTTAGAACGATGTGACCGGTAATGTGTTAGTCTTACTGTCAATGAGCATAGGTTTGCCCAAACCTCCTAATTTGCCCAGACCTGTTATAATTCAAATGAGCAGCAGTGACACAAAGAGAAGAGCTGGGCACTATACTGAGTGTTTTGTTTCTTTTCTCCCAGTTCACATACTTTGATTTTGAGTATTCATTTTTTTATTATATAAAATAATATTAATGTTATCACAAATTTATTGAAAGGGTTTTAAACCATGGTCAACACTGTTCCTAAAATAGGTGAGAAGTCGAGTAGATTGCAAAGAATTCTTCCAGACCTACGATAATGTCACAAAGGAAAACATTCCATTTCTACACTCATTGGTTCAGTATTTTGACCCAAAACTTGAGCAAATGATGCAATTGAAATTTGGGCAAGTGGCTTAAAATATAGAAGTGAAGGAGTCAAATTTGCTCATCTCTACTTGTACAGCATATATGATAAGAGCAATATTGAACAATTGGAAATTGGAAACTGCAGGGCCGGATTTAGGGCCACATAGACCTGGGGCTGAAAATGATCAAGGGTGTATTCTGAGAAGGGGAGGAGCTGTTTCCAGTGCAGTGTGGGTGTGGCCATTGCTATGTGGGAGTGTACAACCACTTCACTATCTGCACCACGGTCTCTCTAAACACATAGAAATAGAAAAATTGCATCATTTTGTGCGAAAAATATAAATACAATTTTTGTACTTTCAATTCATGGACAAATGTGTGGTCAGCTAAGCAGCTGGTCATCATCATCATGATGCTATGATGATGGACCTAATTTTATGTGGAGGCCTGTGTCACAAGCCGCCGCGCTGCCAATGCTGTGCGGGGTGAAAGCCGGACAAGCGTTTACTGAAGTCTCCTCCTTCCTCCTGTTAGGATCTGTGGTAGCAGCATATTGTTTGCAGTTTCAGTCTTGGTTGCTAGTTGCTACTGAGGCTCTGCACTAATTACTGCCTGTCTGTGTGCAGTATCAAGTGTGCACTAATTGATTCTCCTGTCTGTGCACAGCCCAGGTGCTCAATAGTGTCTCATTAGAGAGGCTTGCTCTGGTTGGGCCCTGTTTTTGTTAAATTCCAGCCAGCCCTTCACTCCATGCCGGTGATAGCATTTACTCGTGTTTCCAGTAGTGCCAGTCTCCTGTTATTCAGCTGAGTTCCTGTGTCCAGTTTGCTATAAATCTTCTGCTGTTTGTTCCATCAAGGCATCATGGTCTGCATTCCATCTGCTGTATGCTGCTCAAGTCATCTAGGCAGCACAGTGTGCATCTCTGTCCTCAGCTGTTTATATCGTCCCAGCGGTACAGAGTGCATACACGTCCAGGGGCACTCACCAGCGTCCGGTGGCTAGTGTCAACCCGACGGCATTGGGTGCACCTCAGTGTCTAAAGTGCACAATCCTGCGCACCAACCCCAGTGTCAACCCGGCGGCATTGGGCGCACATCAGCGTCCAAAGTGCGTAATCCGGCGCACCAGCCCCAGTGTCATCTTGGTGATATTGGTCGCACCTCAGCGTCCAAAGAGCGCATCCAAACCAAAGACTTTTCAGCCATCTAGGCTCCCACACAGCCCAAGGGCTGCATCTCATCCTTGGCCTCCAGGCCACAGCTAGCCAAGGTCTCCCAGCCCTAAAGGCAGCTACCCAGCCTAGAGGCTGATATCGGCCCAGAGGCCGCATCTCACTTTATTGGTCCACAAGCCTAACCAGCCCTCATGGCTGCTACTCAGCCCAGAGGCTGCTACTGGCCCAAAGTCCGCATCTCATCTTATTTCCCCACAGGCCCAACCAACCCGGGCTGCTACCTGCCCAAAGGCCGCATCTTACCTTTCTGGCCCACAGAGAAAGGCATGAAGGGAGCCAGCATATAGTGCCATGTGGAAGTTTCTGGGGTACCTCCAAGGTGAGTCAGCTCTCAGCTTATATATGTGCTGTTATTATGCAGTACACTAATTTGTAATTATATGACCTAGAGTGGGTGTTACTATTATGTATCCATAATTATTTTGGGGTGAGCGTTTGGGAGTGGGGCCCCAAGAGTTGTTCTGGCTAAACTTTTTTAAGGGCATCACCACTTAATTAACATAGATATTTTTTTATCACTTTTCTAATTGGTTATTATTCATGACATTTTAATTATTTCTGATTTCATTAACAGCTATTGATAAATCTTTACACATCTATTCTTTACTCTTCACTATCACCTTTTTTCCCCATTTCATGTGATGCCCTGGGGATGGTCCTTGGCTGGAATTTTTTGGGGTACCTTGCTTCTCGGATGTGAACCAATTAGGGACACCAGTATAGAGGAGCCTTGGCGATGGCCTGGCACTTATTCATATATTTGCAAATGTATGTAACTAATACCTCTGAATCTATATTATCATGTAGGATTTTTTCTTGACATTGCTGCAGTGAGCTGGAGGGAATCTTTTTTTCTGTGGTTCAGTGTAAACCCCACCCTTTACAAGCACCTGTGCTATGTCAATAAGCTGATATGAGCGACCACCATCATTTTTATCAACTGGCCACTACCTACCAAGTCACCTCCAGCTCTCAAGGCTGCTACCGGCTCAAAGGCCGCATCCTGCTTTATTAGCCCACTGGCTACAGTCAGCAAAGACACTTCCAGTCTTCAAGGCTGCTACATGACCACAGCAAGATAAGGTATACCAGCCCTCAAGGCTGTGGTGGGACTAATACCCTATTGCCTGACCTGAGTCTTAACATTGTCACCGGCCATACATATTTTTTCCGGGTACTGTGATCCTTCTTCATGGATCACACTCAGAATCTGGCTCAGATTCTGGCTGGACAGATCCAGTTTCTGACACAAAAAGTGCAGGAACTTTCCCTCCAAGTGGAGGAGACTCGTGGTACCACTGATCCCACTATTGTGGAACCTAAACTAAATTTGCCTGACCGGTTTTCTGCAAACTGGAAGGATTTTTTTGAACTTTAGAGAGAGCTGTAAGCTCTATTTTCGACTTTGGCCCAGGTCCTCGGGTTATCAGGTCCAACAAGCAGGCATTATTATTTCCTTGCTTCAGGGCGATCCACATACCTGGGCCTTTGGGCTTCCTTCTTCCAGTCCGGACCTGCTGACAGTTGAGGCGTTCTTTACAGCTTTAGGATTGCTCTACAATGACACAGATAAGGCAGCCATGGCAGAGGCAAGTCTTAGGTCACTGAAGCAGGAGGATGCAGCGGCGGAAGATTATTGTACGGAATTCCGCAAGTGGGCTGTCGATGCTGGATGGAACAATCCACCCTTGAGAAGTCAGTTTTGTTGGGGCTTATTGGACGAAATGAAAGATATCCTGGTCCAGTATCCTGCCCCAATTTACCTGGATGACCTCATGAGTTTGGCAATTCGTGTTGACCAACGGCTCCGGGAACGCCATGTAGAGAAGAAGCTTCCTTCTCAGCCCCCTCAATCTCCTTTATGGATGACTCCATCTGACTCGGGTGAACAAATGCAGTTAGGAGCATTCCGTCTTCCACCCGAAGAAAAACAAAGGAGGTGCTCCTTGCATTTATGTCTCTACTGCGGTGGTAGAGGTCATGTAGCCCAGCTGTGTCCTCTGAAGTCGTTTAAAGGTAAGGTCTAGATGAATAAGGGGAGATACATCTAGGCCTTGCGTTCGTCTCCCCAGAAAATTCTGTCCTGAAAACTGCAGTGATCCATCTTTCCAAAACGCAGGTCTTTGTCCCTGCATTCATCAACAACAGTGCAGTGGATAATTTCATGGACTTTATCTTCTTCCAAACCTTGGGCCTGACCCCGCTGTCATTATCAACTCCTGTGTCAGTGATTGGACTGGATGGGACCAGTCTTTTCGAGGCTCCAGTGCTCTTTCGGACTACTCCTTTGCAGTTGTCAGTTGGTGTCCTACATTGTGAGGAACTTTTGTTTCTTCTCCTTCAATGTACTTTGGCTCCGGTGGTCTTGGGGTTACCCTGGTTGAAAACACATAAACCCGTGATCCAGTGGCAGACCGGTGAAATTCTGGAATGGGGTACATCATGCTTTCTCAATGTTTGTCCCGAGCTATTCGCTGGCTGCCGGCTCCATATCATGTTTTACCCGAAGTGTTCTCTAAGAAAAATGCTGATGTCCTGCCGCCTCACCATCCCTTCGACTGTGCCATTGATTTGTTACCCGGTGCCAGGCTTCCTAAGGACTGACTATATGTCTTGTCTATTCCGGAGGATGAAGCCATGAGGGACTATATTCAGGAGGCCCTGGAGAAAGGCTTCATCCATCCTTTCAAATCCCCAGTGGGATCAGGGTTCTTCTTCATTGAGAAGAAGGACAGATCTTTTCAACCCTGCATTGACTTCCGTGGACTGAACAAGATCACAGTCAAGAATGCATATGCCTTGCCACTCATCTTGGTGCTGTTTGACCAACTGCGTGAGGCATCCATTTTCTCTAAGATCTATCTCAGGGGTGCATACAACCTCATTCGCATCAGAGAGGGGGATGAGTGGAAGACAGCCTTTAACACCCACTCTGTACATTTTGAATACCTGGTCATGCCATTCAGCCTCTCCAACGCCCCAGCTGTGTTTCAAGATTTTATTAATGAGGTGTTAAGGTATTTCTTGGGATTCTTTGCAGTGGTTTACTTAGATGACATCCTCATCTATTCTAAATCCATGGAGGAACATCGGAAGACATGTCAGACAGATCTTGTGAAGGTTGCTGGATAACAACCTGTATGCCAAGCTGGAGAAATGTGAGTTTGATGTTAAAGAGGTGTCATTCTTGGGCTACAGTATTTCCTCGCAATGTTTCTCCATGGATCCTGGGAAGGTGAAGGCCATTCTAGACTGGGAGCAACCCGCTACATTGAAAGCCATTCAATGGTTTCTTGGCTTTGCGTATTATGATCGCAAGTTATTAAATCCTTTTCTGCCATAGTCTTCCCCATTGTGGAACTGACCAAAAAAGGAGCTGAGGTTGCGAATTGGTCACCTGAGGCCGTTTAAGCCTTTAACACCTTAAAGGCGGCTTTTGTGTCTGCTCCTGTCCTCCGGCATCTGAACCCAGAGCTTCCGTTCATTGTAGAGGTCGATGCATCTGAGATAGGAGTGGGAGCTATCCTTTCTCAGAACAATATCAAGGATTTTAAGCTACACCCTTGTGCTTTCTTCTCCAGGAAATTCAGTTCAGCAAAGAAGAATTATGATGTGGGCAACCGGGAGCTTTTGGTGATTAAGTGGGCCTTTGAGGACTGGAGACACTGGTTATAGGGAGCTAACCATGTGGTGATGGTTCTCACTGATCACAAAAATCTGGCCTACATTGAGACAGCAAAAAGGTTGAACGCAAGGCAGGCAAGATGGGCCCTTTTCTTCACCCACTTTAATTTTGTGATTTCATTTCGACCTGGGTCCAAGAATATTAAACCGGATGCCCTGTCTCAAAGCTTCTTGGTATGTCAACCTCCCAAGCCTTTGGAAGAGTCCATCATTCTGATGTTCAAGATCCATTGTGCAGTCTCCAGGACCCTGGCAGATTCCCTCAGGGCTTGTCAAGCCAAAGCTCCTCGCAATATGCCATCAGGTCTACTGTTTGTCCCTGAGAGACTTCATAAAGTGGTGTTGAAGGACTTTCATTCCTCCAAGACAGGGGGTCATCCTGGCATTTCTCGAACTATTGAACTTTTGTCCCGATCCGTATGGTGGCAGTCCATATCAAGAGATATTCGTGAGTTTGTCCTGGCCTGTGAAGTATGTTCTAGAAATAAGCCCCTCAGGACTACTCCACAAGGTTTTTTGTGTCCTCTTCCAATTCTCTCTAAACTATGGACACACATTGCGATGGACTTTGTCATTGACCTTCCGGTGTCTTCTCGTTGTACGGTTATCTGGACCATCGTTGACTTTTTCCAAAATGGTGCATTGTATCCCTCTGGTCAAGTTACCATCTGCCAAGGAGTTGTCTGCACTGTTCTTACAGCATATCTTCAGGCTTCATCGGCTTCCGGTGGATATTGTCTCAGATTGAGGGACACAATTTGTTGCTTGGTTCTAGAGGTGCTTTTGTGCGGATCTTGGCATCAATGTTAGCCTGTCATCAGGTTACCAGTCCAATGGGCAGACGGAATGGGCCAATCAGTGTCTGGAACAGTACATCCGCTGTTTCACCTTAACATGTCAATATGATTAGGCTTCACTGTTGCCCTTTGCAGAATTTGCTTATAACAACTCCTACCATTCTGCTTTCTCCATCTCTCCCTTTTACTGCAACTCTGGGACCCATCCTAGGAGCAATTCTTTTGAGCCTTCAATAACCAGAACATCATTTTTTTCATCCATTTCCAGGTTGCGGTCAGTTTGGAGAAAGGTGCATCAGTCTCTCCTTCAGGCATCAGGTCGGTCCAAAGTTTGGCCGACCTGATGCCTGTACTTGAAGGCCCTGTACTTTCAAAATAGGAGACTAGGTCTGGCTCTCAACGAAGAATATTAATCTACGTCAGAGGTCACAAAAATTGGGGCCCAAATTCATTGGCCCATTCCGTATTATTGCTCAAGTGAATCGGGTGGCGTCTCGACTAAGATTACAGAGAACTCTTAGGATCAATAATACCTTTCATTGCTCCCTCCTGAAACCGGTGTTTCTTTCCTTCAGGTTTTCTTCGAGGCGTCTGGTCAGACTTCCACCTGTGTATTGGTCTTACCTCAGGGTCCAAAGGGCGCATCCAAACCAAAGACTTTTCAGCCGTCTAGGATGCCACACAGCTCAAGGGCTGCGTCTTATCCTTGGCCCCCATGCCACAGCTAGCCAAGGTCTCCCAGCCCTCAAGGCTGCTACTTAGCCTAGTGGCTACTACCGGCCTGAAGGCCCAAGTAGTCCTCAAGGCTGCTACTCAGCCCAGAGGCTGCTTCAGGCCCAAAGGCCACACATCACCTTATTGGCCCACAAGCCCAACCAGCCCAGGCTGCTACCTGCCCAAAGGCCACATCTTACCTTTCTGGCCCACAGGACACTACCTACTAAGTCACCTCCAGCCTTCAAGGCTTTTACCATCCCAAAGGCTGCATCCTGCTTTACTGGCCCACTGGCTACAGTCAGCCAAGACAATTCCAGCCTTCAAGGCTACTACACGGCCGCAGCAAGCCAAGGTATCCCAGCCATCAAGGCTGTGGCGGGACTAATTGCCTGACCTGAGCCTTAACAGCCTGGAGCTGTAGTGCCATCCGCCCTGGGTTACTGGATGTAAGCAGAAAATTAAATATACAAGAAGGCCTGACATTTTTTATGAAACCAATACCAAGGCCTCTGAAGAACATACAGCAATAGATAGCCCTCTAAACTCATCACCATAGTGCTCTCTTTTTTCCCTGCCATGATGAAAGCATTAAGATTAAGGGCTAAATGTAATAGATTGTGATCTTCAGCCGATGCGGGGATTTATGCGAGTCTCCCCGTAATTTTAAAGTGTCAATCATTTGTAAGGCTAAACCAGATTGGTTAAGCCTTAAAAATGATTGCCACTTTAAAAAATACGGGGAGACTCACAAAAATACCTGTAGCGGCTGAAGAATCCAAGTTCTTATATTTTTCCCCAAGAGTAAGGACCACGTCACTGAAATAAATATTGATTTCACATTTGACACAACTAGCAATCCATCCACCCCCAATATCCAGTACTCGTACAATCTTTAGGAAAAGTGAGCCCAGAAGGCAAATGAGGTTGTAGAAGAAACAGGTAATGTATTATTAAGGCACATATTGTGCTTGTTCAGTATTTCCTGCTTCACCATTTATCAAGGCAGGAATCTGTAGTGCCAAGATGTATTAACATCTGAGCGGTCGGAGTAAAGGAGAGAAATTCCACCCCCTGCGATCTCTGCAAGTCCTGTAGCACATCAGCCAAGTGCCTGTAAAAAAACTCCCAGTCCCAGGTGTCTTTCCAGTCAGCCACCACAGGAAAAACTACAGACACTGGCAGGTAATTCTGCCGATATATGCAAAAATGATAAACAGTATTTGGTGGTCCCAACATAACTAGTATGCTTCCCATTCCCACTACAGCACATCAAGGACAGCGTGTCTTAGCAGATCAGATATGAATCTGGTTTTCTCCTTCAGACAGTAATAAAAGATTAATGATAACAAGATCTGATTGGTATATATGTAGCTGCTGTCATATGTAGTTTACAGAAAATCCCTTGGGGGTCTCTTCCTTTTCCACAGCATACAGGTTTACCTGTGCTGGCCTCGAAATTAATGTTATAAATAAATAGCCTTTGATACATACAGAATATATTAAACTATTTATTTCTTTATCCAATGAAGATTTGTGTGAGATCTGTTTTAATATCCACTTTGTTTAATGACAGGGGGTAATAACCATGTTGAGAGGCTATGCCAGGCTGTGCCACCAGAGTATTGTTCTGTGTAACCTCTCCACTCAGCAAACAGCTGCCACTTCCATTTCCTGCCACTTCTCAGTAAGTACAGTATTTCATGTATGTACAGAAATGAGATTGAGATCTGGCTTCTAGACAGGAGCCTAGATTGCTTATTGGATCTGGATATTGCTATCTGGCAATAACTGTATCCTTCCTAATTCCCGGATGTGCACTTTCTTCCAGATCAGACACACTACTGAAGGACTGCGTGATTTTGCATTGCCCAATGCCACCTGGAGCCAGAACTTCCAGAATCTGTATAATAAATTCCTGGAACTAAGTAAAAATGGAAGTTGGAAGCGAATCCCTTCCCACAACACCACAGCTCATCACTTAACAGGTTACAGTCCCTGCAGAACTGGCCCTAGAGGAACATAATAATAGCAGTGCATGGAATGGGATTGAAATGTTGGCGGCTATTTAGCCGCCGGTCCAAATCCCGACAGCGGATGTCCGACAGGATCAAGATCCCAACAGGGGCAGGTAAGTACCCTAACCTCCCTTGTCCCCCCCCCTAACCCTAATCCTTCCTTAGCGGTGCCTAACCCTAACCTACTCCCTTGGTGCCTAACCCTAAACCCCCCTTACCGTTCCCGAATCCTAACCCTCCCGGGGGGGTGCCTAACCTTGACCTCTCCCTGGGGGTGCCTAACCCTAATCTTCCCTCCCCAAACCTAACACGCTATATTCCCTAATCCTAACCCTCCCCCCGTGGCTAATGCTACGCTTACCTTCATTCAGAATGGCGTCCTCAGCATTCTGGCGTCGGGACTATGATAGTATTTCGACGCCTATCATAAATCCCCAGCCGGCATTCCGCTGTCGGGATTGTGACCCGCGACTTTGCGGCCGCCGGTCATGTGACTACATCCCAAGTGCATTATAATTCTAAAAGGAGATGTATAATATACAGTAGTCCCTGTGTCCTTGCATAAACAGTTAATTGCTTTTGACAGTAATATGCTTGGAAGTTTGAAATTAGTAACTTGGACAGAACAGAAAGCTTATTATTGGTTGATAATCGTTTATTATGTGGCGCTTGATTGGTGGCTCCAGTTCACTACCAAATGTATATTGCATTTTCCTGCTGGATCACTACCTGCCCCTTACAGTGTGTTCTGTTCTGACTGCAGTCAGTAGCAGTGATTAAAATATACAGCTCTATACCAATTGATGTTGCGTAACATTCATCTAGCCCTTAAATTTCAAGCAAGTATTCTACCACTTTCACTTCCATCTTTTGAAACTAAAAAAAAAAAAACAACAACAGTATATGTATACTTTCTCTTAGCTGAGATAAAGTAGCTTTGGGAATCTCCTGCCACTAATCTTAGTGCACATAAAGCCCCATTTGTTAATTTAAATAATATAATCTGGAGTATGATAGCTTGGCAAATATGAGTTGGATAACACTTTGGGCCTGATTCTGAGCCGGAAGCACACTGTGCATGCGCTGAGAAACAGTGGCGTAACTTCATCCCAGACGCCCAGAGGCAAGTTATAATTCGGTGCCCCCCCACCGTCACAGCCGCTGACATTGTAATGTAGCAATTCGAATGCAGACAGGCTATAGATAGATGAAGGCAGCAGCTGATGGTCTGACATGGAGCTCTCCATTAGTGTATGGTGGTGTCTCAGGTGCTGGGAAGGGGTGCCATGTATTGGGCGGCTGTGACGGTACACTCTGGGGACATAGTTACAGCCCTAAGTGGGGTGAATATGTTGTGGACAATGGAGGAGGTGCCCCTTCAGAGCTGGAGCCCGGCGACAGGCGCCTCCATTGTCTCCCATAGTTCTGCCCCTGCTGAGAAAGCAATCGCAGTCTGCGCATTCACATGCACCCTGACGGAGGGTAGAAGAGAGGATGGGTTACTCCATGCCTGATTGCTTCTCTCCATCCATTAAGTACGTGATTCTGGACAACAACTGGGTGTTTCTTTCATCTAATGGAAGTGTCATGGGAATGTTGTGGACATGGAGCCACACTTCCATTCCTGTTTAAGGCCTGTGGATGGAGATGGAACGCCTATATTCGACGGATCTTTTGCAACCAGCATGAGGTGGGTATTCTGTAAGTGTCGATACTAGTGATGACTGCTGTAGCCGCAGATGGGAAAACACTGGGCGGTGTAACCATACAGATGAAGACGGACGACTATCCACAAAGATGGCCGGAAACTCACATTTGCATATGGTAGTAAATGTGGCTGCAGTGGATGCACACTTATGACAACTTTGCGTCTGACTCAGAATCAGGCCCTTAAAATGGAGGTTCTCACAGACAGGGCAGCTGAGAGTGGATGGGCCAGGAATGATCTTGCAACAAACTATATAACAAGCTCCAAATAACCCCCCTGACATTAACAAAGCTAGCTCCATAGTTACAGATTTCCTATGGTAAACCCAAACGCTGACCAGGTAAAACTGGGACAAATAGTAGCCCTTTATTTGTATGCTCTTTTATTGAAATGTAAATCTGATAATCAAACCCCAGCCTGTTCATGAGGCAGACATACTTTACACTGAGATAGGAGTTATGATCTTTAAAATTGTGAGGAAAGACTGAGTGGAAAGGGCATGGCCAGGCGGATTAGGCCAGAGCAGACCTTGGTGTGAACTAAAGTTCTCTGTTCAGAGTCCTTAAAAAAAAAATATCAACAGTAAAACATAGGAACTCATTCAGACTCGTTCGCTAGATGCGATTGTTCGCTCCGAGTGTATGGAAATTCGGCTAGGTGACGTCAAGGCAGCCGCTTGTAGGGCAAGTCATAAGCACTCCCACTTTGCTTTGGCAAGCGATCACTTTTTGTTTGTAGATGCCCACCAGGCTGTCTAAAGACGCCCACTTGCGTACGTCATATCCAGGCAGTGCATGAAACCATTGGTACATCGAGCAGCATCGAAAGTGATCGCAGCGCTTGAGGTTGACTATGCCCTACCGCAAGCACTGCGAGCACTTCAGTGTGAAATTCCACCAAATGACGTGTACTATGACGCTGCCTGTTAATTATGCATGCCTCTGAAATGGCATTGCAACACTCAGGCACGCCTGCGTTCGCACCTCCACTCCCCCGTTAGTAGTGCCCTGCCCCTGTTACCACCCACAAACGGCCTCTCCTGTCACTCATTCAGATGAGCTGTCTATGCTGGGCGAGCGAGCCCTTCCAGACCACTTGCAGTGGTTCATGCACATTGGGATGCATGCGCAGATTGGAAATATCGGCCGTGAACGAGCGAGCGGCCGCTTGCGAGTGGGTCTGAATCAGGTCTATAGTGAATATTAAACCTGATTATAATTTAAGTATAATTTCCCTTTAAATTATACATTTTTATAGACAGATCGTAATACGCTGATACAGTGGAGGTCAGCATGTACTAGACAGTTTATTCTCCCTGCACATTGAGCCTCAGAGCAGCCTCCATTGTACAGCTAACACCTAACTTCCACTTCAACTTTCATTCATTTGCAGGTGACCCCTTGGAGACAGGGAAAGGCAAACGCCTGTTCCTTAGGAACCTAGATAGTGATGGTGTTGGATTTGAGTACAGCATGTTTTATAACAAGGCCGAGAGAAGGATGGTCTGTCTCTTCCAGCCTGGCCCCTATTTGGAGGGACCCCCAGGGTAAGCTATGATTTATCTATTCATCGTATTTTCTTATAATAGTCAAATAATATTATTATTAATAATACTAATACTACTTCTACTTTTACTACTACTAATAATAATAGTAGTGTATTTAAATGGAATCAGTATGTTATACCGCCGGCTGCATGGTTGAAATTCCAACAGCGGAAGCCCGGCAGGGGTGAAGATCCCGACTCTAAAAAGGTAAGTACAACTAACCCTATTCTACACCCTAACCCTACCTTAGGGGTGCCTAATCCTAGCCCCCCCTAAGTGCCTAAACCTAACCCCCCCTTCCCCGCAGCCTAAACCTAAGTCCCCCGGGGGGGTGCCTAACCCTAGCCTCCCCCCAGGGGTGCCTAACCCCCCCTTCCCCTAGCCTAACCCTAACCCTCCCGGGGGGGGGGCTGCACATTAGCAGGAGCACACGTTGAGGAGCCGCTCATTGGCTAAGTCCATGTGGGTCCCAGCCAATGAGCGGCCGCTAATGGAAGCCACCGCTGATTGGCTCGCGTTGCAGGTCTAATGATAACTCATTCTCCGTGAGCTATCATTAGCGTAAAGTAACTAAATGCTGGAGCGTGTAATTCCAGTGTATCCGGCGCCCTATTTGGATTACTGCGGAGAACATCGTGGGACAAAAGGTGAGTATTAGATCTTTTTTTCAGGTACTTCCCATGGATACTTTACGTTGAGAAGGGGACGTGAACATCTGGCAGCAGGTAAGTATGTGTGAGTGTGTATGGGTGTAATAAATCTTTATTTTCATGGTGTGTTGTGTTTTTGTTTTTTTTTACACATTTCTTTACAGGTGAACTACATGGACTAGCAGGCCCTTAATGCCCCGCATGCTGGTACTTGTGGTTCTCCAAATACCAGCATGTGGGGGCGGCTTGCAGGGACCTGTAGTTCTACTGTAAAGACAATGTGAATTATTCAAATTTTTATACACTACACCTACACTATTAACCTGCCACTCACTGTCCAGGGGTGGCGGGGTTAGCCCCGGGCAGGGGCTGGCTGGCAACTTTCAGCCTGGGGGGCAACACAAGCAAGTGGCCCTGGTGATGTTAACCCTGACTAGAGGTTACACGTAAAAAACGCAATAGCCCACACAGGAACAAAATAAAACACATTGTCCCCTACAGGAAAAACAAATCAAATGCAATGGCCCTCACAGGAAAAAAAATAAAACACATATGCATTGCCCATGCCGCCCTACAAAAGTCTGACCTGAACTGTCAGACTCACCCAGTGGAACTACCGGTTGCTGCCACTTCAACTTGCAGGCGCTGAAGAGCGGAATAGAGAGAGGAGCTCCCAGTCTCCCCTTTGCCCTCAGCCACGGGTAGCACCGGCACACTGCAGCATCAGTGAGCAAGTCCCTGCAGATCACAATGCACAGTACTAAGCCCTGGAGAGAGTTAAATTGAATGAAGATAAAGTACCAACCAATCAGCTCCTGTCATTTTTTAAACACAGCCTGTAAAATGACAGGAGCTGATTTGTTGGTACTTTATCTCCATCCACTTTATCTCTCTCTAAGGCTTAGTACACAGAGCCCTTAGTAAACACACATTACAGCAAAAAAAATATCCACAAGAATAAACATTTAAAAACATACTGCACATATACAGTATATACACACACTATATTTAATGTCCTGCGTTGCCTGGCTTTCTTTTTAATTTTTTTTAACTCTCTCTCTCTTTCTTCAACCCACGTTTCTCCTCCCCACTTTTCCCTTCTCATTCCATCTTTCACTTCCCGCTCTGTCTCTTCTCCATATCTCTCTTCTCCCTCCACTATTTCTTTTTCTCCAATCCCACTACTTTGTCTCTTTCTTCAATACCATCTTGCTCTTTTTCCCCTCTTGCTCTTCTGCCCCTCTATGTCTGTCTTTGTTTCCGTTCTGCCCCTCTATGTCTGTCTTTGTTTCCGTTCTGCCCCTCTATGTCTGTCTTTGTTTTCGTTCTGCCCCTCTATGTCTGTCTTTGTTTCCGTTCTGCCCCTCTATGTCTGTCTTTGTTTCCGTTCTGCCCCTCTATGTCTGTCTTTGTTTCCATTCTGCCCCTCTATGTCTGTCTTTGTTTCCGTTCTGCCCCTCTATGTCTGTCTTTGTTTCCGTTCTGCCCCTCTATGTCTGTCTTTGCCTGGCAGGAATACAGTAAATGATGAGTATAGACACTATGAGGGTCATTGAGAGTTATATGAAGGGTGAATGTGACTGAGTGACAGGGCAATGAGAATCAGGGTCAGTGACAGGCAGTATAAGTGGCAAGAATATTGAGTGTGTGTTAAAGGGTGTGTTAAAGGGGGGCTGAGGGCAGAGACACTAAAGGGGAGTTATAGGGAGGGAGAGTACAGGGAGACTGAGGGCAACTTACAGAGGGGGTGAGGACGGAGACTGAGGGGGATTTATATTGAGTTTGAGGGCACCAGTGGAAGCTACAGATTTCAATGATGCGATTGACAGACCTTGTGGAATGTACATGTGCGTGTGTATATATATATATATATATATATATATACATACACACACATATATACTGTACATACACTGTATATATATATATATACACACACATATACTGTACATACACTATATATATATATATATATATATATATACACACACATATATATACATATATATATATATATTATATATATGTGTGCACTTAGTTTTTTCAGGGTCTCTCTAGTTGCGATGGCACTACAAGTCCCAGCACATCCAATTGACAAGGCGTGCTGGGACTTGTAGTCTCATCTCAGCTGGACAGGCAGTCAGTGGCCTAGTAGTAGGGCCCCCAAACTTGTTACCTCCATGTACGGTGCAGGTGCTTCTGGCTACCAGGGGAAGCCTCCGGGCATCTGTACAAGCACAGTCGCTGCAGGGATCACTAGCTCCCCGTTCTAACTGCTGACTCTGCAGTCTGCACTGCAGTGTGGAGACAGACCGCGCGGGAGAGCTGGGAAGTGGAAGGGAAGAGGAGGTGCCTGGCCACCTCCCTCACCCAGTGATGCCCCGCCCCTGGTGACTGTCTGAGCAATCTGCCCGTGAGTCCGAATCCTGGCTTGCGCTGCCTGCGGCCAGAAAACATGCACAAGATGCTCCCCAGGCAGCTGCTTATTACAAGGGCTTCAAAGAAAATCAGTGTGGCAGACGGCCGCACTGATTAGCCTTGCTACACAAACTGAGTGGCCGGGGAGCATCCTATGCATGTCTTCCGGCCACCAGAAGTGTATAGAGAAAGAAGGCCCATAACACTGGAATTATACCGGCCCGGGGGGCAGATGGCACCCTGCCCCCCGGGCCAGCCCGCCACTGGCCCCGGGTTATCAGTCTATGACAGGGGTGCCCTTTATTGGGGGGGTCCCAAACTCCCCAGGTATCACTGGCCTGGGCTGACTAGCAGTCAGGGCTGATTCTGCAGCTGGGGGGCCTGGTGAAAGGGCACCCGTGGCTGTGGCATCAGTCCCCCGCTAGAAAGGGTGCTGGTTTTAAATATAGGGATGACCTCATGCAAATTTTTTTAACCCTATATTTAAAACCAGCTCTGTCTCTGCTGCCTGATGCTGGTTCTTAAATTACAGTGGAACCCTACATATTTTGTTCCCTAAAATTTTAAGAACCAGGACTGGCTGGCAAGTCCGGAGCTGGTTAGTCTTTTGGGGGAGGAGGCTATGTAATTTTTTTTTTTTACTTTTAGCCCGTTTTTTTACAGGCTAGAATACAAGCAGCTTACACATATCTCACTGATATGTGCAGGCTGTTTGCTTGGGAGAGTTTTGCAGAGATAAGACACTGCAATCTTGGGTGAGTCATCTCCTGCAAAACCTGCTACTCGGGAGAGAAATCTCGTTCTGCTTCACCATCGGATATCTCACTCTCAGCTAAACTCACTTCTTTGTAAATTTGCAAGTTGAAAAAAAGCAAAAACTCTCCCAGACTCGATTCTTAGTAAATTTACTCCTAAGAGGTAATTGGGAGAATTTGAGCATTTTTTCCCACTCTCAAATTCACTAATGTCAAAATCGGGAGAGAGATCTCCTTTGCTACGGGTAAATACTGGAGAGTTAGCAAACTGTCTTCAATTTACCATCGGAAAAACTCAAGAACCTTTTCCCTAGTGAAGATAGGATTCTGGAATTTACCAAGCAGAGAGTTTCTAAACTCTCATGAGATGGGAAAACTCTCCTGTAAAAACTCATGAAATAAATACACCTGCCTGTGATCTGCGAGTTTGGCAGAAACATACACAGATCACTGTGATCCATGTATGTTTCTGCCTGTAAAAATAAAAAAAAAGTAAATATCAGAAAAAAATGACATTGGGTCCCCCTCAAAAGCCTAACCAGCCCCGGACTTGCCAGCCAGTCCTAGTTTTTAAAATTATGGGGAACAAAATGAGTAGGGTTCCACCGTAATTTAGAAATTAACACCAGGCTGCAGGGCCAGTCCTTGTTTTAAATATAGGTGGAAAAAATTGTGTAGAGTACCTCCTATATTTAAAACCAGCAACGGACCCAAAATGGCCACAGCCCAGAGACCCTTTCACCGGGGCCAAAGCATTATCAGCCCAAACCGTTCAGACCAAGCTGTTGATCTCAGGGGAAGTGGGGAGACCCCAAGAAGGGGTCCCCCCCCCACTGAAACCCCAGGCTTGGAATGAAGTCCGGGGATCTTCCCCGCATCCCTGGAGCATTGGGTACGGGGGTAATAAAGTGGGAAATATAAGTAAACTATTGTATTTTACAGTGGGACTACAGGTGCCAGCATGCCTGCCCTTTGGCACTTTTGGAACTACAAGTGCCAGCAGATGGGCGGCACCTGTACCCCCACTGTAAAATAAATAGTTAAGTAAAGACAAAACACACTCCGTGACAAGTAAAAGTTTATTGCATACACCTACCCACTCACACATACTAATCTATACCAACCCGACTGTCCTCTTCTCCCATGTAGAATCCTTAATGACTGGCCCTGCAAAAAAAGATTGCATACTCACCTATATCCTGGCGCTGGTCTCTGTAGCATCCCATGGCATTGGCAAAACAAAAAAACGACTTAGCCGACCAGATGGACTCATTGTACGTATGTGTGTCGAAAGTTCCCTGTCAGTAGCCGGAGCCAATCAGCGGCCTCTCTACAATTAGCGGCCGCTGATTGGCTGGCAGGATGTGCAAACCCCGTGCAGTCCCGTCAGCTGGCATTCGCGAGCTATCTGTATGTGTGGCAACACACATACAGATAGTGGGTCCGTCTGGTCGGCTAAGTCGTTTTTTTGTTTGCCAAGTCCTGGGGATGTTACGGAGACCAGCGCCAGGTTGAAGGTGAGTATAGATTCTTTTTTACAGGGCCAGTCATTATGGATTCTACTGGAGAAGAGGACAGAAACATCTGGCAGCAGGTACTGTAAGTATGTGAGTGGGTAGGGGTATGAAATAAAGTTATACTTGTCACGGTGTGTGTGTTTTGTATTTATTTAACTATTTATTTTATAGTGGGGGTACAGGTGCCAGCCGCTTGCTGGCACTTGTAGTTCCACATGTGCCAAAGGGCAGGCATATGGACACCTGTAGTTCCACTGCAAAATACAATAGTTTAATTCTATTCTTCACTTTATTACCCCTGTACCCAATGCTCCAGGGGTGCAGGGAAAAGCCCCGGGCTTCAGTCCAAGCCTGGGGTTTCGCCTGATCGGCTTGGGCTGATAATGCTTTGGCCCCGGAGCCCTGGTGAAAGGGTCTCCAGGCTGTGGCATTACAGCCCGGCCGTTTTGGGTCCGGTGCTGGTTTTAAATATAGGGGGTACCCTATGCAATTTTTTCCCCCTATATTTAAAAATAGTCCTGGCCCTGCAGCCTGGTGTTGGTTTCTAAGTTACGGTGGAACCCTACACATTTTCTTTCCTGTACTTTTAGAAACCAGGACTGGCTGGCAAGTCCGGGGTTGGTTAAGCTTTAGTGGGGGGGGGGGACTATGTCATTTTTTAAAAACTTTTAACCCGTTTTTTTTACAGGCTACAACACAAGCAGCTTACACATATCTCACTGATATGTGCAGCTGCTTGCTCGGGAGAGTTTTGCAATGAGAAAACACTGCAATCTTGGGTGAGTCATCTCCTGCAAAACCTGCTACTCGGGGGAGATATCTTGTTCTGCTTCACCATCGGATATCTCTCTCTGAGCTAAGCTCACTTCTTGGTAAATTTTTGAGTCACCCGAGTTTCGGTGAAGCTAATAGAGTTGAAAAAAAAGCAAACTCTCCCAGACTCGATTCTTAGTAAATTAACCCCTAGCAGTCCAGATTTTAAGGATAACCATACTTGAGCACATTTGACTTAATTATTACCTGAATTATTTTGATTTAAAACTCTGTGCTCAAGCATGGAGTATATATAACACATGATAGAGAGTGCTAGATCTTTTGGACATTTACCTATTCAATGCCTCTAATTCTCCCCTGATATTCTCACAGATATGCTCATGGAGGATGCATCGCTACTATAATTGACAGCACGGCTGGAGCAGGAGCTGTGTATACATATGGAAGTGTCATGACAGCCAATCTCAACATCAACTACCTCAAGTAGGTACTGCTCCTTAACAGTGCATTGCTTAAAGTCTGCAGTATTGTTACGCCAATAGCAACATTTGTGTTTGTATGTGAAGAGGGGCAGGCCAGCTGGTCCATCTGATAAGGATGCCCATGCTGTGTTCTTCTGAGATTTAGTAGGACCTGGTGCATGTACAGCTTTAAGCAGCTGCCTAGGGCACAGGCTCCTGTTGGGACACAAATGAAGAATGTCTCTTTCCTTCATTTACATGATACTGGCAGCGGCCACGTATCTTCCCAGCCACAACTGCCGCTACCTCTGCCTGCACTTGCCCCTTCCTAGTCCGGGGCAGGCTGGCCACATCACTGACAGTCAGATGACTGATGAGCCATGTGCTGTAATGAGGGCAATGTTGCGCGGGCGCCCGGACCCTGCTCTCCCCCCTTAGTTTCCTGCAATAAATGAGCTCCCCACCCATTTAAACTTAGATACTGCCCACCACAAAAATAGGGATCCCAGTCAGCTGTGCAGGAGACTACTTCCACCTCTTCCCCAGTGGTTCTTCCTCCTCACCAGCAGCACAGGCAGTGGCGTAACAAGGGGGGGTCGGGCAGGGTGCGTGCCCTGGGCGCCGCAGTGAGTGCGGTCAGCGCTACACATTTACACAGGACCGGCGCTAGGCTTCCAGCGTCGGCCCAGTGCTGCACAGCTGAGCGCTTGCCCAATAGCGCTAGGAGGCGGGCTCAGGCTGTGCATAACACACGGATCGCCGCCAGCGCTGGCGGTGATGCGTGTGTTAAACAGCAGCCTATGAGAGTCAGATAGACTCTCATTGACTGCTGCAGCACCCACTGCAAGAGCCGGGCTTCCGTCCGGCTCCTGCAGTGGGTAATGGGACAGACGTCATGACATCATGACGTCTCTCCCATAATGCTGAGCGCGCCAGCCCGGGAGGACTGGCGGGCAGCGGCGGGAGCGTTGTCGCGGTCCGGAGCAGCAGCGTGGATTCAGGTAAGTATATTTTTATATATTTTTTTTTTAAACCTGTCTGCACTACTGGGGGCACAACGGGGGACAGGGTTGGCTACTACTGGGGGGACCTCTACTGGGGGTGGGGGCACAACGGGGGAGGGGTGGCTACTACTGGGGGCACCATTATTGGGAGGACCTCTACTGGGGGGGGCTACTACTGGGGGCACTTAATCGGGAGGGGGAACCTCTACTGGGGACTACTACTTGAGGGGAGGAACTACCACTGGGGGAATTATAAAAGGGGCCTACTACTAGAGGCACTGCACTGGGGGGACCACTACTGGGGGCAATAATAGGAAGGGCCACTACAGGGGGCACTGGATAGGGGGGATCACTACTGGGTGCCTGCATAAGGGGGACCACTACTGGGAAAACTGCATGGGGGGACTACTGCTGGGGGCACTATATAAAGGGCACTGCATAGGAGGGGGACTACTACTGGGGGCATTATATAAAGGGCACTGCATAAGGGGATACCGCTACTGGGCGCACTGCATTGTGGGGACTGCTACTGGGGGCACTGCATAAGGGGGAACACTACATGGGGCACTGCATTTGGGGGGCCACTACTGGGGGTACTGAGTTAGGGGAACTAATTGGGGGATGTATAAGAGGGACCACTACTGGGGATACTGTATAAGGGGCACTACTATGGGCCTGCATAAGAGGGACCACAACTGCATACTGGGGGTACTGTATTAGGGGTACTACTGGGGTTAAGGTGCATATGGATAGGAATGTTCAGCATGAAAATCAAGGGGTGTTTCATGTTGACACACCCCATTTTTTAGTGACCACGCCCATTTTTTCCCCGCACATCGGGGGGGGGGCTCCCTTTTCAAATACCCTAGTTATGCCACTGAGCACAAGACCTGCTTCTTGAGGCTGCAAGTGACAACAACAGCATGAGGGTGACAGTGGTGGGAAGATCAGCAACAGGTAAGTGGAGCTGGGGAGAGAGGGGCTTGTGTGGGCGATAGGATTGTCAGTTCACATAAGTTGATAACTATAAAGGTAATCTATGTGAGTTTTATTATGAGGTTAAAGGGGTCAACGTAGTATAGATAAGATTAATGACATAATGGTTTTTATTGGTGGTCTCAAACAGTGATGTGCGGTCAGGTGAGACAGAGCCTTTCCTGCCACACTTAGATATATTCCACAGTTTTTACTGTAAAAATTATAAAATATCTTCTTTGTATTATTCTAATAAATTTTATAGTCAAAACTCTGGATTAAAAAGTGTATGGCAGGTGAGGCATTGCCTCCCCTGTCTACCTTTTCTGCAGATCCCTGATCAAAACACACCAAATTTCCAGCACTATATATTGCTGCACCTTTGTATAAGGACCACATGAACCCTCTGGGTTCATATATGTATCTGTAAGTCTGGCTTTGATTCTAGCCAGTGTCTCCCCCACATGTCACTGGTCTCAAAATGCTCTCATTATGGTGGCCACAAAAATGTTCTCGGTATTGCATGGGCGTCACCAACATTTTCTCACAGCTGCTCTCAGTATCTGTTTTGCAGTCACAAAAATGCTCTCTGTATTCTACGGCAGTCACAAAGATGCTCTCAGCATTTATGGTTTGCCGATCACAAAAATTCTCTATCGGTTTGTATGACGGTCACAAAGTTGTTAATGTTATTGCTATATTGTTTTAGTGTAATTTTTATCATTTTTTGTAATAAATCTAATAATAAATCTATAAATATTTTAAGAAGTCAAGTTGGCGGAGGATATTGGGAGGAGCAGGGGTGGTATTATGTATCTGTGCCTAGGGTGCCTAGAAACCTTGCACTGGCCCTGCGCGGGCCCCATAGCAGCCTAATGTTCCTCTCTGGTGGTAAGTCAGGCACTGGTTAATTCTCACTGACACTATTTTTTGATCTGGGTTTCGAGAAAAGGATACCAAGTTTGACCTTTTGTGGTAGTCCACAAGCTAAACTTTTTTAGTATTAAGGATCAGTGTCAGACTGGGGCATGAAAGGCCCATCGGGAGAATGCAGAAGTAGGGCCCATGCTTAAGGGGCCAGCCTACAGTGGGGGTGTAGCCAGCCGCCACAGAGGATTGGCTAGTCATTAGAGAGGACATAGAGAGTATGGCTACTACAGTGAATGATCTGACCCCTTTATAATATATGTATAGTATATACAGGTTGATAACAACCATGCACTGTAGTGCATACATAATATTGCTAGGATAGCAATGTAATGTAACATATGTATGATAAAGCACATGATGGTGATCCTGTCTATATATACCACATGTACTGCACATCTGATATGGGACCCCATATTCCCCAGCCATATTCTAAACCTGCAGTAGGTTTACTAAAAACAAATACATGCAACTATAAAAGAAAGTTTCTATTATCTAAATTCTGCCCACTGAGATCACGTAAGTGTTGGTTAGTTTTTACATTTTGTACAATCTACATTCTCAGTTTGCATTATAATGTATTTAAAATGTTAGATCTATTAATCTAAATGCTAATTTTGATTGGCAGGAGGGTGAATCTTGGTGCAATTGCCATGGAAACATCCCAAGCACCCATGTTCATCCTTGGTACTGCTCTATAACCTTGAAGAGTGGATGGTAACCCTCAGGCAGTGGGGCCCAATGGGGATTTCCCCTGTACCCCTGTGGGCCAGTCCAACCCTGTTTCACTACAAATAAGTTATCAGTTACCTATAGTGCATATAACTCAGCCACATGAGTGGAAGATGAGAGACATTTTATGTCTGTTCAATGTGTAATCAACACTATGAATCACAGGTCAAAATATTTCTCATGAGGCATCAATATTTGGGTTTTATCTAGGTACTTAAGTTATAATAGGGGGTGGATGCAAAAAAAAAAGGACACTAGGAGGTCGCTTATGAGGTGCATGCATCAGTGTCTGTTGGCTTCCACCTGTCTACGAGTTTATGCAAATGCCGCTGCAAACTCTCTCCCTTGTGTACATCCGTGTGGCCAAATGTACAGTACAAGGACTGAGATAGCCACTTTTAGCGTCCATCACTTTTCTGCAACATTTCTGCTACCATCTGTCCCGATCGCAATAGCACCATTGTGTGTACACTCTGTATAACACGTGTCAAAAGGGTTTCAGAAATTACACCTATAGAATATGAAAAAAACAGTTTTACAAATTTGTTATGTGATGCTTAACCCAGAATTGTGCTACAGCATGTATAAAAGAAAATCAGGATAAATAAATCACGTTATGTAGAGGTAACTAAAATTTATATTACTTTGCAATATATCTATTAACCGGAGTTTAATCTAGTATCACTTCCCCTCACAGGCCCGTACACTTGGGATGCACATTGTTGGTGGATAGCCGTGTGGAAAAAACAGAAGGTCGGAAGGTGTATTCAACCTGCCATATCCGTAGCCATGATGAGGTCATCCTTCACACAGAGGCAACGGGTGAGGAGCAAGCAGTTCATACACACAATCAGTCTTATTCTTCCTAAAACCTGTGCTAAATTGTTCTTTTTTTATTTGCAATGTTACCCCTTTAGGAATGCACATTTTATGTCACATAGCTGTATATACAGTAGTGGAATTAATTCTGGACACTTTCAGTAAAAAAAAATTATTTTATATTCTGCTATACCAAATCAATACTTTAATGATTTTATTTTAATCTATGATGTTTCTATTTAATATTTTAACATGATTTGTAAGAGAGAGAGAGGAAACAGAGAGAAGAGGATGAAGAGATAGAGTGGGAGAAATAAAAGAGAGAGAGAAGGTTTTGAAATACACTTACCAGCCACAGTCAGTGGTGAAGATGCAGGTTGTCACCAGTCACAGCAGGCAGCATGCTGACAGCATCCGGGAGCAGGTCCCACACAGCAACCATGCAGGCTCATGTGCTTTGTTCAGCACTCAATTCATCCAGACTGTGGCAACCTTTACAATCAATCTACTGTAAAATCCCCACAGCTAGTTGCAGCTCTGGTCAAAGTGTGAATAACGACTAAAATGGCTCAGAATACCTCGAAACGTGTTGACTGGTCACCTGGGAAGAGAGGCAAAGCCATGACGCTTCATGAGGAAGGGTATACCTACAAAGAAATTGCAAAGAGGTTGGGCAGTGGGGCAACGAAGTCAGGTGTAAGGAACTGCATAAGAGTTGCGAGCAGTGGATCGACAAAATCGGCCACAAGAACTGGGAGAAAGCCCACGCTTACTAAACAAGATGAGTGCAGAATCTGTCGCCTGGCCCTGCAGGACCGTCGAAGGTCTGCAAAAGCCATCAACAACATAATGAAGACATCTGGTGTCCAAGTTTGTGATCAAACCGTACAAAACAATTTTTGTGACAATGGTTTGCGAGCTAGGACCCCGAGAAATAAGCCAAATCTAAACCAGAAACAGAGGCAGAAATGCAAAGATTGGGCTCTGGTACACAAGGAGTGGACAGAATAAGACTGGGACAAGATTATTTGGAGCAACGAGACCAAAATCAGCATCTTCGGGAGTGGAGTGAAATTTGTTCAGGGTCGGCTTGGGGAAGATCTTTTGCCGAAGTACAGTGAGTGTGATGGTGTGAGGCAGCATTGCCATCCATGTTGTTGGACTTTTTGCTGTTGTTGATGGCAATATCAATGCCAAAAAGTATCAAGAAGCAGTGCTGGAGGTGAAACTGTTGCACACAATCGAGGATTTGTTCGAATGTGACCCACGGAAGTGTATCTTTCAGCAGAAAGGAGCGCCATGCCACACCACCAACAGCAGGGGCCGGCTGGCAACTTTTAGCCTGGGGCAAATGCATGCAGGCGGCCCTGGCAGAGGAGTAGCGTGTAGCCAGGGTGTCCGAAGAATATGCGTGCTACGGCGCCCCCCCCTCAAGTGTTCCAGGGAGGAGGCGGGTCCATATGGGATTGATGTAAGGTAAAAATAAAGATTAGGGCAGCCCCCTGTCATAGTGCCCATATGCAGTGCCCCCGTGTGCCACAGGAGAGAACACCCTTATGCAGGCCTCCAGTAGTGCCCCCAGTAGTAGTGCCCCCCCTTGTAGTGCCCCCAGTAGTAGTAGTCCCCCCCTTTGTAGTGCCCCCAGTAGTAGTAGTCCCCCCCTTTGCAGTGCCCCCAGTAGTAGTAGTCCCCCCCTTTTTAGTGCCCCCATTAGTAGTAGTCCCCCCTTTGTAGTGCCCCCATTAGTAGTAGCCCCCCCCTTATAGTGCCCCAGTAGTAGTAGTCCCCCCTGTAGTGCCCCCAGTAGTAGTCCCCCCCTTGTAGTGTCCCCAGTAGTAGTAGTCCCCCCCTTGTAGTGTCCCCAGTAGTAGTAGTCCCCCACCCCCCTTGTATTGCCCCTAGTAGTAGTAGTAGTAGTAGTAGTCCCCTTATAGTGCCCCCAGTAGTAGTAGTCCCCAGTAGTAGTAGTCCCCTCCCCCTTTGTAGTGCCCCCAGTGGTAGTAGTCCCCCACCCCCCTTGTAGTGTCCCCAGTAGTAGTAGTCCCCAGTAGTAGTAGTCCCCCACCCCCATTGTAGTGTCCCCAGTAGTAGTAGTCCCCAGTAGTAGTAGTCCCCCCACCCCCCTTGTAGTGCTCCCAGTAGTAGTAGTAGTCCCCTTATAGTGCCCCCAGTAGTAGTAGTCCCCAGTAGTAATAGTCCCCTCCCCCTTGTAGTGCCCCCAGTAGTAGTAGTCCCCCCCTTGTAGTGTCCTCAGTAGTAGTAGTCCTCCACCCCTCTTGTAGTGCCCCCAATAGTAGTAGTCCCCTTATAGTGCCCCCAGTAGTAGTCCCCAGTAGTAGTAGTCCCCCACCCCCCTTGTAATGCTCCCAGTAGTAGTAGTCCCCCACCCCCCTTGTAGTGCCCCCAGTAGTAGTAGTCCCCCACCCCCCTTGTAATGCTCCCAGTAGTAGTAGTCCCCCCCTTTGTAGTGCCCCCAGTAGTGCCAGACCCTCCCCCCCAGTAGACACACATAATATAAAAAACAAAATAAAAAAAGCACTTACCTGAATCCCCGCTCCCGCCGCCGCCATCTGCTCCTCCGTCTGTCCTCCCGGGCCGCTCTGCATTATGGGAGAGACGTCATATGACATCATGACATCTCTCCCATTGCCCACTGCGGGAGCCGGAAGATGGAGCGGCTCCTGCAGTGAGCGCAGCAGCAGCTAATGAGAGTCTGCCAGACTCTCATTGGCTGCCAGAGCCGGCTGTGTGTTTGTCAGTGTAGCGCTGGCCGAACTCCGTCCGGTCAGCGCTACACACGCGGTGCAGTCTGTGTCACAGTGACACAGACTGCACCGGCCCGCGGCCCGCATGATGCTGCGGCCCGGGGGGCACATGGCACCCTGCCCCCCGGCCCAGCCCGCCACTGACCAACAGTTCCATGAAGTGGTTCGGTGATCCCCAAATCACTGTCCTGCCTTGGCCAGGAAAGAGTCTGGATTTAAATCCGATAGAAAATGTTTGGTCAAGGCTTAAAGTGATCACGAAAAAATCCAAGCAACAAGACAGAGCTGATCGAAGCCATAATCCAGGTTTGGTACCATAGGATTTCACCTGAAGATCTGGGACGTTCGGTTCACTCGATGCCTTGACGAATCGAAGCTGTTCTTAAAAACAGAGGATATCCAACAAAATATTAATTTTGTGTATTGCTGAAATTGCATACTTTTTCCATAATAAAAGCATACCTGTAAAACTGTGGTTTTACTGAAATGTTCGCGGGACATTTTAAAAAAAACAACTTAAAAATAAATAGTAATGATTATACCTGTACTCACATATACTTCGATTGGAATATAAATTATAAGTGATTATAATGTAAAAATAATGACTAAACGCAAAATTGTCCAGAATTCCACTAGTGTACACAACTGAAGAACGGTATGCAGTAAATCATCAATAGTATAAGATAAATGTGTTATTATGTTGAGATTTGCACACTAGCCTGTTCCTAAAAGAAGATGATTTTCCAAAATTGAAATTATGCAGGACATCATTTGTGTTACTTTATTAGATTTCTGCATTCTGTAAGTACACAGAACATAAGGCATTGCAATGTTTACCCAGGTTCTTGTTCAGAACATATTGTAGTCTTTATTTCTGATTTACTTTTCAGCTCTATTTATCAAGGTGAACAATTAACAAAATCCAGTTCCTACAAGCCATCCATGTGTTGTCTGCAAAAAAAAGAGACTCCTCTATTATCAGCAAGCTGTCGTGGGATTTTTCCAATGTAAGAAGGAGACACAGCACATTCTACACCTACTGTACCTCCGAGTTCCTGACAACTAAAGTGAATGACTACATGGTCCAGCAACTGGGCACACACATGATGGCTGCCTTACCCTCTGCAATAATGTAAAGTGCTTTGAGTCCTATTACAATGAAGGCACTCCAATAATAATTATTATTGGTACTTCCGTATCTTCGCGGCCCCCGCTACGTAACTTACTTAGCCACTACGTAAGGTACTGTACTACTTACACTACTGACTCTTGCTAATGTATTTAGGCGCTGACACTGCGCCCTACTGTATTTAGGTGCCGACGACGCGCAATATATCTGTTTTGTCCCCCACTGTTCTGTCCCCATTTTGTGCCCCCCCCACGTTGTTTATCACATTAAAAATAAAGCAATAACAATAATACAAGTCAGACTCACCTTTCTTTACCCGCCAAACACTCGCCGCATTTCTTTAGCCACCGAACACTCGCCGCATATGACCAGCCAAACACACTCGCCCCCACATATGACGTATCTTCACTGTCAACTGTTAGAAAAATGACAGTTGGGAGCTGATTGGCTGGAGCAGCATTTATCATACACAGTGAAATGTATCACTCGTTTTGGTGATAAAACTCGTTAGTAAATGGGGGCCTTTATTGACTCAATGACTCACTCATACAGGAGTGAGTCACCTCATGCTTGGCCGTTGGTGCTGAAGGCCGCAAAATAGGTATCAATGTTTATTCTAATAATGCTAATCTGCTAGGAACAGTGGGCCTGATTCAGAGCTGAACGCTCTGACCAGAGCGCTCGCTCTGAATCAGGGCCCTCCTACCTTTTTTTGGAGCGTCCTCATGGACGCTCGCATAGCTGTGGGTTACCACCCACAGCTATAGCGAGCGTCCATGTTGATGGTGACCATCGCGACCATCGGGCTTGCGACGGAGACCCTGCGGTAGGGTCTCGCTGCCGCAAACCCTGGAGTGATTTTGGCTCTATTAGAGCCAAAATCACTCCCACTAACATCACTAGTGATGTCAGTGGGGCCGGCTTGAGGCGTTCCCATGGGAATGCCTCTGTCTGGCAGGCACGCCCCCGGCACGCCCACCAAAGGGGGCGTGCTGTCAATCAACATCGACGGCACGCCCCCTTTGGTGGAAGACCCGGAGCGATGGTGAGCCCGTCGCTCGCCGGGTCTCGCGCATGCGCATGACGGAGCTCCCTCCGTCGTGCGCATGCGCAGTGGGGAACATCGACCCGCTTGCGAGTGTCATGCCGCTCGCAAGCGGGTCTGAATGACCCCCAGAGACGTGACATTCTCAGCACTGTTCCAGGGAATATTAACCTCATTCCACATTTGGTTATGAAATGTTACATGATTCACTATCAGAATTTGGCCTGAAGTGTTACAGGTCCTTCCCCAAAAATACCAAACAGCAGAATGAATTGCTCGTTACTGGACCAACTTTATTTGTACATTCTGTGTTAAACAAGATTCAAACTTATACATACAATGCAGAAGGGCTAAGCTAAAGTGAGACCTGAAAATTGTATCATATACACTAAAATAAAACTACCAAAACCTGTACAATGGTCGTGGATAAACATATTGTCTAATTTGGCAAAGAAAATGTTAAGTCTTGTGACAGTGTCAGCAGGTTCAGTTCTGTAGAGATACCTAGTAAATAGGATTAACTGAAGTATTCGTGACAACTGTATTCTAGTACTTATGTGTATGTTATTACTAGTGATTCTGCCACCAGCTTCAGAAAAGTTTTTTTTAACGTCAGAAAAAAAAGTATATAAAAATGAAACGCACAGGGGGCCGATCTACAACTGCCCGCAAGTTGGCACCAATTGTACCTGCATTGCGTGCATGGAATTAAATGTGGATATTGGCTGATATGCCAAGTTGTACGCATCTATATGACAACACCGCCCCGTCCTGCACACTTGGCTGCACAGCTCTCACAATTATCAGTGCGCTAGCGCCACCATCAGGGGAATCCTGGGCCCGGGAGGAGTGGGGTGCTTGCCCACAATCCCGCCCGTCTGCTGGCGCCATGCAATAGTTTTTTTATCTTTGAAGACCCTGCGCTCGTGACATCATGCCGCGCCGCTGAAAGGAGTCGTGTCATGTGAGGAGCAACAAGTAGAAGGTAAGTGTGGGGACTGGCTGTGGATGGAGACAAGAGTTGGAGACACAGAAGGGGGGCTGGGCTGGAGACACAGAAGGGGGTCTGATAGAGAACACAGAAGGGGTTCTGGCAGGGGAGACAGCAGGGAGCTGACAGGGGACAGAGAAGAGGGGCTGGCTGGAGAGACAGAAGGGGTTCTGGCTGGAGAGACAGAAGGGGGCTGGCTGGAGAGACAGAAGGGGGTCTGGCTGGAGACCCAAAACGGGTCTGGCTGGGGACACAGAAGGGGATCTGGCAGGGGGCACAGAAAGGGTCTGGCTGGAAAGACAGAAGGGGGCTGGCTGGAACTGGAGAGACATTGCAGCACTGGAGTTGCAAAAGCACAGGGGGGGCTGTCTATTTTTTCATTCTTGGGCCCCACAATTTCTGATGATAGTCCTGCAGTGCACGCGTACACCAGCCCTATACCTGGTGTAAGGGAACTCTCGTAAAACAGATCTCGGACTACAGTATGCACAAGTAACATTACCCACAGTTCCCATAAGATGTCCTCCGTAAACTTAGCAATGTGCAAAAGCTCTTTTGCAACCCAGTTATGCCCCTTCAGCCACACATGGAGATGCAACCAGTTTACATATGTCTCTGCATCGTCCGTAGATGCGTACACTGGGCTCCAGGGTGGGAGAGCAGGCAAATCCATCCACAAAATGAACTTACATGCAACCAGCCCCAGTCTCTTTCCGTGTTTTAGAAATCAACACTACTGATAGATAGGATAATTGTTTTCTTTAACTGTCCAGCTATTTTTTTAGTTCATAAGTCTACCAAATATTGTCAGGAGAAATATGAAACTATTACTATGTTGTTTAATTATGATATTATTATTAATTAGAGACATAAAAGGTAATCCCTGTACAACCAGAATTCCGTTCATTCCTAAATTATGCATACAAGAGGATTTTTAATGATTCAGATCACAGAACAACCCATTCTTCATATAGACTGAAAATGTCAAACTACAAACATGTACAAATTGCTATATCTGATGCATTTACAAAATGTAAGTGATATTTATGACTGCATATAGCAGGTAGTTGAAATCCGGGCTGTCGAGATACCGCTGCAGCAATGGACTCAAAAGAACAGTTTCTGACAAATGTTGCTTCTCAGTCATTCTCTAAAAGCAGCGAGTCATTATTTTATTTACACCAGCACTATATGTAGAATTTTCAGACATTATTTTATCTACTATATAAATAATATAAATTTAGTCAGATGTCTGACTTGCAAAGAGGAATACAGACAATTAATTATGTTTTATAGACAAAGTGAAATTGCAATTGTTGGGACTTTAATGGAATCAGCTGCTATATCTTTGTGGCATGTGAGGGATACAGTGTAGGGAATGATTGGTTTGTCCTTTAGTTCTTTATATTTTGCACTTATGATTATTCTGCTAAAACCATAAGCTCTTATTTAACTTTACAGTTAATTTCCTATAGTAGAAAAAGTTAAATATATTCATGTGAAAATGTGCAGTATGTTTTTAAATCACATGTATTTAGATTTTGAAATAAGTAATCCCCAAAATGATGGGGGTCATTTATATACAAGAAGGGAGTTTTACCAGATTTTGGAGTCTTTGGGGTAAATTTACTAAAGTGCGGGCTTTTAGAAGTGGAGATGTTGCCCATAGCAATCAATCGGATACTAGCTATTATCTATGGTAGAAGGTGCTAGAAAAATGGTTGCTATAGGCAACATCACCACTTCTAAATCCCGCACTTTATTAAATATACCCCATTGTTCCTGCTTTTATAACCAAAATGGCATTTATGTGAACAAAGACTGTGGCTCTGGAACTGCATAATTTAGTAAATATTATACTATAATGTTATATATTGTTTTATGCTATATATTGTATGATACTGATGTGCATAATTAGAATATTCTCTCTTCCTGGTACAGTAATAACCATGCCTCCGGACAACCAAACAGCCATAATGGAATTTCTTCTTCTGGGGTTTACAAACCTTTCTGGTTTTAAATGTGAATTATTTGCTCTGCTTTTTATAGTTTATGTTGTGTCACTGGGTGGTAACCTGCTGATAATTACTTTGGTTTTATTAAGCAATTTTTTCCATTCCCCAATGTATAGCTTCCTCATTCATCTGTCTTTCTGTGACATTTTATTTACTACAAATGTTCTACCAAACATGCTGCATGTTATAATGAGAGGTGGTAGCAGTTTATCCATTGCTAGCTGTGTTGCCCAATATCACATTTTTGGTTTCTCGGCAAGCACAGAGTCGTTCCTCCTAATGGTTATGTCTTATGACCGATACCTGGCCATCTGCAATCCATTACGTTACAATGTAATTATGACTTTAAGTCAACACATCCTCTTTGAACATAAATAAGATATTGTCGTTGTTGTACACTGTGGTCCCACCATTGTTCAATCCTATAGTGTACAGTCTTAGAAATAAGGATATTAGGACAGTATTAGGGTCCCATAGCAAATGAAAAAACAACTACAGAAGTTAACCATACACTAACCTCTCTCTCTATATCAGGTTGGGGAACCTCCTGCCCGGGGGCCTCATGTGTCTATAATGGCACCCTGCAGCCAGAATCTATGCAGCAGTGCCACCTGGGGCATCCTTAGGATGCACACCGCTGCCCTTACAGCTCCCCTAAGCTTCCTCAGGATGCTCCGGGCATTGCTGTAACCACTGGCGATTGTGCCCCTCCCCCCATGTGGCATCACATGCAGGAGGCGTGGCCTGCAAATAATGTTATATATATCAAAATGGCCCTCAGCAGAGAAAAGGTTCACCACCCCTGCTCTATATATATATATATATATATATATATATACATACACACACACACACACAAATACTAGCTTAGATACCCGGCATTGCCCGGGTTGAAGACTGGACCCTGAAGTACACCTGCAGCCTTTGTTTACATTGTCCTCGCTTATGACCCCATTCCATTGATCCTGTAAAAGACTCAACTGTTTGCTAACATGCATGCCAACAGTGGCGTAACTATTGTAGGTGCAAGGGGTGCCCAAGCTGCCTCTGTGGCCCGCTGTTTACCCTGCACTCAATCACACACACAAGGTGGGCTGGTCCAGTCAGAGCCGTCGATGGTGACACTAATGTCAGCAATGATGATTTGGTGCTGGCCCGCCAGCTGATTACAACAGGCAGACAAACCTGTCGCAAGACAATCAGAGTTTGCAGACCGATGCCAGATTTAAATTGCACCAGCACTGACTGTCCATGTCTGCCGCTGCGCCAGCTGTCATTAGCTGGCGTCCCGGCCCCAAATCCACATCTGTTGGCTGCTGATGGCACACATGGGGAGGCGAGAGGCTGCTGGAGGGACACGGGGAGGTGAGTAGATGGGGGGACAGGGACATAATGTGTAAGGGGCCCTACTATTGTGCAGCAGTACTGTAAAGGGCATTACTGTGTGGTATAAAGTGTAAGGGGCACCACTACTGCATGGCATAATAGGTATAAGGGGTACTACTGTGTGGCATAACCTGAATGGGCTCTGTGAGGGGACAAATGTATGTGTTTTTTTACCTCTGGGGCGGGCCTTTTAAGATCTTGCTATGTGGCCCACAAAGTTCTAGTTACACCCTTGCATGCAATCAGTCATGTCCCACGATATATGTGTTTCATATACTGATTAGTTTCTGTTATTTTATTATTGCAAGGCTTTGCCTCTTGTTAATTTTGTCCTTCCTGATTCTCTGTAGCTAGGGTCTGATGTCATCAGCCCTCATTTCTTCCTGTCTGTAGCTCAAGCTCAGTGTGTGTGTCTGCCATTTTAGCTTGCAGCTGCACTTGTAGAGTTCTGGCAAATTATCATGTTTTCACATATTATTTTGTGCATAATTACAAGAATATCAGCTTGAAATAAACCCTCCTCTGGATTCTTCATACGTGCCTTACTAGTTGAGTTGACACTGTCTGACAAAGTATCTTGGTGTATGTACTGGTTCAATACAGATATACACAGAGGAATTATCTCAGGGGCCTTACACTTACAGCCTGGTTATTGAGTCAGGATAGTGAAAAGATGGTTGATAAATACTGCTATATACACCAGTAAGCCAGTGGCAGCTTCTGCAGATACAAAGGCAATAACAAGCTTGCATACAGTGTAAGAAGAAATCATCAGTGTGTGCAGCTACACATTAAAGCATAGATTCTTCTAGCAAGCTACAAACTCACTCCAGTATTATTCAGATCCATTCTACCTGCGTGATATCATCGCTGAAGGGAACACTGCACAGCCTGTTCAAGATGAACAATATCTACAATCAGAACAAGTAGAAGTACTGGATCCCAACCTGCAGTCTAAACACCCTGCTAAGCCTACGTGGAAGGTTAAAGAGAATCTTGATGGTAGGAAGAATGAACTTTCTTCCGATGTCCTAAACTTATGGCAAAAGTTGCTAAATCACATGTCCACCCTCTTTGAACCTGTTTCTGACGCGTCACCACTAGAGGGAGCCCTAGGACAGCTTTGTTCAGTATATGAGCTTTGGGGGTCATTCAGACCCGCTCGTGAGCGGCAGTACGCTCGCAAGCGGGTTGATGTTCCCCCACTGCGCATGCGCACGATGGAGGGAGCTCTGTCGTGCGCATGCGTGAGACCTATCGAGCGACGGGCTCTCCGTCGCTCTGGGTCTCGCACCAAAGGGGACGTGCTGTCGATGTTGATTGACAGCACGCCCCCTTTGGTGGGCGCACCGGGGGCGTGCCTACCAGACGGAGGCGTTCACATGGGAACGCCTACCGTCTCAAGCCGGCCCCACTGACATCACTAGTGATGTCAGTGGGAGTGATTTTGGCTCTGATAAAGCCAAAATCACTCCAGGGCTTGCGGCAGCGAGACCCTACAGCAGGGTCTCCATCGCAAGCCCGATGGTCATGATGGTCAAGACCATTGCGACCATCATCATGGATGCTCGCTATAGCTGTGGGTGGTAACCCACAGCTATGCGAGCGTCCATGAGAACGCTCCAAAAAAAGTAGGAGGGCCCTGATTCAGAGCGAGCGCTCTGGTCAGAGCGTTCAGCTCTGAATCAGGCCCTTTATACACTGAAAAGCCAGGAATATGTAAGCATTCTAAGGAAACTCAATACTCAGGATTCTTTAGAAGGATTGCAAAGCTTTAATGATCTTAATTTGGATTGAGACAGTTTATTACGTGAAGTTAAATCCAGGACAGCGGCAAGAATCGCACAATTACTGCAAACATCATCACATATTTCTGTGTCCACCAGGCGTTCAAAATGATCATCTAAGTCACGATGCTCAAAATATTCCATGCTCAGCGAGCAACTTATAAAGACGCGTGCAGATGCAGAGACTACCAAAATACAAGCCGACTTTGCACAAAAAAAGGCAGAAATGGAAGCCAGAGCAGCACGCGAAAAGACAGAATTGGAAGCCAGAGCAGCAAAAAAAGGCAGAAATGTAAGCCAATGCAGCGCGCGAAAAGGAAGAAATAGAGGCTTTAGAGAAACAATGTGAGCACGCCACAGCAATGGTATGGTTAAAGGTTTTGGACCAAACTGTCAGTGGAAGTGAAAGGGACAGCATCAGTTTAAGTGAAGTGGATGCGGAGGATTCTCTTAAGCGCACAAGAGACTACGTCCTAAGCCAAAACAGTGAACCCTTGGTTACTTCAAACATTCCTAACAGTGCAGACATTTTTCCAGAACAAAGGGACTCAGATCCCTATATAACATGCCATATCCAAGGTCAGTACAATGCACAACCACTTTGTCATCCTGACCCATTTTCACACAACGTAGTGCACCAAGGCCCAACACCTCAACAAGCCCAATATACAAACGCCTGGTCATAAACCAATATGCCAGTAAGTCACAAGGTCCCTGGCAACCACACAGTTTCAAATGCAGTGAGACCTATTGACTTTAAACCAGCTCTTAGGTATATACGGGGCTGCATAGGCATTCAGCCTATGTCTCTTACCCAGAACACCACAAATAATATGAACAGCACTACTCAGCCAGCAATTCCTTGCCCGAAGTCAGAGAAAACAGATATGTCAGGCTTTGCAAGATACATGGATCGCCAGAACTTACTAAGACCGGCCTCACTAGGTTCGATGACCAGCCTGAAAGCTGGAAAAGTGCCTTCAGAAACGCAGTTAGTGATCTTGGCATTACGGCTGCCGAAGAACTAAATCTGCTGATCACGTGGCTCGGCCCACAGTCTACAGAACATTTTGCGAGTGATCGTTTGGTCATCCAAGATGGTGTACACCTTTAGAATTCTTTCTGGCTGTCTCTTGGGGTATACATTGACTAGATATATCTTTGCACACGACTTGTCACAGAGATCTTCCCCACAGACATTAGTGCATGAAGATACAATAGTAGGACTTGCTTTTTCTTGTAGTCCACTTGTCTTGAATACCGTATGGCAGCTTGGAAACTATTGGGTTTACCCCATGAGCTGTGTCCAGGTAACTGAGACCAGGTAAGTGAGTATCCATTTTGGCCAGCTGGAGCTCAAAGAGTAGGTCACTGAGCTCTTGGAAATTCTCATTGTACTTGCCAGATATTTTTGGAAACAGAATTCTCTATGGCTTCAGGACTTCCAAAGCTTCGTTCTAACCTTTCCCAAGCAGCAATGAGGCCTGCCGCAGGATTATCAATGTGAATGGATCTGAGTTCAAGAAAAGTGGACTACACTTGGTTAAAGATACAAAAGGGAAAATCTAGTCGCCTTTCCTCCCTTTTGCTATTTCTGTGAGTTTGTCAGGAACATTGCAGAATCCAAGAATGACCCAAGCTTCACCTACAGTGAGTCAAGTCATCCTGGTTCACCTACTCCCAAGTATGACAGCCCACGCACTAACTACAAGAACCACAGAGGTCCAGTGTCAGTAGAAAAGACAGAAATCCTTCACACTCCGACATCAGCTCCTGACAAGAGCAGCCAAGTTGAAAGGATTGAAAACACCAATCGCCTGTGTCCCATTCATTAGAAGCCTCATCCCCTCAAGAAGTGCATTGGTTTCAGAAATAAACCTCTCCAGGAACACAGAGAACTTCTAAGGAAATTTGGGGTATGTTTCAGATATTGTGCCTCTACTGAACATTTTGCTAAGGACTGTAAAACCACTATTAAGTGCATAGAGTGCGGCTGTGAGGACCACGTGCAGGCACTTCACCCATCTCAATCCAATCCTACACTGCCTGCACATTTTCCTTCTGCACCAAGGCATGGCAGGGAGAAAATAGATCAAAAAGCAAGTCCTACTATTGTATCTTCTTCATGCACTAAAGTCTGTGGGGAAGATCTTTGTGACAAGTCTTGTGCAAAGATATGTCTAGTCAATGTATACCTCAAGGGACAGCCAGAAAGAATTCTAAAGGTGTACACCATCTTGGATGACCAGAGCAACCGATCACTCGCAAGACCAGAGCTCTTTGATCTGTTAAACTTAAAGGGAGACGCTTGGGTACCTGTAGTGGAATTACAGAGGTCTCTGGAAGAAATGCTAGTGGACTCATTGTAGCTTCTCTCAAGAACAATCTTGAGATACCCTTACCCACACTTGTTGAGTGTAACCATATTCCATCCAACAAAGAGGAGATTCCTACACCAGAGGTCGCTCTTCATCACACTCACCTAAGGCCTATATCCAATGAAATACCAGCCCTTGACAAAAATGCAGAGATCTTACTTCTGCTTCAGAGAGTCCTTCTCAGGGTACATAAAGTACGCCAGCAGATCAATGGACTAAATGATGCTCCGTTTGCCCAACGTCTTGATCTAGGCTTGGTCATCATAGGCAATGTCTGTATAGACAAGATGAAGAAGCCTACCAGGATATCCTCATTTAAGACAAACATCTTGCCTAATGGTCGCAGCACTCATTTTCAGCCATGCCCACATCATTACTAGGTGAAAGAAAGGCTGGACAACAGTAAATTGCAGCATGACCATCAAAATAACATGAACATGGTCCTGTCTTGGGATGACAGTCTTGGATCGACAGTATTCAATTCAACGAGTGAGGACAACAAGTTAGCATCTGCAAGAGAAGATAAAGAATTTCTCAAGGTAATGGACAAAGATTTCACCCAGGACGATTCCAACAGCTGGGTAGCACCTTTACCCTTTCGCTATCCAAGAGTGAAATTACCAAACAATCTACAGCAAGCAGTTGCTAGATTTTCCTCTTTAAAACGAATCCTAAAGAAGAAACCAGATATGGAGAAAAATTTTGTGGATTTCATGCAAAACATATTTGACAGAGATCACGCAGAACCTGCACCACCAGTAAAGGAAGAAGAAGAATTCTGGTACCTTCCATCCTTTGGAGTGTATCACCTGCGGAAACCCAACCAAATTAGAGTACTTTTTGATTCCAGCGCTCAGTATGAAGGTGTCTCTCTCAACAACCTGCTCCTTACTGGGCCAAACCTAAACAGCAGCCTCATAGGAGTGCTAATTCATTTTAGACATGAACCTGTTGCAGTAATAGCTGACATCCAGCAAATGTTCCATTGCTTCATAGTCAGGGAAGACAATCTGAACTACCTGAGGTTCTTATGGCACAAGGACAACAATGTCAACAATGAAGTCATAGATTATCGGATGAAGGTACATGTATTTGGCAACAGCCCCTCTCCTGCGGTAGCAATCTATGGACTCAGGAGAACAGCCCAGGAGGGTGAGAAGGACTATGGATCTGACGTTCGTCATTTTGTTGAAAAGAACTTCTACGTTGATAACTGACTAAAATCCTTACCCACAAGTGAAAAAGGCAATTGATCTCCTCACCAGAACACAAGAAATGCATTCTATAGCAAACCTCAGGCTCCACAAGATTACCTCCAACAATTAGGGCCAGGGCTAGGCTTTGCTGCGCCCAGGGCTGTCCTGTGTTGCCGCCCCTTCCCTCCTCCGCTCCCTCCCCCTGAAGTTACAGTCACTATAGCGCTGGGAGGGAGGGTGGGCGTTTCCAGCACCTGCCAGATACAATGGCGCTCCAGGCAACGGCCCGGCGTTCCCTGGCCTAGAGCCGCTACTGCCAACAGCCAAAGGGTAATGGAAGCATTTCCCTCTGATGATCATGCCACCAACTTGAAGGATCTTAATCTTGGTTCTGATGTTTCTCCCATACAACGCAGCCTAGGGTTACTCTGGGACATCAAACAGGACATATTTACATTCCAAGTATCAGCCTATGACAAACCTTTCACCAAACGAGGAGTTCTACCTGTCTTAAACAGTTTCTATGATCCTCTTGGGTTTGTAGCACCAGTCACCATCCATGGCAAGATGTTGCTGAGACAGTTTACCAAAGAGAACTTAGATTGGGATACTCCATTACCTATTGAGAAACATATTTATTAAAAAAGAAAAAAAGTAAGGCTATTCTTGGGGCACACCTATATATGAATTCTTATGATTGAAATAAAATATAACTTTTAATATTAATAGTAAAATATATACCAGGTACACATAAGGTCATAGGCGAACATATTAAAAGATAATTTCTGCAAAGTACCCCACACATACAATTTAGGGTAACAATTGTGTTAGAGTGTAGATGTTGCAATAACTACCATGGGTATTGGTATATAGGCTACACAGTGCGCAGTCCTATGATCCCCATTAAACAGTACAATATCTATCTACAGAACCTGGTATTCCTGAGTGGTCCCCCACATCAGTACTAACCAGGCCTACCACTGGATCGCTTCCAAGATCAAACGAGTTTGGGCATAGTCAGTGAAGTATGACTGTAGATTATCGCTACTGAAAATATATGGGGATTCACTAATGCACACGGTCTGAGCCTACTTCAAAAGAGAGGTCCAATTAATAATCAGTTTCTGTCAAGACAGGTGGTGCATAAGCATACCTTCCTTGTGATGCAATCAATTGACACATATGGCATAGACATGTATAGATTGTAACTTTAGGAAAACATCACATAGGTAATTTATCACAAGTTGTACTTAGTTCCAAGTATACAGAATAGGAACTCTACACAATAACATAGCCTGACAGAACACATAATATACAATCACCCCATAAACACAGAGCATCCATTTTATATAGATTGAAAATATATTAGTTATGGTGGCTGCATAAGTATGCTAATCCAAATGGTTCTCCTATGATCAAATATTCTCTATCAGTGAATATCTCCCACCAGAAAATGCTCCAAAACTTCCAAATTGGGCTGCAATAGAGTATAATAGCAGGCACTCTCATTAATCTAGTATATAGTAGGAATCACCGAAAGTACAAAAAAGGTTTTTATCAGCCATACATAGGAAACGAGCTAAATCACAGGAGTAGGTCATATCCCCAAAATGCTAGAGAAAGAAATAGGAGGTAGCAATTGGAAAAAGAAAATGACAGGCTAAGCCTGAACAAATCTATCTGGCTGACCAGACACAATCATCTGTCAGCCTATACGTTACCAGTGTGAGGTATAGTGGAGCCCAGTCCGTGCACTGACTGGGTTTTCCTTAACATCAGCAGAGTCTCATATGTAAACAGAGGACGCGCGTTTCGCCCGCATATGTTCGCCTATGACCTTATGTGTACCTGGTATATATTTTACTATTAATATTAAAAGTTATATTTTATTTCAATCATAAGAATTCATATATAAGTGTGCCCCAAGAATAGCCTTACTTTTTTTCTTTTTTAATAAATCTGTCATATTTAGGCTGTGGGAGCACCACCAACATAAACTTAGGATGTATAAATTATTCATGGATATGGATGGTTGGTTAAAATAATTCTAGTTATGGTTCTGTGCGGAATCTTCCCTGTTTTTTATTCAACCTATTGAGGAACATCAAAGGTGGGAGACGTGGAAGAAGTCTTTGAAGATATAAGAACTCCAAATCCCACGCTGTTATACTAACAGCTCCCTTTCAGCTGCCGTCAGGAGATAAATACACATTTTTTCGGATGCATCGGTTGAAGCCATAGCCGCAGTAGCCTACCTGAGGACCTCTGAAACCAACAACAAACTACATTGTGGATTTGTCATGGGTAAGGCCAAATTAACCCCAAGACCTGCACACTCTGTACCAAGACTCAAGTTTTGTGCAGCTGTGCTAGCAGTTGAAATTGCTGAAGTTATAAAAGACGAAATGGATGTTCCAATTGATTAATTTGCATTCTACACAGATAGCAAAGTCGTGCTTGGTTATATATACAACCAAACTAAACAATTCTATGTATACATCAGCAACAGAGTAGAGCGCATCAGAAGTTTCTCCACTCCTGAGCACTGGCAGCACATCACCACTAACTTTAATCCAGCTGATCGCGGAACAAGACCTTCACCAGCATCTAGTCTTTGTGACATGTGGTTGTCAAATCCAGGATTCTTATATGATGATCCCTGTTTGCCTCCTACCAATACCAACTATGGGCTGGTCGATCCCGAGTCCGACAAAGAAATCAGGTCCACAAGCTCCTCACTCTACACTACCGTGACTACAAAATTTAAGCTGAAGTCACAACGTTTTGAGCGTTTCTCAAGTTGGACATAGTGTGAGCCGCCGCTTGCCTAATCCACATTGCTCACTGCTTTTCAAAAGGACACATCACCAGAGTGTCATGGTTGGCATATCTGTAAGGATCATCCTACAGTTGCAGATCTCGAACATGCAAAGGAGGTTCTCATTCGGTGTGTACAACAAGAAGTATACTGTCAGGAAATTAATGAGATTGCTAAGGGAGTCAATCTGTCCAAGAACAGTGCACTCTTTGAACTAAACCCTGTAATGGATCAGCACAAATTGCTCAGGGTGGGTGGTCATTTAATGAGATCCGATCTATGTAGCAAAGAACATAATCCTGTCATCATACCAGGTCGACATTATATTGCTACGCTGTTGGTTTGACACCATCATGAACAGGTATAACATCAAGGCAGACAGTTTACTGAAGGTGCCATCAGGTCAGCCGGCTTGTGGATCATAGGGATGAAGAAATGTATTTCCTCCGTGCTCCATAGATGTGTTATGGTGCCATAAGTTAAGAGGAAGACACCAACAGCAACAAATTGCAGATCTTCCAGCAGATCGTCTAAGTACAGTCCATGGTCAGTCATTACACGAAGGACCCGTGGTGGAGCTGCAAATGGTGGGCTGTGTTGTTCACTTGTCTTAGCATCTGTGCAGTACACATAGAAGTGATTGAATCTATGGATTCTTCCTGTTTCATCAATGCACTCTGAAGATTCTTCTCTATCCGTGGACCTGTCAAACTAAGGTCCGACTGTGGAACTAACTTTGTGGGGGCCTGCAAAGAACTGCAATTAGACAATTTCTTATTTAACAATGGGTGCACTTGGGTTTTTAATCCTCCACATTCATCCCACATGGGAGGATCCTGGGAACGTATGATTGGAATTGTACGCAGAATCCTCAATTCGATGTTGCTGGACCACAAGTCATCTCTCACCCATGAAGTTTTAGTAACCTTTCTTGCAGAAGTATTTGCTATAATCAATGCAAGACCACTTGTCCTGGTATCCTTAGACCATGATTCTCCAACAATTCTTACTTCAGCCACTCTTCTTACCCAGAAGATTGGAGCTGCTTCAATTCCTCCTGAAATCTTAGACAGTGACATCTACAGGCATCAGTGAAAACAGGCGTCTGGAAGACAGAGTATTTACATATGTTTCAAAGTCGTCACAAATGGCAGATGTCAAAACCCAACCTCCAGATCGGGGACCTTGTTCTTTTGAAGGATAAGGAGGCCCATCGCAATGAATGGCCAATGGGTCTTATCACCAAGGTTGTTCCTAGTGACGATGGAAAGGTTTGTAAGGTGGAGGTCAAAGTGACCAAAGGAGGCTCTGTCCGAGTTTTCCTCCATCCAATCACTGAACTAGTGCTTCTTCTTCCAAAAGAAGCTATCATGTAAAGAAGAACTTGGCCACCAGATTTAGCTCATGATTAGAGTATTCTACCACAAACTTCCAGCTATGATATACCATTGACACTTTATTATTTGGATTATACTGGGGTTGGTGGAAGTGTTTGCAAGTTGTGATTTTCCCAATTCGAAGATGGGTTTATTACTTGGAACTTGATCTAACATTTCTCTCCTGTTATAGGTTACAGGTCCAGAGATCAATTCTGGACATCACTTAAGGACATTCTTATAATGTTTGATTTACAATGAAATCTAAATATTTCAGACGGGGAGTGTCATGTCCCACGATATATGTGTTTCATATACTGATTAGTTTCGGTTATGTTACCATTGCAAGGCTTTGCATCTTAATTTTGTCCTTCCTGATTCTCTATTGCTAGGGTCTGATGTCATCAGCCCTCATTTCTTCCTAGCTGTAGCTCAGTGTGTTTGTCTGCCATTTTAGCTTGCAGCTGCACTTGTAGAGTTCTGGCAAATTATCATCTTTTCACATATTATTTTGTGCATAATTACAATAATATCAGCTTGAAATAAACCCTCCTCTGGATTCTTCATACGTGCCTTACTAGTTGAGTTGACACTGTCTGACAAAGTCTCTTGGTGTAAGTATTGATTCAATACAGATATACACAGAGGAATTATTTCAGGGGCCTTACACTTACAGCCGGGTTAATGAGTCAGAATACAGAGGCTCTGGATTTAATATGAACTTGCATGAGTCATCAAGATGGGATGTGGCACGGGGGTGGCTAGGCAGGAGAGGGTTAATGGTGAATAGCAGCCATGGGGTAGGCGTCCCTATCCCCTAGATCAAGTCTCAATGAAAGTCACTTATGGTTAGAAAGGAATAGTCCCGGTGAGGCCTCACCTGTCTTTTGTGTCCTGGGCCTTCGGTCCTTCTTCTGGCATTAGTCCGGACTTAATTACTGAAGAGCGCTGGCCACGCAGCTGCTGGCTTCCGTCCCCGCAGTGTGCAGAGGATCACAGGGTCACTACCAGCTTCGTGGCATCGAGGGATGTTGCGAGCCCGAAACGGCCCTAGTCCGGGCGTCCTTCTGCGTGCTCTACTCATCCGATGGTGAGAGAGCCGAGACGCATAGGAGTAGCCCAGTACCCAGCCACCTTAAACCTACTGACCCACTCGGACTAAGGGCCTGATTCAGAGCCGGACGCAACTAGCGCTCGCTCGTCCAGAAAATAGGGGTGGCTATTCAAATGAACCGTTCGCTCTTTGCGGTCTGTTCACGCCTCTAGGTCTGAACGAGCGAACAAAACTTGCGGTTGTTTTTTGGGAAACTACGCCCCCTGGCCGCTCGCATCCTACGTCATGTCCGCTATTTATTAGATTAATCGAGTACATCGAACCAGGGTATGAGCTGCTCGCTATTCTTGTGGTTGTTTTTTGCTACCACAATTTTGCGAGCAGTTCTGGCTATAAAATAACCCAGTGACATGGTCAATGATGCGGTTTTAATTATGCACACCCATAAAACGCCCGTTTTGACCTTTAAGCACGCCTGCGAACGGATCTCCACTCCCCGTTTTCAAGCACCTTCCCCTGTTACCATCCACATACGCCTCTTTCTGTCACTCAAATTATCAGGCATTCGCTATTTTGCGAGCACATGAATTTCGACCGCACTGACTGGTTCGCGCATGCGTATAACGATCCGTACGCATGCGCAGTTGGGCAAACATCGCTCGGAGCGAACGAGCGGCCACTTACGAGCGGCTCTGAATCAGGCCCTAAGTGTCCAGACTAAGACCCACTCAGACTAAGATGACCCTGCGATCCGGTGCACACCGCAGGGACGGAAGCCAGCAGCAGCACGGTCAGCGCTAATCGGTAATTAAGTCCTGACCAACGCCAGAAGAAGGACCGAAGACCCAGGACACAGAAGACAGATGAGGCCTCACCGGGGCTACTCCTTTCTAACAACAAGTGACTCTTTCACTGAGACTTGATCTAGGGGATAGGGACGCCTACCCCTAGGCTGCTATTCACCATTAACCCTCTCCTGCCCAGCCACCCACGTCCCACATCCCATCTTGCTTACCAACCACACATAAGGAACGTGCATACCACCTGCACTCCCTACTTAAAATTTAAATTTTGCAATATATAAATATATATGGTATAGCCCCCACCATATATATTTATATATATCAAAATTTTCTTTACTGACCTACACCAATAAGGTCTATACAAAGATTAATATACTGTATACAGATTATATATAGATCTATATATTTTTTACTTATTTACCTATTTTCGCTATCACAAATAAAACATTGTTTTCCTTGATCAAAAACTTAGCTTTGGGCTATCTTTTCAGTGTTAAAACACCCACTATCATTATTGACCCAAAATTAACATCTACAGGCGCAGTTCTATGATGTATGTGACTACATACAAACCTTTATTATAGACCAATTTAGGGAGAAAATAGAGGATTCTCCTATTTTAGAACCTTTGCAGCCCCAGCAGACACGACAAGTAGCATCCGAGCGAGCGCCAGGTAAACAAACACTCATTGCTCTACCAGTAATTATATTAGCTGGGATAGCTTTCTATATTTAAACTGATGGGGGCCTATTTAACTCCAAATACCATACGGTTTCAATGTATGACTGCTCACATCACTTGGAATTATGGTAGTGCAACGTCTTACATTTTCCTGTGCTACCCATTGTGGGTGCAAGGCATAATGAGTGATGTTGCGGGTGACATTACAAACATTGCTCAGAACTGAACCAGCCCCATAATGGATTACTTGGTGATACTTGATACAATTCTTTAAATTGTATCAAGTATCACCAAGTAATCGATTATGGGGCTGGTTCAGTTCTTTATTTATTTATGCCTAATGCATTTGAAAAACATTTGCCATCATGAAACAGTACACAATGTAAAACTATTGAGAAATCCAGATTTGAACAGCATAAGCCTGAGAGATGTCCAGAAGTGGAATTATATCTTCAACAATGTCCATAGGTGACATATCATCTGTCTCTTCTAAATCACCTGTAAATTATTTGGACTATGTTTGGTCAGCTCTGGAAACCAGTAAGGTGAGAGAGATTAACTCCACGAATGCCGCTAATGTGTAGAGTAATTTTATCTGTAATTTGCACATGGGATAATTGTTGTCTTCAAAATATATTCTTTACAGCTACATTATATTATTGTCTTTTTAGAGTATGGAATATTCTGACCACAATAATATACTAAAGATGTTTATGATATTTAGATAATTAGAAATGGAAAATAAACATACATTTTATTGGTTTTATTTCCAGAAGTAGCACATCAATTATATTTCATAGTACAGTGCACTGAAGACAAATGTGCTAAAAAAAAACAAAATCAGAGTTTAAAATATACAAAATATTAAATTGTTTCCCACAGGCTTTGTAAATTACTAAACAAGCTTTATTTTACCATATTTTAAACATAGAAGAATGTAAATTTAAAATAAATGAGCTTGATAAAATAAAAAGTTAAAGGTGTGTATATCAAAAGTGTGAACTGCCTTGTTCCAAATTGGTCATTGGGCCGAATTCAATTCATTGCGATATTGAATAGCCGGTGGACAGAGCTCCTGCAGCTATTCATCGCTCTGTGTGCCTGATCGGGAAGCAGGTACGTCTGAGAATGCCGGTTCTCGCGACTTATCCTGGATGCCAAGGAGCAGTAACCAACATTCTCCAACTAAAGTGCTGGGCGCGCGGCTGTTAGCGCAGCGCTAAGCCGGCAAACAGCTGCGCGCCAGGCACTTTTGGTGGATTTCTCTTCGCATCCCCAGGGGGGGGTGCGAGAGGAAATCCTTTAGCCACCTAAACAGTGCTGTGTATTGAATAGCTGCGGGAATTGAATTCAGCCCATTGAGGCAAATTTGGTGTAAACTGCAACAATGTGTGGAACCCATAGCAACCAAATAGAGATCAGCTTTTATGAGTCTTCTTCAGTTAGGCTAAAGAACGCTAAACTTGATTGGTTACAACAAATGTTCCATTTTGTGCACTATAATATATATATATATATATATATATATATATATGTAATCAATTCACTATTGTGCATATACTGCATTTCTAATCTCCCACTTCAAAGTAGTGATGTAGAAAACACATTTTTAAACATATGGGAGAATTAAAATGTTTTAATATACAAGAAAACCTAAAACACATGTTGGATTACATAAATGGCAACTACTGTAAAAATGACAATCACAAATATAGATGTAACATTTTAGGGGGATTATAGAACAGGAGATAAAAGTAAGATAAAGCTGTGATTGGCGAGTGAAATTTTCTTTCACACAGAATATGTAAGAATTGAAGCACCCCGCAGTCAGCAGTGTCGAAGACTAAACTCCTGAGAAAATTAAATGTAAAATATTAAAATTCTGTCAAGATAAGGTAATGGTCAAATATTACAACTGTGAATATTATTAGTAGCTATTTTACATAGAGCCACTTGTAATTTAGGTATAATAATCCTTTAAGAGTAGAATTTGACGGCCAGAGGATAAGCTACTTATTTATCTGTTGACATAATGGACTTGACCCTGTATTGTAAGCATGCTAATAAGCTTGCTGGGGCTTTACTTGGTTGATTAGCCAACAATAAAAGCCCTAGTTACTAAATATTTACTATGATTTTTCAGATGTTTTCCAAAGGAAACAAGCATTGCCTAGCTGTATCTGTTAATATTTAGAGAAAGTCTTAAGGTGTGTACACACGGTACGATATCTATGAACGATAAGGTTCAATGATATATCGTTCATTTTTATGCAGTGAACGACCAACGATGCGCGTTCCCGCATGAACGATAATGATTGTCATTTATTTTGAACCTCTATGTGAAACAGAAAACTAGGCTTCAAGGAAGACAGACTGTACTTCTAAAACTAAGTACATTTGTATTACTGATGCGCTGAGCAAGATTCAATTCATTGAATGGATTAAAAAATGCATTAACAAACAAGAATCGTGAGATTTAATCACGTCATATATATTGTTTATTATCATTATGTTATTATAACAACCATTATGCATCATCTCAGAATGATTAGGTGTCCACACAGTAGACTAGAAATCACATATACTGAACATTTACACTACACTTTTTTGGTTGGATATTATATAGTACATACGGTGTTACCCCGATAATAAGACCTACCCCGAAAATAAGCCCTACCCTTACTTTTGAAAAAGGGTCCAAAATAAGCCCTATAAAGTCAGACTCCAAAACAAGCTTTCAATAAAGCTCGTTTTGGAGCTAGCGCACGTGACGTCATGACGTCATGGCGCAACTCTGAAGGGCGAGGTCGACGTCGGAGGAGCCGTGGATCAAGAGGAGCTGTGGACCGTGGAGGAAGGAGCCGCCGCCGGAGTCTTCTTATCGTAAAGGTGAGTGGGGAAATGGCACGCCGCGCACAGACTGCATTCAACAGGGAGAGTGAGATGATAAAAAATAAAGGCAGGAGCCGAGGGGGGAAGGAGGGGCACAGGCTGCATTCAACAATGGGGAGGGAGGAGGGGCACAGGCTGCATTCAACAATGGGGGGAGGAAGGAGGGGCACAGGCTGCATTCAACAATAGGGGTGGGGGGAAGGGAGGGGCACAGGCTGCATTCAACAATGGGGGTGGGGGGGAAGGGAGGGGCACATGCTGCATTCAACAATGGGGGGGGAGAGGGAGAGGCACAGACTACATTCAACAGCGTCAATGAATGTTAATTAAAATAAGCCGTACCCGAAAATAAGCCCTATGGAGTTTTTCTGAGCCAAAAAAAAAAATGATTCTGAGCAAAAAAAAAAAATTAGACAGTGTCTTATTATCGGGGAAACATGGTATGTTAGATGTACAACACCCACACACAAAAACCTAAGCGCTAATTAGTCAGAGCCTCAGATGTTGAATATCGGTGCAGCAGTAAATAAGGAGGTAATTGCCAACCTCACTAAAAAATATATAGGAAAAAGAGTTTACTGCGCTCCAATAATATTGCAGGGGACACAGGGAAAACACAAATCACGTGAGTATTCAAAGTTTAATTGAAGAACTGTAATAGACACAATAGAAATAAGAATATGAATAAATCGATATGACAATGCGCTTCAATGATTATTGGTTATAAAAATAAATAAATTAAAACATGAAATAATATAAAAACAATAATATCAAACATAAATTCCCCAAAAAAGGGACAACAAAAGGAGTTGATCAGGCTCCAATATTGTGTCCCCAGTATCACCTGTAGAAATTAGAATACTTAAAAACAATTGATTAGCTGGAGAATCAATGCTATAATGAATGTGTACTATAAACCAGGTTAATACATGGAGAAACCTGATATATGTGCCCACTCTCCCTCTATATAGATAGACCTCAGTGCTACTAGCCCTTCATTGAAATGAGCCACCAGATATATCCAGTTCACATATAGTGTATTCAGCTATATATAAAGCTGCTAATACAATCTGATATTCTGTAATGGGGTGTAAATGCTGATCCTTTTATAGTAAATTGAATAGCACAAATGTTATTGTACAAGGATGATAGCAAAGCCGGTAGTGTGCTTGTAAAAAATGGGTGAAATAGCACAGTCTCTGAGCATCAGAGAAAATGTACCTTTGGATAGCTCAGCGTGATGAGCTATTAGCTGATATCCAGCAACAGTGTAACAAGAAAATGATCCTCTCTAATTAGCGTTATTCACCGTCTGGAGAGCAGATGTAACGACAATGCTGACCAATATGGGGCTGATGTCTCCTTTTGTCGGACAAATGCTTTGGACGGAGACCCCGGATGACAATGGTTGTATGTAGACTCTCGTCTCAATGAAGCCAGCAGTGGAAGAAATGAACCGCGTAGTTGTATACTCGCGGTGTGCGCTATTACCTTCCGTCTCCTATGTTGGAGTAGATGGTGGAAGCCACTTACAGAGGTGTCAGCTGGCGGCAGGGAAATGACCTCTTGTTCGTAGAAGCCAGCAAGGACACTAACAGTGGAGCCGCCGGCCGGCGGTGAAGATGATAGCTCCCGTATGTCAGGACCAGTGGTGCGGGCTGTATATGGTGTAATTCAGTAGCCGCATAGGATAGATGACAGCGCCAGCGCAGAAACTTGAATGACCAAAGGTACCAAAACTGGCTTGCAGTAATCAGCAGCAGATGGTCTTCGTATAGGGAGAGACTCCAGAGACTATAGAGAGCAGCCGCCGCCGCCCGGCGGCTCCGCTGTTAGTGTCCTTGCTGGCTTCTGCGAACGAGAGGTCATTTCCCTGCCGCCAGCTGACACCTCTGTAAGTGGCTTCCACCATCTACTCCAACACAGGAGACGGAAGGTAATAGCGCACACCGCTAGTATACAACTACGCGGTTCATTTTTTCCACTGCTGGCTTCATTGAGACGAGAGTCTACATACAACCATTGTCAGCCGGGGTCTCCATCCAAAGCATTTGTCCGACAAAAGGAGACATCAGCCCCATATTGGTCAGCATTGTCGTTACATCTGCTCTCCAGACGGTGAATAACGCTAATTAGAGAGGATCATTTTCTTGTTACACTGTTGCTGGATATCAGCTAATAGCTCATCACGCTGAGCTATCCAAAGGTACATTTTCTCTGATGCTCAGAGACTGTGCTATTTCACCCATTTTTTACAAGCACACTACCGGCTTTGCTATCATCCTTGTACAATAACATTTGTGCTATTCAATTTACTATAAAAGGATCAGCATTTACACCCCATTACAGAATATCAGATTGTATTAGCAGCTTTATATATAGCTGAATACACTATATGTGAACTGGATATATCTGGTGGCTCATTTCAATGAAGGGCTAGTAGCACTGAGGTCTATCTATATAGAGGGAGAGTGGGCACATATATCAGGTTTCTCCATGTATTAACCTGGTTTATAGTACACATTCATTATAGTATTGATTCTCCAGCTAATCAACTGTTTTTAAGTATTCTAATTTCTACAGGTGATACTGGGGACACAATATTGGAGCCTGATCAACTCCTTTTGTTGTCCCTTTTTTGGGGAATTTATGTTTGATATTATTGTTTTTATATTATTTCATGTTTTAATTTATTTATTTTTATAACCAATAATCATTGAAGCACATTGTCATATCGATTTATTCATATTTTTATTGCTATTGTGTCTATTATAGTTCTTCAATTAAACGTCGAATACTCACGTGATTTGTGTTTTCCCTGTGTCCCTGCAATATTATTGGAGCGCAGTAAACTCTTTTTCCTATATATGTTAGATGTACAAAACATGTGGGCTTGTTACAAACCTTTACAGCAGCTTTAACAGTCTGAAAAAAAACAAATGTTTATATACTTCAAATGGAAAAACGAGCTTCCAAAAGGCACATATTATACAAAAGCTGTGCTATTGTCCTAGGCTGGACTTCATCACATCACTTCAACAATGAAAGAGAGTAACAAGCACAGGAATGTGCACCGGACTTCGCCCTCAATAAAGCACATTATAAAGGGTGTTATTGCTTAGTAAATATAATGAATTGCTTCGTAAAAAAAAATGGAAAATTATGGTCTTGCAGAGGCAAATCATTTTCATTCATACAACATTAGAACAGATTCGGTAAAATAAGACTAAAATGGAATAAATACATAAAGCACAGAGCCGTTGCTTTCCAAAAACACAGTGGAATAAAATAGCCAACCAAGGGATAAATTTATTAAGCAGCAGCTCGAAAAAGGCGCCAAATTTTGGAGTGTTTTAAGCAGGAAATATAAGATGGCAACATTTTTCAAAGCAAAACAGGCTGCGGTTATCTTTACATATAATTTTCGTTTTGAATTAATTTAACTCATGTATGTTAGAGAAGACCATTCCACACGGCTATGACATAAATGCCACCCGAAGAGCTGAGCTCCCGAAAGAAATGCCCGATAAGCAGCTGTCAACAGCCCAGCACATGCTAAGGTATGCGTTCAGCATCCCGGCGATCTGGATGCTGACGCTCCTAATACCAACGCCGAAATCCCGATGGTGAGAAGCCTGGCGCCATCATCCTGACCGCCGGGATACCAAAAGTAAGTATCAAGATGTTGGGGGGGGGGGGTTAGGTTTAGGCACTAATGGGGAAAGGCTAGGCACCAGAGAGGGGGAGGTTAGGTTCAGGCACCAAAGAGGTGGTTAAGGGAGAGGGGAAGGCAGGGGCGTTTCTAGAGAGGAGGGGGCCCGCGTGAATTCTCTGTCACACGCCCCATCCCCTCAGTACAGTAGCGCAGTGAGCGCAGCCAGCCAGTGCCGCACTGATAAACACTGTGCACTAGAGTGTGCCCAGAGTCTATAGTGCATGTGCTGGTCATCGGGAAAATAGCCACGGCGGGCATTTTCCCTGTATTGTGAATGCGCAAAACAGGAAAATGCCCACAGGGGCCATTTTCCAGGCGTTTTTACAGCGCTGACACTGGTGCTGACGTGGGACTCCAGAGAGGTAAGTATAATATGGGTCCAAGGTGTGCAGTGCGGCCCCCCCCATGACCCAGGGGCCCGTATGCACCGCACACCAACCAACAAGTGTCAGTAGGTTAACCCTTTCGAGATGTTGGTGTCGTGATCTCAAATGGCGGTAGTTCATACCTATACCCATGCTACTGTGTGCAGGGCTGCAGTGAGACTGCTGCCTGTGGGGAGAAAAGATCTCACTGACTGCGCCCCCCCCGGATTTTTCCTTATCTGTGCCGATCGCCCCTCCCCTCAGCTTTACAATTAAATAACTTGCTAAACCGACAAAACTTTTTGAAAGCCTGGCAAATGTTTGGGAGTGCATTGAATGATTCAAGTTAATTTACCAGGAAAAAGTTGCACAATTCTTGAAAACTGCATATATTCATTTTAATTAAGACTGTGGATTAATAGTGAGTTGCTATTATGATTTATAGTATACAGTACATGTGTAGACTAGTATGTTTGAGCATTTTACTGTACCCATAGGCATAGTTACAAATATAGATATCTTGTGCTTTACATAGGACAGTGCATACATCCCAAACTGCACACACAGCTTCGGCCTCTTTTGAATGTAATCAGGCTACTAAATGCCCTGAATTAATCCTTAGTCATACTGTATAGCTATAAGATACAGTATCTATATTTACATTTAATATACAGGACTTTTTTTAATGAATTAAGTTGTTATGACCTACAGTAGGGATCAAAGTAACAATGTTATTTTAAATGTTGGTAGTCTATTTACTAATACATTTTGTGGATAAAAGTGATATGTCCAGTTCTTGTCAAATGTCAAATTTATCTTTCACTGTAAGGGCCATATCCAATTAGCCCCGAACACTGTTCGGGTTCTAATTGATCCCCGTGATCGTTGAAAAACGGGGATTTTTCAACGATAATCCCCAATTTTCGCCGATATTTTATTTCTCGCTATCCTATTAATTCGGCCGAATTGATAGGCTAGTTCGCCCGTTAACACATAGGAGCCGCGAGAAAACGGCACTTATCGTAAAAAAGAAAACCCTGATAAGTGCCGTTGTCAGCCCGACTTCGGGGCTAATTGGATAGCCCCGAGCGAGCTAATTAATTAATTAATTAATTAACCGTGGCTAATTGGATATGGCCCTATATGTTTAAGTTTAACACAACACCTTCATCAGCTTATTGGATAGTGGGCCTCATTCAGACCGTTCACAAGCAGGTCGATGGTTGTGCATTGCATGCGCAAGCCTCGAAGCGAGTGAGAAATTTGCTCGCTCCGGGGCTCGCTACAAACGGGGCGGCTGTCGATGTTGATCGACAGCTCGCCCCGTTTTGTAGGTGAGGGGGGGGGTGGCTGGCCAAACGGAGGCGTTCCTGAAGGTACGCTTGCCATTTGGGGGCGGCCCTACTGACATCACTCATGATGTCAGTAGTGAGCTTCCGGCTCTATTAGAGACGGAAGCTCACTGGGGCTTGCGGCAGTTGAGACCCTACCACAAGGGTCTCATCGCAAGCCCGATGGTCGCGACCATCATCTGGCCGCCCGCTAAAGCTGTGGGTGGTCACCCACAGCTTAGCGAGCGGCCAGGAGGCCATCCAAAATAACAAAAGAGGCCGCCCTGATTCATAGCGAGCGCTCGCTTTTTGCGAGCGCCTCTGAATCAGGCCCAATGTACATAAAATGCAATATCAAGCACTTCTTATGCTGTTGATTCATTTCAATTGATGGTAATATTTCTGCATGAGTGTATGTGTCCCCCTGGCTTAGCAATTCAATAATACATTTGCAGAGAAATATGTGCAGTGGTAGAAGATTTGTGGTTGGTTCTCCAATCATTTCTTGCCAGATGTCAGGAGAAAAACACTTAGTAATCACTTTATTTTTAACCAAACTGCAATACCTATAGCCCACCACGGATTGAATGCTAGATGCCTGCCTACCAGCTACAGTGCCTTTTATGGCATATAGGCCCTGAATCAGGGCCGTCCCTCTTACTTTTTGGAGCGGCATCCTGGCCGCTCGCATAGCTGTGGGTGACCACCCACAGCTATAGCGAGCGGCCATAATGATGGTCGCGATGGTCAAGACCATCGCGACCATCGGGCTTGTGACGAGACCCTTGTGGTAGGGTCTCGTCTGCCGCAAGTCCTGGAGTGTTTTCAGCTCTATCAGAGCCGAAAGCACTCCCACTGACATCACTAGTGATGTCAGTGGGGCCGGCCCCAGACGGTAGGCGTTCCCATGGGAACGCCTCCATCTGGGCAGTCACGCCCCCGGCACGCCCACCAAAGGGGGCGTGCTGTCAATCACCATCGACAGCACGCTCCCTTTGGTGCGAGACCCATAACGACGGCTTGGCCGTCGTTATTCGAGTCTCGCGCATGCGCACGACGGAGCCGCCTCCGTCGTGCGCACTTGGGCAACATCGACCTGTTTGCGAGCGCTCAGTGCTCACGAGCGGGTCTGAATCAGGCCCATAGTGCGGTAACAAAAAGTAGCCCAGCATCATGTTATATCATTAAGCAACCTTTCACTCCCAGACTACACTTGGTTTGTGAGAACATTGTAAGCTTAGTCTTGCAAAAGCTGCAATGCCTATCTTGATTTCTCCAGACCATTTTTATAATGTTGAAAAAAAAAAAAAGCAACAACTCTTATAGAATTGGCTATCTTTACACACAAATCACATAATCATGTAATGTAATCATGTATTGGTTCTGTATTAAATAACAGATGTATAAAATAGGTATAGACCTTCAGTTTATTGAAAAGCTTCAGAAAATGTCACAGATATAAGGGTATATTTACTAAATTGCATTTACAAAGCACGGGATTTAAAGAAGTGTTTGTTTCTAAAAGGCAATTCTAACCGTTTAGTAAACACAGAGTTTTAGGTTTGGCACTGTTACATGACCATTATGTCTTTGTGTGCTACAGAACTTCTTGATAATTTGACAACAGATTCTGATTTGAAAAGACATTTACATTTTTCCTCGTTTTATAATGCCAAATTGTTCAGAAACGTAATTTTGCCACATTTTAGGAGGTTGTTTTTTTTTTTTGAACATTGCAGATATAGCACATATGATGTAAATTAAGCATATACATTATGTTTCAGGCTAGTGCAAAAAAGAAGGCTAAAGAAAATTAATAGCCATTTGTTTGGCATGTATTAAGTAAAATATATACACATCTCTCAGACCATATATTGTGGCAAGCAATATAGTGTCTCTTCTAAGAAAGCAATATAAAGCCCACTGTGTACTGGTTAAGAAAATTATATATATATAATTTATTTCTTCATCTGAAATGTGCAAGTTTATTCTCCAATGATCTGTAATATAAAGACTCAATTACTTGAGGAATTTATTCTTCTGGCAGCTATTTAGATCTAGTGGCTCCCCAGATAATCAGTCCGATGATTACTAAGAGTAGAACAATCACACTGATGATAATACAGATCTTCTTCCGGGACTTGCGCTGAGACACAAATAAAAAGAGACATAAAAACCTTAGCAAGTCAATCGTACTCAATGCACATAGAGGTGAGACAAGTGTACATAATGTACTTTACATACCTGCTACCGCAATTTGAAAAACTGAAGTCAACATAAAACACATTTTCTTTCTGAAATATGCCTGTGTTTTGAGCACATAACTCATGTTACTTTTAACCAGTGTTTTTTTTCTTCTATGGAAAAAGGTACTGATTGGCAGATACAGTTGAAAAGTTCCATATTCTGGACAAGCCTTCAGGCACTTAGGGTGGGGGGGAGGAATACAATTAAAAGCTGTGAGTTCAACGCCCGGAGCTATTCAATTAATCAGAATTTTCCCCAAGCGGTAAACCATGGTTTCATACGCGCCAGCCCATAAATTCCGCACAAAGTGCTGGAATCTATGTGTTTCCCCGAGCGTTAAATGCAAGAGTCTGCATTTTACTGTACATTTATCCTCGCAGCTCCTGAGGCTGGAATAGAAAAATCTACCCTCTGGGATTTCGCGTGTGCAGTTCCCGTGCCTAATTAAATGGGCAGTGCATTCAATTAGCTGCGGGGTAAACCCCATACCTAACTGAATATCCCCCTTAGTTTATTCATTTCTGAAATAAATTTGCTGATTTCTTCCTGATTCTGAAACTAGTTGTAAGAATTAAACATGATAAAATAAAAAAGGAGCTAGTACTGTGTACCATTGAGTACTACCAGAACCATTTAAAAGTCAGTCACTATCCTGTATGTACTGTACCCAGGGCCGTAACTAAGGGTGTGTGAGTGGTCCCACTACACAGAGCGCAGACCACTGTGGCCGGCACCGCTGCTCACCCACGGCCCCTGCATCTGGCTAGCAGAGTATCTGGAAAGGGATCCTGCAGCCAGAATTTCTGCAGCTGTGTCGCCTGGAACGTCCTTAGGACTCTTCAGACGTGCACACCGCTACAGTTACTGAGGATGCTCCCGGAATTGCTGTCATTCCTGGCGATTGTGGCCCCGCCCCCCTCGATGTGATGCAATATATAGTGATATATTTTAGTAGCCACTTCATGTTGTACATGAATAAACCCCATGGTGACATGTCGACCTAACATACACATACTCTAGTTACTACTGTCCCTAGGAATTCTAATTGCTGACCACATAACACTTTTTCAAAGACCCTATAAAAGTATATTTCAGCAAAGGGCTTAAGTAAAATGCATTGCTTGTATTTATTTCATACTTTCTTATCTACCGCGGAATACAACTTATGTAGTGCATTGCTCCTGTGAATGCCATTCTATAACAGCAAAGACTGTACAACTGCTGTACATCAATGTTTAAATTGCTAGAATGACAATTTTTACTTTTGGGTTCAGCTAGACTGTAAAAATGTTCAAATATATTACTGACAAACAAAATGAAGGATTATTCCCTAAATGTAAGTGGAGAGCACCTACTAAACAACTGTTCAGTGGTTATATCCCGTTCTCAGACCAAACCTCAAAGCTTTATTTCCAACGTTGCGGTCTGAATAAATAACGGATGGTCATTGCATATAACATGACTGATGGAATATGGAATAAGGCAGCACAATATTAGCTCAGCTATTTCTAAAACGATGAAGTTCCTCTTACCTGATACTCTGCTGCTCTGGCCAGTTGTTGGTTAGCTTGTTGAACGTGTACATCAGCACTTTCTACATTGGCCTCAATGCTATCTGCATGATATTACAAAAGGGTCATTAACGTCATATCTATATATTATGTCACATATATATACATATCTATTCAAATATAAAATATTGGAGAGCGCTAACACTAAGGCGTTGTTGTAAGGCGCTGCAGAACATTTGTGGCGCCATATAAATAAATGATAATAATAACAACACACAGTTTCAAAATATAAAAGTAATAATTTATTAATAACTTCTTTAAGTAAGATCTACCAACTCTTCAACACATTTGTAAACTGCGGCTGTGATTGTGATTCAGCATCCAAAGTGCCAGGGAGTAGAGGAGGTTTCAGGAGGCAGGGAGAGGGACAATTTAGGTACCTGTTACGGAAAGAGGGAATGAGCGTGACACGCCATTATTTGGTCTTCTCCTTATTGCCGTTTGCTCCGTAGCCGTTCCGTACCCGGCAGCTCCCTCTCGGGACGACTCCTTGCCATGTGCTCCGTAGCCACTATGTATTAGCAGCTGCCTCCCAGGTCTGTATGAACAGATCGGACACACTGGTAGTTAGTGTCCTCTTACTTCCCTTTGCCGATTCTGCTGAATCACAATCACAGCCGCAGTTTACAAACCACGGAGCGGTGGCTATAAAGAAAGGGAATACCTGAAAACGACATAACCCATTAACCTCGTTGAATCAGTGGGACGTGGTAAATAATTTTTATACATCTTTTTCATGGCCATGATTTTTTTAATTCAAATGTGAACACTGACTGAGAAGTCATCCTTCTGACTGTGGAAACACAAATAGTCGAAGGTTTAAAATCTGAACTGTCTTCATGTTGTGCTGCTAATTAACAGTGAGATCAGAGAAACAAATGTGACCTATTACTGGGAAACAATGTTTCAATTCAAGCATTATGATATGTAACTTTTAAAACATAGCGATGTTTAATACCTAGAGGCAACAGCCTAGTAGGGGGTTTTCTTTTTGTCTGAATACAGATTTACTGTGGCCGTAAAAATGTAAAATATAAAATTTTGTTGTCATCACAACATAGATATTGTTATGTAAATTTTTAATATTGTACATTTTTGGTTTATTAACAATGGTTATACAAATGTGTTGAAGAGTTGGTAGATCTTACTTAAAGAAGATATTAATAAATTATTACTTTTATATTTTGAAACTGTGTGTTAGCTCTCTCCAATCTTTTATTTTTGTAGACCATTTTATGGGGACTGAGTAATCCCCTTTTATGTTAGAGAAGCAGATACTCTAGTTCTATTTAATCTACTATTGGCGCCATTACTTACACCCTATTTTCTATTGTTATATATCTATTCAGTCTATAGTGTGCAGCCTTGGCATATCTGTAATGGGTGCAGGGTCAGACTAGCCCATAGGGATACAGGGGAAATCCCCGGTGGGCCCCACTGACAGAGGGCCCACCGCTTCTCTAGGGGTCTGGTTATAGACTCTGCTTATGTTACATTATACAGCATTCCCTGGATTATTATCCTTCATTTATATGGTGCCACAAGGATTCTGCAGCGGCTTACAAAGTACAGAAACAAATGAGCACACAAGAACAACTGTTATTAACAGTACAGACAATGCAGGACAAGTACATGATTTATAAACATTGCTGCATAACACTTAAATAAGCAGCAGGGTGTCAGCAACCAAGTGTTAGATGCTGTTGTAATTAAAAGTATAAGTAAGAGAAGAAGAAGCGCGTGAGGTGTATTTACAATGCATTGTTTTATCACTCTTGTACATTATCATGCATGCACATCAGTTTGTACTATTTATATTTATAAGGGGCCTAAACCATGTACTCTCCAATGTTTAGCCAAGTCTCTGTTGTGGCTGGGTCCACTCAAGTGGTTGAACACACCCCTTAAGCATTGGCCCCTATTACTGCATATCCCTTTGGGCCCTACATGCCCCAGTTCGACACTGAATGGGTGCAGGGTGTGCGATGCACATGGGTCACTGGGTCCACAATACACACCCGTCTGATTCTACTCACCTCTCTAGAGTTCCGTGCCAGCTCTGCAGCAGCAGGCCAAAATCAACAGGAAAAGTGTGTGGATGCAACATTCCCAGAGACCTGCTCATGTGTAATGCCCCCTAAATGTGCCTGCTACATTTGTTATGCCCCCTAAATGTGCCCGCTCCATTGGTGACAGTGGCCGGGAGGGACCAAACCAGACTATAATTGGGATCTGAGAAGTCTTTCAGTGGAAAAACGCTCCCACTGGCCTACTATCTTGCAAGAGCTCGTATACCTGTACAACACTACTGAACACTGCTCCACGGGATTTTCACACCGTTCCACCTGATGTTTGGATGACAAAAGACTGCCTAAAGACTTAAGCCGCGTATCCACTAGACTACATAATGAACGACTGATGGATAACGATATTGTTATTGTTCATTATATCATCCAGTGGATATGTCGTCAACGACCAGCGATGCAGGCTACCGCTGGTCGTTGACGTCGCTCATCGCCCGAACCCACTGTCCAACTTGACATATCATCAGGTTGTGCAGGTCCGGGGATGAGGGAGGGTGCCGGCACTGAAAGATATTGTTCAGTGTGTGTGCTCAATGTCGTTAAGGCCATTGAGCACACACTGCCGGGGACACACTACACGATATCGCTCATGGAGCAAATCGTGTAGTGGATATGCGCCTTTAGAGTTGACTCCTGAACTGGACGCACCTGTGACTACTCATCTCAGACCGATCGGGTTCGCGAGCATCAGTACCGGATAGAGAGATTGTTTTGAAGATGGACACTGCGCATCAACGCCAGGAGAGGAATTATTATACCAATGCCAGAGCTACTCCATTACAGGTGGGGGACAAGGTATAGCAGAGGAAAACCCACCGATCAAGCAAGCTTGACACCATGTAGGAGGATGTCCCTTATACAGTTGTCAGTGTTCCTGTTGATGGCCTGTACGCCTAACCAATTCAGAGAGAGAGAGAGTGATCGACAACTTAGCACGGTACCACGTGATCAGTTGAAATTATGTACTAACTGAAATTCCTCAACTACGGAAAAAGGGCTTGCCTATAGTGTAGAGGCAGAGATTCCTCGCAGTTAACCCTTTGAACGACCCTATTAACCTTCACGTGTGGGCCTGTTGCCACTGGGGCAATACATAGTGTTGATCAGAGATATTCTTTGCCTATAATTTGTGAAGGTGAAAGCGCCAATGTTCATGCTCCTGATCTCTCGGAAGAGTAAACGCCAGAGTTGGCGTTGAGAAGTTCAGAGCGAAGTAACAAAGATGTTTTACCTCTACGTTACAGAGAGTAAACCTTTACTGGCCAAGGAGCCTTCTCATTAATTGCAAAAGTAATGTTATTGTGATATATATATGTTTTTTTTTTGTAGAATATTTTATGAAGTATAGTTACTTATTTGTTATGCTGAAGGATACCCTGAATAGAAGAAGAGTTCCAGTGAAATAAAAAGCAATACGTTGTATTCTGTGTGTCATTCATTGTGTTGGGCCTTGGGAAGTCCTCTGCTTCTCTAACGTGAAACTAAGAAGCCCCGAAGATAACAGGTACATTACAGACAGCAATACAAAAGGGTAAGAGTCCGCACAGGTTCACAAATTTTATGAAAATAATTGCTAGTAGAATACTATATTTAAAATGAAAAAATACCAACATTATGGTCTATCATGAGTATATAATTTTAGATGACCTTAGGTTGGTGGTGCGCCCATGGAATTTGTGCAGTAAACATGAATAAAGGGAATTTTTTGCAAAGGGCAACAAATGGAGGATAAAGACAAATATGCCTTGGTTGGGGCACTCTCTAGAGAAAATGTATTTATCTTAATGTATAAATATATAGATGATGAATTAAATGGAGCTAAAACTTAACGTTTAATACAAAACCTAAAATGAATTCTCTTCTAAGGGTAACTAACAAAAATATACAATACTATACTAGAAAATATAAAATCACAAATAGAAGGGTCGAAAACCAATAAATAAACAGTTTGGGATCGATCAGGATAAATAGTTGATACTTTAAACCTAAAAATAAAAGGAAGGGGGGTTTGCAAATAATAAAGTTTGCAGCCCACCACAGTATCAGTGTAGGATAAACAGGAAAGTGTGTATATAACTCAATTTATCATGGGCATGAATCCCCAATTAATCACTGATCAAAGATAACATATAAGTATCAAAATAGATGGGTATATATTTTAATATAATGTAATAAAAGGGGCAAAAATGTAGGTATAACGAATCTCAATCTCTACTTGTTAGGCAGAAATCACAAAGAGATAATTATAATATACCAGTAAGACCGAAAATATAGTGCTTATATATATCCTTCTGAAAACAATGTAAATTATATATCAGCAACCAAAAATATTGGTAAAGCAAAGAAGTCCTTATTGATATTATTGAACTGGTACTAAGAAGATTAGACAATTATGTGAGATTAAGGCAAAGAAATTGTAGTAGGAATTTATATAGCAGGCAGAAAAGTTATGTTAATGAAAAACAATATGATACTGTATACAGTAATCAACACAATGTGCAAATAAATGTAAGATTTGAAATGTCAAACTGTAGATGAAAAAGATAATAAAGATCATATATTAGCATGCTCAATGCAAATTATCCCAAAGAAAATACATTCAGTAATATGCACAATGGATGTGAAATATCTAGATGAGAATATTTATAAGACAATGCTTAAAACTGCAAGCAAGGAATGACACGTAGAGATCATACACTAGTATGCAAAATGCAAATGATCACAAAGAAAATACATAGGTGATACGCACAGTTGATGTGTAACAGTAAAATAGGGATATTTGTAAAGCACTGATGAAGGAAGTAAAGTCTGGAGTATAGAAAACGTGATGTCACTTCTACTTTCCCCTGTCTAAATCAAACAGGGGATGAGAGAATGCATACAACGTATTAGCCCAGATGAAACAACAGACAGCGCTTCTGCTGTCTGAGGAAAAGCTGCGTCTCTCCCCTGTTACCAAATAGACATTGCAGGGGGAGTCATCTGCTAGGGACTCAGATGAGAGAGCGCTTGGAGAGAAAGAAAAGTACCTGGTTGTAAGTAAGGAGCCGAGGCTGCAGTGCAGTGTGTATAGGAGATCCTGCTGCTGTCTGCAGCGGTAGGAGGACGCGCGTTTCGCCAACAGGGCTTGGTCACCAGATTATCGGGAGTTTAACTTGCTGTAAGATAAAGGACACTTGCCCAATCACGGGGCTGTATCTGTGACTGGCTGCAGGGATAGCCAGTCATAAAGTGGGTGTGGGGTAGCCAATCAAAATGGCCACAGAGGTCCGGATAAAGGAAGAGAAATAGCATATGTAAACAAATATACAGCTTCCTATTTGATGATCATAAATAATGCCGGGGAGGATGTACATTTATACAAACAAAGAGAGAGGAAGAAAAATTAATTAATCATTGGCATATATGTAGAAAAACTTGCTAGTTAATAATTAAAAATATCGCCGGGAAACATGTGCATTTATACAGACAACGTAAAGAGACAGTGCATAGAGGATAATAAAGCAGTCATCATAAAAACTATTACATTGTTAGGACAGAATATCAAGTATCAATCATTATAGACAGTAAAGCCGCGGAGGTTCGGAGAAAATGAACAAAATAAATATTTTAATAAATAAACAAAGGTTTAATGTAATAATAGATAAACACAACAAGGGAAATAGAGTTGTTAAAAATAAACTGAGAGGGAAAAACATAGGGATTGATGAAATAAAGTGGATACAGAGTGTTCATTAAATTTAATAAATAGTGAAATAAAAATGATAATGAGTAAAAAACAATTATTATGAAAATAGATGAGAAAATATTCAAAATAAACATGAACATACAGATAACAGGGTTAATAAGTATATGGAGAGATAGAATTAGAATGGCGAGAAAGGTAAATTGATGTGAGATAATACCGGGCACTAATATAATAAACAAGAATGTGAAAGAGAGGTAAGCAGACAAGGAACACTGATATACTGATATAACAGCCATGGCTTTCCACAGACACCTACAGTAACAGCCATGGCTTTCCACAGATACCTACAAAAACTGCCTCTTAAAGTAGAATGTCAGTGCCGTAAATCTTAATTCAAATGACTTCCACACCTACTGTAAAACAGGAATCCAGCCATCTGTCATTCTAACCCTCTGTCCCATGCTCACTGTCTACCCCATCCGTGTCACCCTTGTCTGTTTGCCCATCCCCTCTAGAATGTAAGCTCTCACGAGCAGGGCCCTCTTTCCTCTTGTGCTTATCCTTTCTTTACTTATATTATCTGCTCTATACTCTCTATGTAAAAAAAATGAAACCGCTAACGACTGTGGCCAGATATTTTCATCGCAAACACTTCGGACGGATACATGATCTCAAAGTTTTCTGTTTAGAAATAAATCAAACTTGGCTTAAGAGGAGATCTGAATAAGACCCTCCAAAAGAGAGTGAATTAATTTTCCGTCTAGGGATCCTAATGCCCAATGGCTTAAATGAAAGTATCAATTATGGTGTATTTCTCACAGAATGTTCCATATCTTGTTTACTCAGTTATCATTTATCTATCTTTTCTCCCTTTTGCATGATCATGCATTTTAACAATTTTCTGCCCTAGTTTCCATTTATACAGTGGGGCAACTGTGTGGAGAGGTGTCATTTATACAGTTAACCAGTTCAAACAGGTGCCATTAATACAGGTAACGAATGGAGGATAGATGAGCTTCCTAAAGAAGAAGTAATAGGTCTGTGAAAGCCAGAATTCTTTCTGGTTAGTAGGTGTCCAAATATTTTTTTTCCGAAAGAATATACAAATAAATTGTTTAAAAATCATACAATGTGATTTCCGGATTTTTTTGTTCTGATTCTGTCTCTCACAGTTGAAGTGTACCTATGATGGAAATTACAGACCTCTCTCATCTTTTAAAGTGCAACAACTTGCACAATCGGTGGCTGTCCAAATACTTTTTTGCACCACTGTATATAATTATTCGTACTAGATAATTTATTCTTATCTGTTTATTTTCATTTCTCCACTCTTTTTTTTATTTATACTCTCACTTCCTTATCTATTTTACACATTTCTTCCACACTCACTCATGATAGTCACGCCACATTTGTTTTCACTATTTTATCTTCTTTTTACTTACACTTTAGTTTCATTATTTTGATTTAGACCAGACAACTCAATATGTCCATAACTTATTATTATATACTTCATTATACTTACACTATTCACTTCACTTTCATTCCTGAATTTTCCATTAGGTTGACACACATACTTCCAACACCTCATAACTGTCACTCCCATTATTTATTATGTTTATTATGATATTCATATATTTACAATACATTTATTCATTGCTATTTTCACTTACCATTCCCCTCTTTTTCCTATTTCCTTTTTCTTTCTTTCTTCTGTTTCTTCTTTCCCTTTTTCTTTCCTTGTCTGCTTACCTCTCTTTCACATTCTTGTTTATTATATTAGTGCCTGGTATTATCTCACATCAATTTACCTTTCTGGCCATTCTAATTCTATCTCTCCATATACTTATTTACCCTGTTATCTGTATGTTCATATTTATTTATATTTTCTCATAATCTATTTTCATAATAATTGTTTTTTACTCATTATCATTTTTATTTCACTATTTATTACATTTAATGAACACTCTGTATCCCCTTTATTTCATCAGTCCCTATGTTTTTCCCTCTCAGTTTATCTGTAACAACTCTATTTCTCTTGTTGTTTGTCGTGTTTATCTATTATTACATTAAACCTTTGTTTATTTATTCATATATTTCTTTTGTTCATTTTCTCCGGACCTCCGCGGCTTTACTGTCTATTATAATTGATACTTGATATTCTGTCCTAACAATGTAATAGTTTTTATGATGACTGCTTTATTATCCTCTATGCACTGTCTCTTTACGTTGTCTGTATAAATGCACATCTTTCCCGGCAATATTTTTAATTATTAACTAGCAGGTTTTTCTACATGTCAATAATTAATTTTCCTTCCTCTCTCTTGTTTGTATAAATGTACATCCTCCCCGGCGTTATTTATGACCATCAAATAGGAAGCTGTATATTTCTTTACATATGCTAATTTCTCTTCCTTTATCTGGACATCTGTGGCCATTTTGATTGGCTACCCCACACCCACTTTATGACTGGCTATCCCTGCAGCCACTCATAGACACAGTCCCATGATTGGGCAAGTGTCCATTATGTTACAGCAAGCTAGAGCAACTCCCGATAATCTGGTGACCAAGCCCTGTTGGCGAAACGCGCGTCCTCCTACCGCTGCAGACAGCAGCAGGATCTCGTATACACACCGCACTGTAGCCCCGGCTCCTTACTTACCACCAGGTACTTTTCTTTCTCTCCAAGCACTCTCTCATCTGAGTCCCTAGCAGATGACTCACCCTGCAATGCCCATTTGGTAACAGGGGAGAGACGCAGCTTTTCCTCAGACAGCAGAAGCGCTGTCTGTTGTTTCATCTGGGCTAATACGTTGTATGCACTCTCTCATCCCCTGTTTGATTTAGACAGGGGAAAGTAGAAGTGACATCACGTTTTCTATACCCCAGACTTTACTTCATCAGTGCTTTACAAATATCCCTATTTTAATGTTACACATCAACTGTGCGTATCACCTATGTATTTTCTTTGTGATAATTTGCATTTTGCATACTAGTGTATGATCTCTATGTTGCATTCCTTGCTTGCAGTTTTAAGCATTGTCTTATAAATATTCTCATCTAGCTATTTCACATCCATTGTGCATATTACTGAATGTATTTTCTTTGGGATAATTTGCATTGAGCATGCTAATATATGATCTTTATTTATTATCTTTTTTATCTACATTTTGACATTTCAAATCTTACTTTTATTTGCACATTGTGTTGATTATTGTATACAGTATCATATTGTTTTCCATTAACAGAATTTTTCTGCCTGCTACATAAGTTCCTACTACAATTTCTTTGCCTTAATCTCATATAATTATCTAATCTTCTTAGTACCAGTTCAATAATATCAATAAGGACTTCTTTTCTTTACCAATTTCTAACCGTTTGGTTGCAGTATACCGATATAATTTGCACTATGTTTTCAGAAGGATATATCTAAGCACTATATTTTCGGTCTTACTTACTGGTGTGTTATAATTATCTCTTTGTGATGTCTGCCTAACAAGTAGAGATTGAGATCCGTTATACCTACATTTTCGCCCTTTTATTACAATTATTGTAATATATACCCATCTATTTTGATACTTGTATGTTTTTATCTTTGATCAGTGATTAATTGGGGATTCATGCCCATGATAAATTGAGATATATACACACTTTCCTATATATCCTACACTGATACTGCGGTGGGCTGCAAACTTTATTATTTGCAACCCCCCCTCCTTTTTTTTTTTCATACAAGGTTTAAAGTATCGACTATTTATCCTGATCGGTCCCAAACTGTTTATTCATCGGTTTTCGACCCTTCTATGAGGGTTGTTCAAAAAGTAATGCCTAAATTTTATTATAGGTACAAATTTGAAAATTTGCGGTAAAATACTTTGAAGTCTTAGTAACAGAATGACTCTGCTCAAAAAATTCACCATCTGCCCTCAAACATTTTCTCCACCTCTCAACCCAAGCTGTGAATCCACTTTGGAAAATTTCCAGTGGTTGGTATTTGACCCAGGAATACATGGCGTTTTTAACAACCTTTATGTCTTCAAAATGTTGACCACGGAGACAGTATTTGAGAGGGCCAAACGGATGAAAGTCAGAAGGGGCCAAATCAGGACTGTATGGTGGATGTGGCAATATTGCCAACCCCATTTTGGCAATGGCCGCAGATGTTGCCATCGAAGTGTGAGGTCTGACATTGTCGTGGTGTAAGATGCCATTTGACAGTCGAATTGTTGACCTTTTTTTCGCATGGCTTCTTTCAGTTTCTTAATCGATCACTGTTGATTGATTGGTTTTGTTCCAAGTAATCGATGAGAATAACACCTCGGCAATCCCAGAAGAATGTGGCCATGACTTTGTTACTGCATCGCTGTGATTTAAACTTTTTTTGCCTAGGTGAACTTGGGTGTTTCCATTGCTTTGATTGGGCCTTTGTTTCCGGGTCATAAAGGAATACCCAGGTCTCATCTCCTGTAATGAAATTTTCCAAAAATGTCTCAGGGTTGGCTTCAAAGTTGGTCAAAAGGTCATTGCACACTTCCACCCTCTAAGCCTTATTATCCCTGGTTAATTGCTTTGGAACCCATTTAGCACACACTTTACGATATCTCAAATCATTGATTAGTGTTTCTACAGTGCCATGGCTACATTCCAGTTCATCACTGATATCTCTGATGGTCACACAATGTTCTTTCTGAATCATGGCATCGACTTGTGTCGGTTCTCTGCTGTCACTGCAGTTGATGGTCTGCCACCACGAAGTTTGTCGCACATGGACGATTCTCCCGATTGAAAACACTTCATCCACCTTCCGACATTGCTATAGTCAATTGTACGCTCACCGTACACTTTTTTCAGTCTTCTGTGGATTTCCGTAGCCTTCTTTTTCCAGAAATTCAGTGACTGCTCTTTGTTTCATCTTGGATTCCATGGTATTTCTTGTACTACCTAAACAAAACTAAATATATAGTTAGCAGACACATTAAAGTACAAACTGACAAAGGGGGTCATTCAGACCCACTCGCAAGCGGCAGTACGCTCGCAAGTGGGTCGATGTTCCCCACTGCGCATGCGCACGATGGAGGGAGCTCCGTCGTGCGCATGCGCGAGACCCGGACTGCGACAGCCGAGCTGTCGCTCCGGGTCTCGCACCAAAGGGGGCGTGCTGTCGATGGTGACTGACAGCATGCCCCCTTTGGTGGCCATGCCTGCCAGACGGAGGCGTTCCCATGGGAACGTCTACTGTCTGAAGCCGGCCCCACTGACATCACTAGTGATGTCAGTGGGAGTGATTTTGGCTCTGATAGAGCCAAAATCACTCCAGGGCTTGTGGCTGGGAAACCCTACCACAGGGTTTCCGTCGCAAATCCGATGGTCGCGATGGTCAAGACCATCGCGACCATCTTTTTGGACGCTCGTATATGCTGTGGGTGGTCACCCACAGCTATACGAGCGTCCAGGAGGACGCTCCATTTTAATGGAGGAGGGCCCTGATTCAGAGCGAGCGCTCTGGTCAGAGCGTCCAGCTCTGAATCAGGCCCAAAGTTTCAAATAAATGTTGCATATTATTTCAGAGTTATGAGCATTTAGGCATTACTTTTTGAACAACACTCATATTTGGGATTTTGTATTTTCTAGTATAGTATTGTATATTTTTGTTAGTTACCCTTACGAGAAAATTCATTTTAGGTTTTGTATTAAACGTTAAGTTTTAGCTCCATTCAATTTATCATCTATTATACATTAAGAGAAATACATTACAGACAGCATCTAACCCACCAGAGTGCTACACATGCACAGTAGACACAGTAGTCAATGTCAGAGTCTACTGTGCCGCATAGAGGAAGGGACCCGTACAGAGACTGCACACTGGCCCCTCTCTTTTAAACTTCCCCTGATGTGTAATTTACCAACTGATGTGGATTCGGCAGCATGCGATCTACCAACTGATGTTGTGCTATTACACTGTTGCTGAATGATCTCTAAAGTCCCCCAAGTGTAATTTTGAACGAAAACAGAGCATTTGCGTATTTCCGTGACACAAATATTTTGATCACAATTAGCCAGAAAAAGTGTGAATCTGGTCCAGAATTGCATTCAGACGGATGACCTGCATAAAGAAATCTAAATGCTATAGTAGGTTATTATCACCATTCTAACATCAACCACCATGGAAAGTGACATGGATCTTGTTGCAGGAGCACATACGCAAGTGATTGAGCATTCATGGGCCCCCATTTACTAACGAGTTTTATCACCAAAACGAGTGATACATTTCACTGTGTATGATAAATGCTGCTCCAGCCAATCAGCTCCCAACTGTCATTTTTCCTACAGTTGACAGTTGGGAGCTGATTGGCTGGAGCAGCATTTATCATACACAGTGACATTTATCACTCGTTTTGGTGATAAAACTCATTAGTAAATTAGGCCCATGGTTTGAAACCATAAACACATATAAAGTGTTTTGTCATTTAGATAATTAAATTGTCTTTGCACACTACAGTAGATATGTTCCAGGTTGACTCCACGTTATTAGTAGAAATGAAAGTTTCCATACAGACTGCGCACTATAGTACAAACGTGGCAGTAGGCTGTATGCTATAGTGGCAGATTGAGACATGGAAGGATACCACATAAAGATGCACTCTCTCTTACTAATTTAAGTAATCAAACATAAACATTAATTATAGTGTGTGAGGTATATTAGAGCATTAGAAATTGTGAAACAAGTCAGAGATCAGTAAATAAATCAATGAGAAAGTCCCAAGGACGGCGGTTCCTCTAAGACAAATCAGCACATTTATCCCTCAGGGCTCTCCACATCTTCCCTTTAATTATCATGCAAATAAATTCAGTTTTTTTTACATTGAAGTTTGTGGTAAATCGCACTATTTTGTAGTTCTATTATAAATGGCTTTTGTGGCCTTTATTGTTGTCCCGTTTCCTATTCAATTATGCCACATAATTCTCTAGGAGACCCGCTGCTATGGTTTGGGATGTGCTTTAAAGCTGAATAGAAGTAGAATCATATGACTACATACATCATAGGGCAACTTCTTCAGATATACTGGACCCCCAATTCCTGAACTACGTGTTTTGGGGAATTTGCCCCTTCTCCTGGGTGAACCTGATATTAACTGAGGTAATCAAATACCTTATTGTCTTTCCCACTACATAAAGTGCTATGAGGGATCTTAGTATGTTCTCTGCTTATATAGTTGTTTGATATTTCTGTTATAATGTGGCATTTCTCCCTCAGGGCTCTCCACATCTTCCCTTTAGTCATCATCTAATATTTTCAGGGTTTTTTTACATTAATGTTTGTGGTAAATCGCAGTATTGTATAGTCCTTTCCATCATAAATGGCTTTTGTGACCCATTTTGTTCTTCCGTTGGTGCCATCTTGTCTAGTTGCAAACTGTTGTATTACTACTACACTGCTCTTGCTTCCAAAATGTTTACATGCAGTCTGATTTCCTTGTATTACTTTGTCTTACTTGAATCATAAACACATTCAGCCTGGTTCTCCCCTTTCTCATAGTGCCTAATACAGTATTTTCAACAGTCCAGAGACTTTCTGGTGTTTTGCATCAGTCATAGATGTTGATCCCAAGTTCCTGGATTGTGATCACATAATTTGAGTAGCTCTAGTTGCAGATCTCTCATATGCCAACTTGCTTATGGGTATGGGAGATTGGTGTTTGAGGAATTCCCTCACTCTACTGAGACTGGATATGCAAGGCAGCTGTTGAAACTTTTGATCTCGCTCTCTCTTACCGACCAGATTCAGAGGTGGAAGCAATACAGATATTTGCGTAGTTGGCCGATGTCTTTTGTACCACGCATGCGTCTGAGGTAGTGCATGCATGTGTCGCGTTAGGTTACAGATGGCGGTCGTATGGAGTATATGGACGCAGAATGATTAACAGGCAGTGTGCATTTATGAGAGGTATATGAACCTAATGAACCTAAGCATGGCAGGTAAGCACAATTTTATTATTTTAATAATTTTTACTAAGTACTTCCATAGGAAACTTTTGGAGGGAACTTTCATAAAGCGCACAGTGCGGCTGCACACATAGTTTACCAGGTGGCAACAGAGCGCTCGCGACTGAAACGTTCTGAGGGTGTGCCATGGGCAAGTAGTAGGAGTTGCGTTCTAGTCTAAGTAGTACACATACACGGTACATGCCAACTTTATTCGCATCTCTTGCACCAGGTTTGGGGTAGGTATAACTGCTGATGACGGTTGCTTTTGCAGAAAGAGTACTGTGATCACACAGATGTGTATGACTCAGAATACGGTTATAGTTGCATTACCATTTCGTTCACTGCAAGCATCTTAAATTGTGTTTAAATTACAGTATGTGCGACTGAGAATCAGGCACATAGTGTTTATTCTTTTAAAATTAGTTTTCGTCAACTGATTCCATTCCTTATCTAGCAGGACTTTGATCACCTTATACTATAAGTAGTACTAGCGAGCTGCATGTAGCAGGTATTATAATATACCAATTGTTTTACTAAAATGTTTAATATACAGTATATAGGATTTTGGGGATAAAGCTTCTTGGTTGCTCCTTGATTTCTCCTTCATCCTGATCAGAGGAGCCTTCACATCAATGAATAAACCCTTCTGAGGAAACTTACTGTACATTATCCAGATTTATGCACATCTGTGATTTTATTCCCTTCAGCCCTTGAGTTGCCTCCAGTGTTCAAAGTTTAATTATCCAGACAATTATTTATATTATTCTGGAGGTTGCTCATAACTATCTTTCTGAGGAATACAGCCAATGCATAATGCTTATTTGTAATCATTACACGAACATGATAATGTGTCTTCCAAGAGTATATTTTTTTCCTTCAACAGGTTCAGTAAGAGTAATACAGGTTGAGTCTCCCATATCTAAATATTCTGAAATACGGAATATTCCGAAAAACAGAATTTTTTTAGCAGGACTGAGATAGTGAAACCTTTGCTTTTTGATGGTTCAATGTACATAAACCTCGTTTAAAGCACAAATTATTAAAAATATTGTATACAATTACCTTCAGGCTTTGTGTATACTGTGTATATATATAACATAAATTAATTTCATGTATGTACACAAACTTTGTTTGAGCCACAAAATTATTGAAAATATGGTATAAAATGACCTGCAGGCTGTGTGTATAAGGTGTATATAACACATAAATGCGTTCTGTGCTTAGATTTGAGTCCCTTTCACAAGATATTTCATTATATTATGCAAATATTCCAAAATACAGAATATCCCGATATCCAAAATACCCCTGGTTCCAAGCATTTTGGCTATGGGAGACTCAACCTGTACAATACTACATAAAACACTGTAGATATTTTCTTATTTCTTCTAACTGTTACTCCTAGACAACTCTAGAATGTATGTCCATAAGCATCTTGGGGTCAGATTCCAGCACTATGCTGCAGCCTGTCAGTAACTTTGGTAGTAAAGAAACGGTCTTCGGGACTCATGCTTTGTCCCGGGTGAGCAATCTGAATTGAGGCGACACCAGGACCCACTGGATGCTATCCACTAGGAAAGTCTGACTAAAAAAAGCAGACCTCAGTACTGTAGCTCAGCTGAAGAGACAGGACAAATACAAGGAAGGGATTAGGAGTCACAGTATATACGTTTTCGGGTTGTCAATGGTTTCTTGTCTCTACTCAGCTGACCAAGGATAATCCCATTTGTCAGGGCTGCCATAGGATCTGAGAAAGAAATGTAATTCCATTGCTCTGCAAAATTAGATTAACTGGTGTGCTTACTCTGTACTGTGCTATGAACACCTCCACTCCTCCCATCTTGCTCGGTACACTCATGCAGTGACAATAGTTATTTGCAGTTTTTCCCTTAAATATGCTTATCAGAATTCAGTAGAGTCACTTTTTTGTTTTGCTAAAAACTATTTTTTTATAAAATATGTATATTCAATAAGTGTCATGAATACATACCAATCATCTCTCCTTGCTCATGAACCATCATACCCAAGTCTTTAAATATTTCATTTATTCCTCTGATATCCTCCTATAAAATCATACAAATATATGCAATTATTAGTTTTTTTCATCGAGAATGTTGCAATAATAAAACTAGTACAAGACCGAACACCCATCTCCGTAAAAAAATAATAATACAGTAACTCATTCTTTTAGACAATGCTCGATTAAAAACCTTTCCATAAAATGTTTTGGGAAGGCAGTGGGTCACCATTTATGACCATCACCAAGGTAAGTAGCCATTTTGTTTGCTTGGTTAATGTGCACCAGGCATCAATAGACAATGGAGGCAGCCATTTCATGGGCTGAACATCATTCATGCAACTACAGCTCCTCTTTGGTTATGAAGTACTGTCACAGATGAAACTCGATCCTGTAAATCGAAAGGCTGCATTCTCATGAATACTAGAGTACCCCACAAAGTGGTTGCTTCCATTATGTGTAGCAGGAGCAAATATAATTGAAATATAATATAATACACACACATATCCACAACTGCTGTAGGTTGCCGATGTGGCCATGGCACCTTGCATACTTATACTCGCCCCCTCACAGCAAATAGCGTTCCCACTAGGCTGTTTTAGCGGGGCTCGGCGCCCTGCCCTCCAGAAGGAGGGCAAAAAGCACCCTGCCCTCCAGAAGGAGGGCAAAAAGCGCCCTGCCCTCACAGCTTGCAGGTGCCGTGGGTGGAGAAATGTGCGGTGACCCAGTCACCGCTGGAGAATAGAAGCCGGGCGCATGCGCCCGGCATCTATTCTCCCTGTCTGCAGCGCTTGGGGGCTGCCCGGCGTGTCCGTAAGTGCCAGGCACGCCCCCAAGAGAGACGAAAAGGGGACGCATCTTATAGATACCCCCCCTTTTCAATGGCCACGCCCCCTTTTCAGGAGTGCCCGCACCATTGGCGCGCGCACAAAGGTACCCTCTCTGGCTCCGACGCCCTGCCTGCCACCGGAGCTAGAGTGAACCCTAAGCAAAGGGGGGAAAATCAGCCTGTCAGGGGAGGTTTCTGGGTACTCCGAAACCCCCCGTGTGCGTCAGTGTGTAGTTGACAGGCGGAATTTTAAACAATTCAAAGCAACACATTTTGGCCAAAAAACATCTCTCAGACATGTGACAAAGTTTTTGTGGCTTCAGTATAGTGGCTTTTTATAAAACCAACCTCAAGTTGATTTATAGCAGACTCGCGCTCTTCTATGAGACGCAGGTCTTCTTCTGTGATTAATTCTTCTTGCATTGTTGCCTGTGATTGGTTCTCACTGGAAAACAAAAAATGCATCATCCATTATACGTGCAATCCTAATAAATATAATGCCCCCTAACAATGTTTTCAGTTCTTCCTTAAGAAAACTCAAGCTAGTTTGTATTATTTATACCCCTTTTACACTGCCAGAAATAACCGGGGATTTGCAAGTGAACACCCAGCAACCCGGGTTACTGTGCAGTGTGAAAGGGCCAGGTTGAAATAATCCGGGCTAACGACCCGGGATTACAATCTGAGTGACGAGTAGGGTTGAACACGTGTTCAACCCAGCTCGCGGTGCAGTATGAATGGGTAGCCAGGGTGGATGCGAGAGGATCTAATCTCCAAGCACCGGCTCAGCACGTGAAGGCGGTGGCATCATCGACCCAGAAATTAGGCGGGTCGGGACGCCAGTCTGAAAGGGGTCTACTCCGAAATGGACCTGTGTACAAAATCCCGGGTGCGTCCTGGGTTAGTGGTGTGAAAGGGATATTAGAAGTGCTAATAATGAATCTGAAATGATTACCTATAAACCACTGAACATGGTTTTAAAAGTTCTCCAAATATCCACACTGATGAATCATATAGGGCATGGGCACAAAAGCGTGTCTTTATCCACATTTGCTGTGGGGTTTTTTTTTTTTTACAAAAATCATGAAGCAACATGAAGTGAAAAAAAGCTATTCCTAACCCTGTTCGATATTTGAGAGCAAACCATTCCCTTATGAGTAATAAGTTGGGAGTGGCTTCCTGAAGTTTTGTGCAATATCCTCACTGGTGCTGCTAACTAAAAAATATTACAATTTATACAAATTTACTGAAAAATATATATATTTATAGAAACACACTTCTGTAATTCTGAAACGTATATAAAAGAATAGTAAGAAAAAGTAGCAGTTAAAGTAGAGGCAGGAACTGAAAATAGGGGCTCATAACTAAGACAATGGTATGGTGAATAAAATCTAATACTGTGTTTTACTGATATCTAATCTCTACTTACTGACAGGCCCACTTTTCACAAATTGTTTATGTTAAGTAAATCTGCCAACCAATGCCAATTATGAGCCAAGGAACTTAGATGCAGAAAGAAAACATACAGTAGCTTCCCCTCTATGCAACAATCTAATCTGAGATCCAGCTATAGTTCAGCCCTTTTTGTTTATTTGCTTACGATACTTAAACATTTTTTTTTTTAATTACCAGCCACAATCATAGAGCACACAGGAAACGTGAGCCAGCAAGAAAGAATATTAAAAATTATTTTTCCCATAAATTATTAAACCCATACCCACCACCCAGGGTATTAGGCATAGCTCAGGGCTGCTCCATAGGGGAAGGCACTTTTTTTTTTGTGGGCCACACAAATATGTGGACAGGCCTAGGGCACCAGCCCTGGCTTGTAAAGCCTAGCGCTGGTAGTGTAAAGTTCTTTGTACCCATGTGTGGACAGGCCTAGGGCACCAGCCCTGGCTTGTAAAGCCTAGCGCTGGTAGTGTAAAGTTCTTTGTACCCATGCCCCTGAAATTTTTCAACTACCAGCCTAGACTTAAGGCCTAGGATCAGTTATTATTATTATTATCAGTTTAGGCTGACCCCACAGAGATTTTTTCAGATTTTGTTATAAAAGCCCTGCAAAACCGATGTTTACTAAATTCCCCCCAGCATATATTCCAAACCGTTTCATGACTTACTTTTCCCACGTGACCAGTGTTCCATCCTTGTAACCGTCATCTGGCGCTCCTCCCTAAAAATTAGAACACAGTAGAAAAAAACTGAATGAAATAAAAGTCTAAAACTTTGAAACTTTCAGCCAAATATATAGTTTAAGAAAGAAACTTCATCATAAGAAAATCCAAAAACACCAAAATATTTCTGATAACTGAAGCAATTGTACCATATCAGAATCAAGACTGTGGGCGGGATGTAATAGAGATCGAGTCTGCCGAAGGTGCGGGATGAAGACTGATCTCGATCGTATTTTTAAAGTTGCAGTCATTTACAGGGCAAAGCCGAACTGGCTGATCAGTCTGCATCCTGCACCTCCGGCAGACTCGACCTCTATTACATCCCGCCCTGTGTGTCAGATAATCTTAGTGTTCACTCACTTCGTTCAGGCGTCATTTTCTACCTGGGTCCACAACATGCAGAAAAAATTCTCACAAATGCAAAATCAATCAACTAAAGTAATCTGCCCTCTGCGCCATGCTTAAGGAAACAGCTTATTCCTAGCTACAGGAAAATGTTTGCATTGTTTATATAGGTGGCTGGTAAAAGGAAACATTACAGAGAAGAGCCTGTGTTCCCACAAGTGGACCAAATCTTAAATTGAAGAAGTATAATAAGATAACAAGGAGATGAGAGGATAAAGTGCACAAACGGCCCGTGCAGTGTTTATACAGACTTTGTCAATGCACTACGCTCACACTATGACCTAAGAGTCACTAGGAAAAAGAACCATAGCTCGGCCTTGGAAGTTATTAATGGCTGTGCCAGGTACATGTCTTTATATTGTGGAAATAACTTTATTTTAGAGCAATACATGGCTTCTTTGATAGGCAGCTTGATGCCCACCAGTAGCCTACATGCATCAAGATGCACAATACTTGTTACATGTTATTTGTGCTGAAAGACAGCCTTACCACTTATAAAAGGGTCAACATTTTCCAGGAAACCCTGACATTTTTGTGTTGAGTATGTATTTTGCAGTATCCTGAAGACTTTTTGTTTTTGTTTCCCAAATTACATGTGTGTATTTAGGAAACGACGAAGTGAATTTACAGTTATACTTGTGGAGAAAGATACATTTATTATGAAACACTAAGGGCTTTTCAGTGGCCAAAACAACTATTTTACCAGTTTCTGTTACTGCCTCTCTTTGTTCCACTGTAGGTTTTCTCTCTGAAGCAATCAGTTCTGCTATGCGAATACTAGAACAAAAGGGCAAGAGGGAGGCATTCTGCACTCAGCGGCAATTACTTCTTGCACATGGGAAGAAAATATGGCTGATATATTCTTTATCCCAGCCTGTAATTAGGGGATGAGTGACAACATGGAGAATTACTCATATATTATACTGTGTACTCTTATATTAAGGCTGGCACGGAAATAAAGATGGCGCTTTCTTTGGTGGTGAAGTTAGTGCATGAATACTATATATGTAGCACCTGTATGGTTGTTTAATGGGTCTCATATTAGCAGTCATATGACAGAAATCCTACAGTGCTCCTGGAAAGTACATCTGAGCAGCCATATTGTCCTGCAGGAGAACGTGGCTGAACTGGTCATTTTCTCAAAATAATATATTAATGCAAATATATGAAGGTAGTTTTTTATGGTCCACAGGTCTAAATGCTGAAAACACTCCTCAACATGTGGTCAGACTAATTCAGATAGAAAAAAAAAAAGCGTTACTTATTCTATAAATTTGAAACAACTCCTCACACTCCAGTCTCTACAGTGAAATGATTGAGATGCTTTAGTTGCACAAAAAATGTATTGGTGCAATTTAATGACTGAACTTTTTTCATTAACTTACAGATACTCTGGATCCTGCGCGGACTCTGGCTACAAAGTCCTTCTCTTTCTCAGCGGCTAATCTTTGAATCTTCTGGAAATTCGTCAGTGCTGCGGAGAATTCATTCAAGAGTCTGTCTTTCTGCAGTTTCCTCTGTCTCTGCAATAACAAAATATCATACAGATTACAGGAGGAGAGACAGGCAGAGTTAAAGCTTTAAGGGCCCCATTTATAAACAAACTTAAATACCAATGGCATCTTTCATCCTAGAAGGCTTCGAGGATCAATGACGACCGCATCGCTCTCGCCATCTAAAGATGGTGAGAACGATGCAGTGACAAACACTGGTAATCTTAGATGCTAAATACAGAAAGGATGTCATAACCCCTTTAGCGTGCGCTGAAGGGGTTACACTTCATTTATAAATGGGGCCCTGAACACTCTATGCAGAAACCAATAATTGAACTACATGTTAGAGAGATTTCTGCCAAGGAAAGATGATCAGACAGTAGCTTTCATTTTCTAAACAGCACCATAAAATGACAGTCACAGATGTAAAACTGGGATATAGGGGGATGACACTTGGCACAGAAACAATAAAAAAAGCTGCACCTGATATGAAATAAATATATGGAAATAAATTGTTAAAACAGGATTACACTATATGGATTCTATTTTTATCTTGCATATCGATTGAAAACTATTTATTCAATTCTGAATCCAAATGACGTGTCAGAAAAAGAAACTTATCGCTATAAGGGAAGTACATACCTCCATATTGTTATTTTATATGGTATATGATATATTATGAATCTCTACAAACTGTTTCATTTATTGAATAGCCTTAAAAGGATTAATCTGAACAATAGAGCATTTGATCTGATCATCATTTATAACAGTATTACAGATATTTCCACATACATCTTACCTCCGTGCGCTACAAGTCACGTTAAACATAACGCGGGAGCTCAGTGAGACTCAGTAGTGCCGAGCGGTTTTTTGTGCGACTTTTTCCCTTCAAATGCGTCTTATTCGCAAAGTGATGCGAATAGGACACACAAGCAACTTTTGTTGATTAAAATCATATGCACCATGCCTATATTCTGTGTGTGACATGCATACATCTGTGCATTAAAATCTATTTTAATTGATATTTTAGGAACAGGAGGAGATCTTTTGGTTGCAGGTGAAGTAGATAAACATAACGTCCCAATAACAAGAGTCCTTAAACATCTAGTGTTCTTTTCACATAAAGAGGTCTGCATCAACGTAGTGTGGTTTATTCAAATTTGTTATACAAAAGAATGAATGCAGAAGCGTCATAGAGAGAACTGATCTGGGATCGAATGAGCAGACTACAGGCATCCCCAAACGGACCAGAACCTAAAATCTTATTCTACCCTGACTGCCTTCATGTTCAGGCTGACACAATCTCATTCACATTATTATTATCATTTATTTACATGGCTCCACAAGTGTTCCGCAGCGCCTTATAATGTACATAAACAAAAAGTTGACCAGTGTCTTACCATACAACCAATACAATGCAGGACAAGGACATGGATAATACACATTGCTACATTAGCGACAATAACACCCACATAAGCTACAGAGCATAAACAACCAAGTGATAAGTAGGTTTCCATAATCTGAGGAAGATGGCAGCGATCTGTAAAACATACTGTATAAATGGTGTATTATTTTAACCTTAAATGCTCATTATCTTTAGTTTAACAAGTACATAACTTTGATTAAACCACACTACGTTGGAGCAGAGATCTTGCTTTAAAAAGAACACTAGGGACCAAATAAAATGTGAGAGTTGAGCAGTAAATTCTCACACTTTTCAAACTGGGCCAATGTAATAGATACTGCAAACGCTCATGTTTTTACACTCAAAAAAACTCTCACGATTTAAACTCTCATCCTGATGTTTTCCCATTTTGAAGATAAAACTCGACCAATGTGAGAGCTTACTGCTAAACTCTGTGCTGATAAAGCCATTATGCCAGATGATTAAATTTTTTCATTCCAAGTCCCCTTGTGGGTTGTATACAGAATCAGGGGCACACAGATATAGAAGTGCTGCATATCAAATTATTCAAACAGAGGCTGCTGGTGCGTCCTAGTCACATCGCATTGCGACTTGGGCCCGTTGTCAATTAGGGGCAAAAAGACAGAAAAGTTTTGCCTGTCCGACTTTCCGCCTCATTCGCCTGGTTCAGAGGCGAAATCCTTCCGTTTGCGTCCCTGCTTTTCGCCTAATTCAATTCCAAAAAAGGCAAAAATGGAAAGCGGCGAATGCGGAACAGGCGGAAAGTACTGAATAGTTTGGGGGAATCAGTCTGTACCCCAAAATAAGAAGCCCCGACCCTAGAAATCAGTACAGATGTGTACTATTTGCCCTAATAAAGGTACTTTGTGTTAATATCCACTTTGTGTTAAAAGCTTTATATCTGCTTATTTGTGCTGAAAAAAGGTAGAAAACAGTATTTTGGGGTGAAAATAAATAGTCCTGTCAAATTCGGGGTACTTAAAAATGGGTGCTAGCATATTTTTTGCATCTCTAAAGTGATCTTTTTAAAAAACTTGAAAAACCACCCTCATACATGCACCTGTAATCCCCAAAACACTTGGCCCCTCCTTACAGCATCCCAAGAAGTCTATTTCGCTAGTTTTTATAGTTGTCCACCAACTATTTAACTTTTTCGCACCAAAAATTACATGTCTTTTTTTGGGGTGTTCTGAGGTAATTGTTTTTTTTTTTTTTGCTGATTTGTCCTTTGGGGGGATGTCCAATAGGTTCTGAGTCGTTTCCCCACGTTTGCACCACAAAATAACGGTTTTGCACTGTTTTTCACCTGCTATTCATTGGATATACTTTTACACCTATTACAATGCACTGAGTTTTCGCTTAGGCGAAATTGTCCTGGATTTGAATATGGAGATACTTTGAAAACAGGCGGAAAGACCAAATCGGCAAAAACTTTTTCCCAAACGGCACTTTTCGCGTCTAATTGAATCCGGCCCTTTGACGGCAAAAAAAAAAGATGCATGGCCCCGCACACTTTACCATGGCAGGCCGTTAACCTCCCTGCCCAGCATCCTGCCATTGAAACTCTGAGCACACATGATGGCGCAGTGGTAAGCTTCTCTGACCCTCCCTGTACCGCGGCGCCTTGCATAGTGACTTCAGTGGCCAGCGCAGCTCCTCCTACTCACCAGACGTTATAAAGATGCCGCCCCATCAGCGTTGGTCCGGACTCAGTGTGCAGAAATAGCTAAGCCCATGCTCTGTCTGCTCTGTGAAGGCAGCCCAGCCAGTTGACTTATCTTACTCCTGATTGAGTTGTTGGTGAGTCTTTAAGTGCTGGCTGCTGCTGATGGGGTGATGTGTGCCATGCTGGCTGCTGCTGATGGGGTGATGTGTGCCATGCTGGCTGCTGCTGATGGGGTGATGTGTGCCCTGCTGGCTGCTGCTGATGGGGTGATGTGTGCCCTGCTGGTTGCTGTTGATGGGGTGATGTGTGCCATGCTAGCTGCTGCTGATAGGGTGATGTGTGCCATGCTAGCTGCTGCTGATGGGGTGATGTGTGCCATGCTGGCTGCTGCTGATAGGGTGATGTGTGCCATGCTGGCTGCAGGCTTCAGCCTGAGCATAACTGTCTTGCACCCCACAATCACTTCTAACACCCCTGCTGCGCTGGTCACACCCCTTGCAGCAGCACACAGTAGGCCCTTCATAAATTTCAGCTCCAGACCCATGTGCACCGTAATCTGGCACTGACGAGGACACATCTGTAGGTTTATTTGTGGTATCAGGAGTTCCTCCAGAAATATATTGCCATATAAAAAGGTGAATAGTGGAAAGCAGCTGGTGCTAATTTACTTCAAACACAATTAGGCACGTTACACATTTTATTTACCTGCTCACTGTCTGCAGGGAGTGATGAAAACTCCTTTAGGCATTTGTCTGTGTCTTTTGCAAGTTTGTTTACGTACTGTATCTTCGGTTGTCTACAACAACAAAAAAATCAGCATTTATTACACATGTATTGCCTCAAAGAGGTCTTTGCAATATATAAAAATAAAAACAACATAATAGTAAAGCCGGGGGGACATTTGTCCAAAGGTAGGCACCTACAATTCATTCTTGGTATGGCAATTTGGATTTTGTAATCGAGTGCTACACATCTTTTCGCTTGACGTACCATGATATATACTAGTAATGTTGGTCAATAGAGAGCAACATTTGGATCCATTTGAATAAAACATGAAATAGTATTTTATTTATTACTGTATTTGCTTTTTGGATAAAAAAAATAAATAGAACCTTCTCAAGACTCAGGCGCTGATAGACAGATACACTATGAGGACAAAAGTATTCGGACGCCTGACCATAACACCAACAGGCACTGAAATGACATTGTACTCAAATACATATACTTTAATATGGAGTTGGTCCCCCTTTTACAGCTATAACAGCTTCCACTCTTCTTTGAAGGCTTTCCACAAGATATCGGAGTGTTTCTGTGTGTTTCTGTGGGAATTTGTGCCCATTCATTCTGTACAGCACTTATGAGGTCAGGCACTGATGTTGGACGAGAAGGCCTGGCTCGCAATATATGTTCCAGTTCATCCCAAAGGTGCTCAATAGGGTTGAGGTCAGGGGTCTGTGCGGGCCAGTCAAGTTCTTCCACACAATCCAACTCATTCTTGCTTTGTGCACTGGGGTACAGCAATGTTGGAATAGAAAAGGAATAGAAAATTCCTATCCCAAACTGTTGCCACAAAGTTGGAAGCATAGCATTGTCCAAAAGGTCTTGGTATGCTGAAGCATTAAGATTGCCCTTCACTGGGGCAGGGGCCTAAACCATGAAATCAGCGCCATACCATTATCACTACAGTTGGTACAATGCAGTCATTCAGGTAATGTTCTCCCGGCATCTGGCAAACCCAGACTCGCCCATCTGACTGCCAAACAGAGAAGTGTGATTCGTCACTCCACAGAATAACGTTTCCACTGCTCCACAGTCCAGTGTCTGTGTGCTTTACACCACTCCATCTGACACTTGGCATTGGACTTGGTGATGTGATGCTTCTATGCAGCTGCTCGGCCATGGAAACCCATTCACTGAAGCTCCCGCCGCACAGTTTTTGTGCTTACATTAATGCCAGTTAAAGTTTGGAACTCGTCAGCTATGGAATCAGCAGAGCATTGGCGACTTTTACACACCATGCTCTTTAGCAGTTGTTGAACCAGCTCTGTGATTTTACGTTGTCTTGCGCTTTGTGGCTGAGTTGCTGTTGTTCCTAAACGCTGTTGACCGTGGAATATCCAGCAGGGATGAAATTTCACAAACTGTCCTATTGCAAAGGAGGCATCCTATCACAGTACCATGCTTGAAGTCACTGAGTTCTTCAGATAGACCCATTTTGTATCACATATGTTTGCAAAGGGAGACTGCATGGCTAGGTGCTTGATTTTATACACCTGTGGCAACGGGTCAGATTGAAACACCTCAATTCAATAATTAACAGGTGTGGCCAAATACTTTTGTCAATATAGTGTATATCAAATACCAATTGCTGCAGTACCCTAATTTGCCTAGTGGATGCATCCTGAACTGTTCACTAAGGTACTGTGCTCTGTTTCAGGTCTTGACACGGTAAAAAGAACAAATCAAGAAGACACTTGAAACAATATTAAACATTTATTCATTAGCAATAGAATATTAATAAAATAATACCCAACCATTTAGCAATAAATATAATTATAACAATACATGTGAAGGCACAAATATTGTTTAAATATAGAAGATCAAACTGATATTAATAAGTATATAAAAATATATATATGGTCAATAGCGGCTCTGTTGTAATGGCAAGTAATAGCTGCATGTGAAAATTGTATGGTTCAACCTTAATAGTGAATATTAACCCCTAAGGCAGTGGTTCCCAAACTGTTCGCCATGGCACCCTAGGGTGCCTCGGGACACTTTCTGGGGTGCCTTTAGGTTGGTGGTCCAGCACGAAATCAAATTATTTATGGTCACTGTAATGCAAATATGTGGACAAACAGAAGTGCAAACCTGTCCACTACATAAATGAACCTAATGATGACAGGTAAGAACAATTTACTTCACTGTACTACTGCACTACATTTTTTTCTGAATTTCTCAATAACAAACTTTTGTCTTAGGGGTGCCATGATAACATTGGTGATACTCTAGGACGCAGTGATTCAAAAAAGTTTGGGAACCACTGCCTTAAGGTAAGGACCTGATGTACTGTATGTCACAGAAGCAGCAATCTTTTGTGGTGTAATGCTGAAGGTCTGGACTCCAGATGTATTAGGAGCTTACTGAAGAAGTTAATAGACCATCTGCAGCAAGCGTGTTGGCTGCTTAGTCCAGGTACAGATGAGGACAGCCATGCAGCTGCTAGGTGGGTTAAAGGTGCCGATGAAGGTAAAAAAAGGGGGTTACCAAACAGCGAATGTTGCAGGAGGTGTCCATGTATTTTTATATTTATTCTTAACCTGTTGGTTATTATTTAACTAATATTATACTGCTAATGAATAAATTATATCACATTGCAAGTGTCTTGATTGCTCTTTCTGCCATGTCAAGATCTAATTAAATAAATGATAATAATAATAATAATAATAATAATAATAATAATAATTAAGAGAGCAATACCTTAATTTGTTTTATACAGCTAAAGATAATGTCTCACGGGTCCTGTACTTTGTGTACTAATGAGTTTTAGCCGGTGATCTCTGAGCTTTATTCACTCTATTTGCCTGGACAAAACAGGTAGTCTAATAGCTTTGCTGTGGTCACTTTGCAATGTTTGTTTGACAGGTGGAACTATTTAGTGAGTCAGGAACTTTTTTCTTCATCATCCCTAATGTTAAATCGTTAAACTAAACTATATGTGTCACATCTGGGTTCTGTAATACAAAAGACTGTACCATAGTCTTTGTACAGAGTACTGATAAGTACTAAGACTGCATACTAGAAAAAAAATGCAATTTAGCTGTAGATAAGTTAACAATCTGAAGTGTAGCTTTATTTTCAGATGTGGTAGTCGGTTTTTGTAAACCTCTTCATTTCCCCTATTCTGCATTCAATGTCCTTATTCTTCCCTGGTGTCACTTCTATGCAATTTCAGTACAGATTTACAGGCTGCAAAAGTGTTTTTCTTCAAACTGTTATTAGACTTTTATACCACAACTTAAGAGTTACAGTATACCAAAATTAAAATAGGAGGAAAATAGAAGGTGAACATTCTACCAAGACATCTCTGTTACTGAGGGCATATTTTTGCTAAACTGCTGCATGCTTGGATACCCTTCACCTCAAACACCTGATTTGTTCATATCCTGGACACTTCTAACTGAACTCCCTGTTTGGACATTGGGAGGAGTTACCACTTGGCTAGCTGCTATTGTTAGTTTTTTTTATGCATCTCTGAATATATAATTCTTGTGCCAATGTACCGTAATTTACCCTTTTTATCTTTGAAATTCCTTCCTACATTGCCATTGCTTTTTAACATTGCTTCACATGCATACAATTTTAATACTAAGTAGTTTAGTATTTTATTCCTGCATCCATAACATCTCCTGGTTATTTATCTTAATAATACACTATTGTAGTTGTTTTTATATATTTACCAGCACTGTTCTTTTTAGCAGCATTTTTCTACTACATCCCCTCACTCAGCAGCTAGATAATTCTTTCTTCTACCACCTGTTCCCAACTCTATCCTCCCCCGTAGTTTTCTCCACCTCCCCTCCTGCACCCTCCCATCTCTCCCAGTCACCTCTCCGCATCACACTAAACTCCATACTTGCCCACCACCTGCACCATCCCAACGCTCTCTTCATCTCCCAGTTCCAAATCAATCTCGGCTCCATGCTACAGCAGCCCTAACATTCTCATTCACGTGTCTCCCCTTAACTCTTTCCCTCTCATCTGTGCCCTCTGGAATGCCAGATCTGTCTGTAATAAATTGGCCCCCATCCGTGATCTTTTCGTGGTGGTGGAGTCCTTCTATCCTCCAGCTGCACCCATCAATTCATTACTTCAAAACCTTCCCTTTCATTCTCTACATTTGAGGTTCATGCTATTTACCTTTTCCAATCTGTTACAATCTGCCCTATCTCCAAATTCCTTAACAACTTTTCTTCCTGGCTCCCTCACCTCCTCTCTTCAGTCTTATCCCTCCTCATTTTAGGTGACTTCAATATCCCTATTGATGTACCCACTGACCACTCTGCCTCTAAATTTCTTACCCCCTTACACCATCATTTGATCTCTCTCAATGGACCTTCTCTCCCTCCAATGTGAGTAGACACTCACTTGATCTGGTCTTCACTAATTTTCGTAATATCTCTTGATTTTAAAAATTACCCATTCCCTCTCTCGGACCATCATCTTTATTTCTTTTACCTTATCCCTCTCTCCTTCTCCACCTATTCCTCCCAAGGCTACAATCACCAAGCGTAACATTGAGGTTACTGGCACTATGCCCTTATCGCTATACAATGTCTTCCAACTTCTGCTCTAGACTGTTGCTTCGGTGGTCACTACTCAGCTCTCTGACTTCCACCTCTCTTCCCTCCAATACGTCCTCGATGCTGCTGCCCGTCTAATCTTACTCTACAAATGAACTACGCCTGCCTCCCCTCTCCTATATGCTATGCCCTACACTGGCTCTCTTTTTCCTTCAAATTCTTCACATTCACTTACAAAGCCCTGCCCCATTGTCTCTTATTTACATCGCTGACCTCATCTCCATTTATACTCCTGTCCGCCCACCTTGCTCCACAAATGAATGCCACCTCTCCTCCCAACTTATTACTACCCCCCACTCCCAAGATTTTCCCGTGCTGTGCCCTACCACTGTACTCTAGCCCTTTCCCTCTCCGTCTCTACAAAACATTTTTACACTGTAAGCTCTCAGGAGCAAGGCCCTCTTCCCTCACTTACACCATAATTTCCTCCCTACTGCCAACAGCAGCACCATACCTTTGGTATCGGCTGTCCTCGTGCTTATTTGGGTCTTATGACTGCTGCTACAGCAATGTTTATAAACCTTGCCCATATTCTACAATGTTTTGTACTGTAAGTCAATTTTTTATAGTTGCCTTCATAATGTTTCTGTTTATGAACTTCGTAAGGTACTGCAGACCCGTTGTGGCCCATATAACTAAAGGAGGATAATAATATGTAAACCCGGTTTGCTGCCACCTCAAAACGATGAAACTATGTGCAGATCTGAAGTAAAATTACTTTGCAAGATTTAGGGTAGTTCCTTAACACAGTTTAATTGGTTGAACAGTTGCATATTGAGTGATTTTTCTTTGCTCCTTGAGACGATAGATTATGCAATATGTTCATTTGTATAACAAAGACTGCCAACTTGTCTGAGTGTCCTCTATTTCATGCCCAATGTCAGGACTGCTATGCTGGTTAGTACATTACTCACAGCTGATTCTGTAGCTCTGCAGTGTCTTGTACAGTTCCAAGTTGATTTACTATCCTCTGTATTTCAGAAGCTGCATGGGACAGAGAAAGTTATTGGTAGTAAGCGCAGGTGCGCTTCATAATGCATCAAAACATTAACTGTGATCACGGAAACATGTAATAATGTGATAACTGGGATCATGGAAACATGTAATAATGTGATAACTGGGATCATGGAAACATGTAATAATGTGATAACTGGGATCATGGAAACATGTAATAATGTGATAACTGGGATCACGCTAGCAAACATAACATGCAGCATAGCTGAAATACAGAAACTTTAATTAGAAAGATTGGAAAATATACACATACACATTTGCCTGCCCATAGGTCCTCCCAATAATGCACTTTCACAGCTCAACAAAATGTAACCCAATACCAAACCATACAGTAATGCATAGTTGTCAAATTAATGAGAGGAAGAGGGACTACATGGTTATACTGAATCATCTGACTGCACAACAATGACTGAGAGATTTGCTGAGGGCAGCACTTCATATCTCAGGGCCAAACTATCCTCTTGTGGCAGTGAACAAGTTGTAAGCTCAACTGAGCAACAAAATGATGTCCCTCTACATAGGTTAATGATTAAACATTATGGTCTATTACAAGACAACTGTATACCAAATTTTAAGTTGGTACTTATTATTTTTGTTTCACTCTGAGCCAGTGCAGAAGCCCAAATTCCAGTGCGGAGGTTGCACCACCCTAGTTAAAATCAATCCTACTGTATGTATGAAGTCTAATAACCACTGATATCTCAGGAAATATTAATGACATGCTATGTTTTGATATTTGTCTGACTGTCTTTTGGGTACAGACTGCTGTGTGAGGTACATTTGTTGTTTGTGATTGAAAAAGGGAAGAAATACTCCTTTGTACTTTACCAGTTTAAAGTTTAAAAATGTAAAGACCTATATACAGTTATATGCAACATTTTTGCAAGTTTTATCCAGGGCTGGGTTAAGGTTTGTGGGCAACTAATGTATGTGTGTGTGTATGTGTGTGTTGGGGTGGGGAGGAGGGCAACTAATGCATGTGTGTGTATGTGTCTGGTGGGGTGGGGGTTCCTACCAATAAAATTAAATTTTGCCACACAGTGCCCCCATTATAAACATTATACCACACAATGCGCCCAGTCACATAGTGATCCCCAGTATACCACACAGTGCCTGCATTAAACCACACAATGCCCCATTATTCCCTACAGTCCCCCCCACTACACTATGTCACATAATGCCCCTAGTTTTATTGTTTTGCCCCCAGTATTAATATGATGACCCCGTGCACCCCAGTATTAAATATTATGCCCTACAGAGCTTGCTCCAGTATTATTATGCCCCACAGTATGCCACACAGAGCCCCCGAGTACTTATCTTTTGTGGCGGGCTCCGGGTGATTTCCCGGCATCCAGACAGGGCTGCCTCACTGCTTTTGGATGCATCAGAGTACCTTAAGCATCGCGGAGGTGACATAATCCTTAAGGGACTCTTGGGAGCTGCTCTGTATTCATTATGTATCCAGAAGCAGCGGCACTGCAGCCCTGTGAGAGTCGGGGAACAAGTGCCACTGGGTACTTGCTCTCAGTAGACCGACCTTGTATGTGGGGGCCCCATGATGACCCCCTTCCGTTAGCAGCCCGTTTTTATTCACTGGTAAGTTCAACAAATGTTTCAGTGAAGAGAAGTTAAGACAAACTCTGCAAGGTACACAATTAAACATGACAGATTCTTGCACTTTTCAATGCAGGATTACTATCAATTGCTGAATTTAAAACAGATTGAAAACAATTAAAACAAACCCTGAACTTGGAAATATATTGGCACTCTGGTGGCCTGTACTTATCTACACAATTACAGTTCCCAAATTATTCCGGTATTCCCTTCTAACTCATAAATGATCACAGGACTTGTATGCCTGAGATGTCCACTTTCATTCATGTCGAAGTCTTGATCTTTAATTCCTGTAAATTCTTCATATATGATTTTGAGAATCAAATAATGTGAAAACCTGCAGATAGATGCCCTGTGTAGGTTTGTAACCTGTGCAGTGTTTGTCCTTACAGTAGTTGCCCTAACTTCTTGTCACTCACAGTGAAACATACAATTGAATAGGTTGCATAAAACTATATATTTTTTTACATTTTTATTTAAAGTTAATATGATGGGATGAATGCAGAAATACATTTATGCTACAAGTTTTCATGTAGTTTTTACAATGGGGACCATGTCTACAGGCAGCATTATTTTTATTCTCTAAAATCCATTTTTCTCCTTCCAGAGCTCTCCTGACAACATCACTGATAATCTTTTCCCCAATGGTTTGCATTTGGCCAAAATGGGCGTATCTTTGCGGAAAGGGGGCAATAGAAACAGATGACTTTGGCCCTAATCTAGCTTTCAAAAGTCCTTATAGTTATTTGACTATACAAACAAATTCAAGGAAAAAAAAAAAAAAAGTCTTAATTATCAAATCAGCTGCAGATCCCCAATTACCAGGTGTGTGTTCACCCAGAACAAGACAGATGGCGAATAAACAGAAATAGGACTGCGCTCATTTATTAGAACCAAGTTGTGAAATGGCAGAAAATTATATAGCAGTCAGGTTTCCCAATAATAATAAAAATAATTTAATCACATATAAAAATACAATACAAATACATAACAATACACTTCCATGTATATTATTAGGAATATTCAACTATAGTTCACAGATCAAAATAAAGTGATCTATAGAGGGTAAAATTTTCACATATAGATCGCTTTATTTTGATCTGTGAACTATAGTTGAATATTTCTAATAATATAGACGGAAGTGTATTGTTATATATTTCTATTTTATTTTTATATGTGATTCAATTATATTTATTATTATTATTATTATTATTATTATTATTATTATTATTGGGAAACCGGAAAGGGGGCAATGCTAGAAATGGCCATGTTTGTGCAGAACAAGGTTGCGTTCTAAATTTTTTAATGGGAAATATTGAGTGATAATTAGCATAATAACAAACAATTACATTAGTTAAACCAAGATAAATATGCAGTAATGAGGTTATGACATACAGTTCTGTGTTATCCTCTGGATGTTGGCAGATATGTTCTGTGCAAGCTGTGCTGGGTCCCGTGTGGTTGTAAAAGCCATGGCTGCTGTGTATTTGCAATTCTGTTCTCAGGGAAAAGCGACCAGGACAATGTATGAACACCTGGGATAAAAAAGAGGAACTGATGTAAATAAATGCAAGTTCAAGTCTGTTGTAAGATAAGGCCAGGAGCTAAGAAGATAATTTGTGATTTTTACTACTAATACTGTAGTACAAACATGCTTCTTCCAGAACAAGGGTTAAGCTGGGTACACACTATATGATCGTTCGTCTTATATATTGCTCCAATGGGAATCTGAGCAATATATCGTACACATCATATTGATTGCATGCCCAATCCATCATTCACGACCGTCATTCATTGAATCGTTCCATCAATTGTGTTGTACATCCAATGAGACGATTCCATGGTCGATGCAGTGTCATTACATACAGCATTACACCGACGTATGGTGGATTGTGTAGTGTGCGACACAATGTATTGTTACATCGCCCAGTTGTTTAGGTGTGTACCCAGCTTAAGAGGTCTGCCAACTCTTAATATACCAGTGAGGACAATATTGCATCATTCTTAGTTCTGCATTTTGCGACATAATGAGCAGACAAATGTATATTTTTCTGTTGTCTCAATTACCCTGCAACAAACCAGTCTATCAAAGATTCCATTTTTATTTTGAACAGCGAAAACACATTGGTGGCACTATTGTGGGGCATGTCACGAATGTATACAGACCAACAGGATTGATCTTGTTTCAAAAGAGCTCTGAGGCACATTTATTAGAGCTTCATAAAGCTCCGCTGCAGTCAGAAAGCATGAATTGTTTAAGGTCGTTTGCTTACATTATGTCCATATTCAGATGGCATTCCCAAAGCTTTGTTGATGCGCATTTCAGAACTTCAGTTTAATGCATGTGTGTATGACTTCTAAGGCTAGGCGAATGCGATGCCCACTGGCAGGACAGCATTATATATCGGGCGGGCAGTACACCCTCACAATCCGGTGAACACACGTCCGATATATTGTTCACCTGCACCATTCACCTTCCTGGCGTCGGCAGCTGGGTCGCTCCATTAGTCGTGCATGCACCACCAACAAAGCTACCTCCATGTCGAAGAGCGGGTGCACGCATAGTGCATACACACTACACGATCTGGACGATATGTAGGTCCAATTCGGCATATCATACGAGAAATTATCTAGTGTGTATCCAGCATAAGGCAACTTCCAACACAGAATGATATTGGAAAATAAAACAAGTTAGTTGCTTCTTTCGTGTCAATAGCAATAATACTGAGCAAAGTAGCCATGTTTCCCTCTATAGAGTAGACATATACAAAGGGAACATGAGAAGGGGAAGCAATCGGGAAGCCGACTGCCTATATACCAGCAGCCGGCTTCCCGACTGTCTTGTCCCGGCATGGGTGAAATGCCGGGCGTCTAGATGTAGATGCCCACATTTCCCCAACGCCGGGAGACTGGCGCCCGGCATCATGATCGTAGTGATGCCGGGCGCCGCGAGCGGACAGCCGCGGGGGGGTAGGGTTCGGTTTAGGGCTCCCCCGGGGGACTTAGGTTTAGGTAGCGGGGAAGGGGGTGGTTAGGGTTAGGCACTTAGAGGGGGGATTAGGGTTAGGCACGTGGGGGGAAGTTAGGGTTAGGCACCCCTAAGGAGGGTTAGGGTTAGGGGGGTTAGGTTAGGTGATACTTACCTATCCACGATCGGGATTTCCAGCGCTGTCGGGCTTCCGCTGCATTGCACTCTGCTCCTGTCTTATAACACAGTACTTGCGGTCCTCTGCGCTCTCTGAGGTATTGTAGTAATTCAAGAAAATCAGTTCCTTAATATTCCTGTCCTTTGTTTCCAATATTTATATTCAGGAACAACAATCCCAGCTGGATATAGTCTCAGTATTCCTCCATATATAGTGACACATACAAATTAAATTAAATAAAAAAAAGGGTATATAGTGAAATATTGTTTATTCAAGGTTAAATGATTATAATTAAAACAAAGTATCCAAATAATAAACACAGTCTCGTACCAGATGATATGGGGTGCAGATGTCACGCTCCCAAGTAAGCATAAAAATTCCACCAGTAACTCCCCGAGATAGTATACTGATGCACCTGTGTTCACCAGAGTGAGGCTGTAACACCAACGCGTTTCTGATCTCCAGCAGCCTTTCTCAAGAAAAAAGAAAGGCTCCTGGAGAGCAGAAATGCGTTGGTGTTACAGGCAGAAATAAGATATCCGGGTAATTGTGTTCTCCACAGAAATTTTCCCAGCCAGATGGCATCAAGGAGTAGCTGGGTGAGGGCCATCGCAAAAATGAAATGTGGAAATCCTGACCTTAATTTAAACTCAAGATTAATATTTTATTTATTAATTCTTCTCTTGGAGATCAAATTGTTTGCGGCTTTTTCATAATCAAGAGTCTGTAGGATCTGGTCCGTGTTGTGAAATCAGCATTAGATTAGTTATACCCCTTTCAGCTTTAAGCCTAAAATTCTGTTTTTTGTACAATCCCTGGTCCGTGACCCTGCTCGCTAGCAAAGTGTTTCTTGGGACTTGGAACCTCGGTTGATGACCCAGCTCAAGTGTGAAAAGTGCAACCCAGGTCTTGATGGCCCAGGTCACGGCTAAAACACATTGATTGGCTAGGGACAACGGCGCTTGGAGATTAGATCATCTCCAAGCACCCACTGAATACCGGAAGGCCTGTGTCTCTTCAAAACCTGGGTCTGGTGTGAAGGGTGACGACCCAGGAATAACCCGGGTCATCCCCCTGAGTGTGAAAAAGCTAGCCCAGCTACAACCCATGCTCAGTGTCCCAGGTCCAAGCCGGGAATTTATATCTTAAAGTGGTATCAGTGTGCTCTGCTTCAAGCGATTCCCTAAAAAAGTTTTAATTTGTTAAAGAGTAAAAAAAAATCCTCTTTTTACATTCAGCTGTGCTTACAGGTATGGTCACTCCAGTAGCAGCTAGTTCTGCTAAATTTGGAAGATTCATTGAGCTCAGCTGTTGAAAATTTAAGCATTATTTGTTTTGAATCTAGATTTTTGAAAGGACACTGGTTCAAACAATGTTGATGCAACTGTCCATTCCAGTTTACTGTTTTCAGAGTTTAAGATTGCAGAACTTCCATATTTGGAATACTTTTTTTTTTTCATTTAAATTCTTACTTATTCTGGGTAATAGCTGGTTGAGCACAGATATAATTGTTTAAAGTGGCCCAGATACTGCACACTTGCTTTTTGGAAGCCAATAAATTTTTTAAGAGTGCACCATATGCTTTACTCTTGCATTTTAGACACCAATACATTTTTGAAGAGTGGTCCAGATGCTGCACACTTGCTTTTTCAGACTTATTTTTTTCTTTTAACAGCACCCAGATACTGCCCCCACTTTCCGGCCACACAAAAGGCCTCCTCAGTAACAAACATGTGGCCACTAAGACACAGAGAGTGGACATAGGAGGGTGCATCTGTTCCCACTGGCAACTGCGTCCTTCCTTTTATACAGGAGAGGGATCTTTCCTGTTCTTCAACCGGTAAGGAGGTCAAAAGTCACACTGTGCTGACATTTCTATATGAAAAGCCAGTACAGCGGGACTTTTGGCCATGCCACAGTGCCGGGTGGGAGTTGATTTTTGCCAGGCAGACCGCCTGACAAATAAAGAGTGGGGAGAACACTGCAGTGATGTAGAATATGAAAAATTGGGGAACACACTCAGAAGTAGTGAGATTGCATGCACGCAGTATCAGAACACTGGAAAATGATAAACAAGATACTGTAGCTAAACTGGTGAAACAAACTTGCTTCACAGCAACAGTATCAATGTATTCTGCTCCAAAACCGTCCATTTCCACTGACACCAATGTGATTGAATGAATAAAGTGCACCTGACCCTTCCCCTACTCAGAAGTGCCTCTGACCCCAATCTAGCCAGGTGTACCTCTGCCCACTAACCAGGTGTGGCTCTAACCCCCTCCTACCAAAAGTGTGTCTCTAACTCCCTCTACCCAAGTGTGCCTCTGACCTCTTCCCCCATCTCTTACTGTGACCCCATTGGCATTCCCAACTGTGCCTTTGCCTCCAACCCAAAGTTGGTGGTGGACGATCAAAAATAATGTGGGTGAACAAAGTTAAGACTGCTTGACACCAAAAAACTTAACATAAAGATGGCAGGTAAGCTAATATTTCCTTCTTTCTGAGAGCATTTTTTTTAAGGGGGCGGGGGGGGGGGGGAGGCCTTCAGAAAAATTTAAGTGGATCATACATATATATATATATATACGGCTGAATTGAAAAATACAACAGGAGCTCTCCCATAGAGAATTCCTGAGGGGAGGCATGGTGTTTAAGGGACCCCAATAGAGGGGCCCCCCTCTCCAGGGCACCCCAGGCCTAGGCTGACTAGCGGTCAGGCGTAATACTTTGGCTGGAGGACCCGGTAAAAGGCTTCCCCAGGCTGTGGCATTAACCTCCCTTCACTTTATTTTTCCAAAAAAATCGGTGTAGTGTGTTTAGTTTAATATTCTTTTACAGGTGTACTACAGGTACTAGCAGGTCCTTAATGCCCCACATGCTAGTACTTGTGGTTCTCCAAATACCAGCATGCGGGGAGGCTTGCTGAGTTCTGTAGTTTACCTGCAAAAGACAATATTTCAACTGTTTGCAGTACAGAATCATCCCACACCCATCGACCAGGGGTGCCGGGGATAGCCCAGGCCTGGGGGGGCCCCCAGCTCCCCAGGGATCCCCGGCCTGGGCTGACTAGCGGTCAGGAGTAATGCTTTGGCTGAGGGACCCGATGAAAAAGCTCCCCTAGCTGTGGCATTACCCCCCCCCAATAGAAAGGGTCCAGTTCTGGTAAATACAGGGGAACCTTACTCTTTTTGTCCCCTGTATTTACTAAACCAGGATTTGCTCGGCTGAGCCCAGTGCTGGTTGTGCTATATACAGGGAATCCCTACTATTTTTTTTCCCCCTGTAGTACCAGAATCAGGATCGGCTCAGAGCTGGTTGCTCTGAATACAGGGGACCCCTATTTCATTTGTCCCTTGTATTTTGGCAACCAGGACTTGTTCTGAATAGCCCGATGCTGCTTGTGCTAAATATGGGGGACCCCCTATGTCGTTTGTCCCATGTATTTTCACAACCAGCGTAAAGCCCAGGGCTGGTTGTACTTTGGAGGGGGGCACCTTACACAATCAACCAGGACTCACCACCCAGGTGTGCTGGGGATAGCTCGGTGCTGGTTATGGATAATACAGGGGACCACTACTATTTGTCCCCTGTATTTCCAAAACCAGGACTGGCTCGGCTGAACCCAGTGCTGGTTGTGCTAAATACAGGGGACCCCTATATATTTTGACAACCAGTACTGGCACTGAAAAGCCCGGTGCTGGTTGTGCTATATACATGGGACCCCTATGCTTTTTGTCCCCTGTATTTTAAAAACCAGGACTGGCAGTGAAAAGCCCAGAGCTGGTTGTGCTTTGGGGGGTGGGACACGTAATTTTTTTTTTTATATTACACATATTCAAATTTTTAACAGATACATGGATGGATCTCACTGATAAGTCCATGCATCTGTGTCTTATTGATTTGATTGTCTCAGGTGCATTCCCAGCGCCAGTGAGCCCCACTGTGTTTCGCTGATGCCCCTGTGCACTGCCCCTCACCCCCGCTGCTACCACTGCCCTGCACACCTGCAGCTTGTCCCCGCAGCAGTCTCTCCCTCTGCACCCCCAAAAACACTTCTTGTGCGCTGTCCCCTCCTCCACCCACGCTAGTGTACCATTTTGTGGCCCGGTTTGCTCATCCAAACCCTGATTGTTAATAAATTATAAAAAAAAAAGCTATGAAATTCCATAGACAAAAAACCTTACGGTTTCACATGTCCCATTAAGGCTTCTTAGACATGATCTGAAATTTCACAAAACCTACTGAATTCAAGAAAAGCAATGAAATTGTGATCATTAAGGTTGACACCTTAATGGACGTGTTCCTTGCGCGATACAGATATGGTATGCCATCACAACCTGTGGTTAAGAGCAGATTCAACACTCTCACAGAGTGAGATTGCCGTCACTCACAAAATGGTGAAGCTGCTAATTCAAAGAATTGTGTGCTCATTGGAATACACACATACAGTCTATGCAACTGAGGTCTGAGCAGAAGATAGAGCTGTGCAGATGGTATAAGAGTGGGGTGGATGGTAGAAACAGAAAGGCGTGGAGAGGGGGGAGATTAAGCAGCACAGATGGCGGGGGGGAGCCAAAGTGATGCAGATGGGTGGAAAACAGTGGAGTGGATGCGGGGGAGACAGAGTGGCACAGTTTGGGAGAAGAGACCGATGTGGATGGGAGTTACAGAGTGGCATGGACGCGGGAAGACAAAGCAGCATAGATGAGTAAAGACAGATTGGTACGGATGAGGGAATAAAGACTAGCAGGCACGCGCATCGCTGGTCGCTTCTGACCAAAACAAGCCCGATTTGCAAGCGATTGCACGATAACGATGTCGTTATCGTGCTTGGCTAAATCGCTAAGTGGATACCCCCCTTAAGGTTTCTAGTCTATGGTATATATATATTATATAGGAGAACGCAATTTAAAGTTTAAAACAGCAAGCATGAAATTTCAACGGTCACCCAGTCCCTGGCAGGTAACAGCAGCTCCAGGAATGAGACCTCTTCCACGAGTAACTCCGGCTCTGGACACAGGCAGATCTCGTTACAGCGTCCACATCACAAGCCAAGCCTCAACATGTTTCGTCACTCAATGACAGTAATATAGAATATATATATATATATATATATATATACACACACACACACACATACAGTGCTGGAAGTGTGCTGGTATGTAACGGTGTGACATACCGGAACTTCAACTCTAAGCACTTTGTTTTTTAAAGAAGTTTTCTAGCTTGCAGAGCTGAAAGCCGAGGCTGCTGTGCTGCTGCCCCCTATCCCCCACTACCCTGACAGCCTGTCAGTGACAGGACAGCCCCTTATACTGCCCCCGCAGTCAGGAGCCAAACTTCTGCTGGTTCACCGCACCATAGCTCCCCACCCCGTCCGCTGTGCAGATCATCAGCATTGATGAACTGCAGCAAGCGGTGGAGGACGGTTCCCGCTGGACTGGCCGGCTTGGAAGTGCCCAAGTCTACCTTTACTGGGCAAGGGTATCGCAAGGTGATCCGCGGACCAGTAGCTAGCTGCTGTAGGATCTTTAAGGAATTCTCTGCGGGAGGGAGCCGGGACTCGCAACATCAGCAGCCACTGAGTCTTCGCACACGCACAGCAAAGTCTCTTCCAGCCGGGTGCTGAATGATCCGACCGGCAGTGGCCTCCGCTTGTCTCAGTCCCCTGCCTGCAGCTTCTGAAGCTAGACTCTTGCTTTGAGATTTGCATGGCGCTTCGGTGTACACAGGTCAGTGAGGCCCGAGGGTACCAAGATGGAGTGGCCTGTGCTGCCTGCATCTCTTGCTGGCTCAGCCAGACTGCACAGAGCCACCTTATATGCAGCTCAGCCTGGCCCTGGTGTCTGCACTGCATGGATTATGCAGGCGATGGGGTCACAGTGAGTGATATCGGGGTAGGGCGGAGAGAAGCCTTTGTGTCATGTGGTGTAGGACAATACTCCAAGACAAGGACAGTGCCTATCCCCTGCATACACCATACACATACCAGTCTATGCCTTATGTCGGCACACTACCAGTCTCCTGCATGTAACATGTACTATGCGGACACACTGCCAGTCTTCTGTATATTTCCTATGTGAGCACACTGCCAGTATCCTGCATATAAGTTTTATATTACATGCCCTATGTGAGCACACTGCCGGTCTCCTGCGTAACAGTTAGTTATTTACTATTCGCTATGTGGGTACACTGCCAGTCTCCTGCATGTACAATATATACGATGCTCTATGTGGGTAGGTACACTGCCAGTCTGCTGCATATAACCTGTATAAACTATGCTGTATGTGGGCCACTGATACAGTGAAAAGTACACAATGATCACCTATAGTATTTTTCAAGCAGTCACCTCCCCTGGTATGTAATGCAGTGCCCAGTACACACCATGAATGTACTATTCTCTATGCTGACACAGCAGGACTGCAGAAGAACCATAAGTACCAGAGTGCCCTGCAGCTGGAGAGTATACATGCTTGGGTCCTGGGACATGGGCAGTCGGTGAAGGGCTGTCCTCTGCCCATATCTGTATTTGGAAGTCTGTTTGACACTGCTCAGCCAGCCTGTTAGCGGCACACTGTACACTGCTTCTGTACTGGAGACAGCCACTGGATACTAGGATCCAGCGCTTGCCAGAGGAGTGACCAACGACCTGTGCCGCGTCTTGCTCTCTCTGTCTGTCACCATCTGCCTCTGTCTGTGACCCTGTGCCTCTCCCCATCACCCTCTGGCTCTCGCAGATTACCCCGTTAATCACCCTCTGCCCATTTGCCTCGGTCCATCACTCTCTGCTCTTCACTCTGAGCCTCTCTCAACACCCTCTGCTCATCACCCTATGGCCGTTACCCTCTACCCATCATACTCTGCCTCTCCCCATCACCCTCTGTCTTTGGCCACTACGCTTTGCCTGTAAACCTCTGCATCCACCTGTCACCCTCTGCCAACAGACCCATTGGTGGTGCCTCTGAGGAGCACTGCTGAAATAAGATCCTGTTGAGTTCAAAGAGGGCACAGATTATATTAATTGATTAAAGGGGCACAGATTATTATTATTATTTGATTAAAGGGGGCACAGATTATTATTAGACACTGGGATGTTGTCTGTATTGTTTGGTGATCACATGGTGCACTACTGTATGGTATATTAATTTAGCATGGGGCCTAGAAGGGAGGGGCCCAAAGCATTTTTTGCACCTGGGCCCACCACTGACAAGTTCCGCCACTGCAGTGACTGTGCGGATGGCTGAGCCATAACTCAATCTCACTCAGCCACACTGCAGAGTCTATGGTGACCTTACTGTTGCCTGTCCCCAACCGCTAGTGATACCCTAACAGCCTTTCAATGACAGGGCAGCCCATCATACTGGCCACCGTGGTGACTGTGCGGCTGGCTGAGCCCTGGAGCTCGTTCCTGCTGCTTGGCCTCTTAATTGCTGGGACTTCCCCCCTTCCTTGTACCACATTTGCTGCCACTGGCTCCTGCACTGTTCCCTCCTCGTCTCCACTCCTCAGATGGATCCCTCTCCACTCCACCTTTAAAACCCCCAATCAGAGTCAAACAGCCTCCTTCTCAGCTCTGTTACAGAAACAACTGGTGAGTAATACCAGATTCCACAATTAGTTATACCTGTGTAGTGTATAACCAAACCACCCCTGTGTCCCTCACCTCCAATGTGTATCCCATCACCCCTGTGTACCCTTTGTGACGCATGGCCACGCTCATATTAATTCTTTGTTCAATACATTGGTTCTACTTGCACCACTGCCACGACTTCTACAATTTTCATACCCCCACTTCAAAAATTCCCACATATATATATATATATATATATATATATATATATATATTTATATACACACACACACACACACACACACACACACACACAGTCAGGTGCATAAATATTGGAACATTGACAGAATTTTCATATTTTGGCATCTATTCACCACCACAATGGCTTTGAAATGAAACAAACAAGATGTGCTTTAACTGCAGACTTTCAGATTTAATTTGAGGGTAATTACATCCAAATCGGGTGAACGGTGTAGGAATTACAACAGTTTCAATATGTGCCTCCCACTTTTTAAGGGGCCAAAAGTAATGGGACTATCAACTCAAAACCTTTTTCATGGACAGGTGTGGGCTATTCCCTCGTTATTTCATTATCAATTAAGCAGATAAAAGGTCTGGAGTTGATTCTAGGTGTGACATTTGCATTTGGAATCAGTTGCTGTAGACTCTCAATATGAGATCCAAAGAGCTGTCACTATCAGTGAAGCAAGCCATCATTAGGCTGAAAAATCAAAACAAACCCATCAGAAAGATAGCAAAAACATTAGGTGTGGCCAAATCAACTGTTTGGAACATCCTTAAAAAGAATGAACGCACCGGAGAGCTCAGCGACACCAAAAGACCCGCCAGACCGCGGAAAACAATTGTGGTGGATGACAGAAGAATTATTTCCCTGGTGAAGAAAAACCCCTTCACAACAGTTGGCCAAATCAAGAACACTCTCCAGGAGGTAGGTGTATATGTGTCAAAGTTTTCAATCAAGAGAAGACTTCACAAGAGTGAATATAGAGGGCTCACCACAAGATGTAAACCATTGGTGAGCCACAAAAACAGGAAGACCAGATTAGAGTTTGCCAAACAACATCTAAAAAAGCCATTACAGTTCTGGAACAACATCCTATGGACAGATGAGACAAAGATCAACTTGTACCAGAGTGATGGGAAGAGAAGAGTATGGAAAAGGAAAGGAACTGCTCATGATCCAAAACATACCACCTCATCAGTGAAGCATGGTGGTGGTAGTGTCATGGCGTGGGTATGTATGGCTGCCAATGGAACTTGTTTCCTTGTATTTATTGATGATGTGACTGCTGACAAAAGCAGCAGAATGAATTCTGAAGTGTTTCGGGCAATATTATATGCTCATATTCATTCAAATACTTCAGAACTCATTGGACGGCGCTTCACAGTGCAGATCGGCAATGACCCGAAGCATACTGCAAAAGCAACCAAAGAGTTTTTTAAGGCTAAAAAGTGGAATGTTATGCAATGGCCAAGTCAATCCCCTGAACTGAATCCGATTGAGCATGCATTTCACTTGATGAAGACAAAACTGAAGGGAAAATGCCCCAAGAACAAGCAGGAACTGAAGACATTTGCAGTAGAGGCCTGGCAGAGCACCACCAGGGATGAAACCCAGCGTCTGGTGATGTCTATGCGTTCCAGACTTCAGGCTGTAATTGCTTGCAAAGGATTTGCAACAAAGTATTAAAAAGTGAAAAAGTTAGATTTAGGATAGTTTAGTTTGTCCCATTACTTTTGGCCCCTTAAAAAGTGGGAGGCACATATAGAAACCGTTGTAATTCCTACACCGTTCACCTGATTTGGATGTAATTACCCTCAAATTAAATCTGAAAGTCTGCAGTTAAAGCACATCTTGCTTGTTTCATTTCAAAGCCATTGTGATGGTGAATAGAGGTAAAAATATGAAGATTCTGTCAATGTCCCAATATTTATGCACCTGACTGTATGTATGTGTATGTAATATATATATATATATATATATATATATATATATAACCTGGGATATTGTATTACATTATCATAGGAGTTGACTGTGCCCAGAGCACCCATGGTTATCCCGCAGCACTAAGGCAGTATATGTTAGTTGTGCATTTGTAATTGATACTAACCAGTTGGGTACAGGAATCCCAATGCCAGCATCCCAAGAGGGATAGGATATTTTCCAATCGGTATCTGTATCCTAACTCTACCCCTAAACCTACCCTCCCCACTGCAGTCTAAAAACCTAACCTCCCTCCTAGTGTCTAACCCTAACACTACTTACCGTCAGGATGCTGGCCTCGGGATTCTGACTAGTGTCTGGATTCCGGCACACCGACAGCCAGGATTTAAACTACATCCCATACTAGCTAACATGTACTTTTATTGTGTTATATATATCTAGAAATTATTTTTTATTGTCAAATTGCATTTGGTTATTTTTAATTACATTTCCTATTTATCTATAAAGGATGTATCATTGATTCATATGAGGTATCTGATATTATCACAAGTTTACTAACGCTGTATCTAAGCGTTCTAGATTAGTATGCTTTGTTGATAATGGAGTTATACATACACTGCTGCTTCAGTTTTATTTTTTATATATATATCACATTCACTATTTATATACATTAGTACACATTGTTTATTAGCGCCTGGTTCTTTTTGCTTTTTTTCTGAAACAAAAAAAAAGTAAAATTGTCAAGATATATATTTTACGCTCGAAAGTCACTATCACTAAAATAGGGTAGTAAGAAATATAATTACCAATTAATATACTGTAGTTCTGCTTTTATGCATCTGGTCTGCAGCCAATGAAGCAAAACGTAACCGTAAGCCTTTCTATTTAAAGTAGCAAGAACATAAAAAAAAAAATTGTTTTTTTAATATTATTTGACATAAATCACTGTGCAGGATATGGGACAACTCTTGGTAATGACCATTTTGCTTGGTGTGTTTCTTCAGGCTGCGATTGATGATCTAGAATTCTGTAAGGTAAAATGGCCACCGTGACAATCACAGTCACGTGGTACATCATTTAGGAGCAGAGAAGCTTTTGAACATCCCTCTACATCATACTTGCCTACGCTCCCGGAAGATGCAGGCTCCCGATTTTTCAGGTAGCCCCCCACACCCCCAGAAGAGTGGACGGATCTCCCTCATCCTGCCCACTGCCTAGTAAAGTGGGCAGGATGGGGAGATTATACAGGGAGCTTGCGGGTCCGCACGGAGGGGCGGGACAAATATGTGAATCGTGTTATTAACCCCTCCCCCACACCGTGGACCCACAAATAACATCATTTTGCGCGGCAGGTGCAGTTCCCCATCCCCTTCAAAGCTGTCAGGTATATCTCCTCTATGGGCTTCTCCTGGTGAGGGTGTAAGTAAAGTAGCTAAGTATGCTCTAAATCTAAACTCTTATCTAGTCTTTGTACTTTATGATTGTAAACCAAAGAAAAAAGAAAATCAGTTCCCCAGTAGCCACTGGGAACTGGTATCCTGGTGCAATTAAAGTGGTGAGTGCTGGAGTTAATTACTTAAAGCCTTGACACCGCTGCTAGCTCATTTAACCAGTTACTCCTCTGGCACAATTGATCAGTAAACAAAAAAACACCTATTGAACTGCGCAGTTTCTCAAAGTATATACCGTGTTTCCCCGATAATAAGACCTACCCTGAAAATAAGCCCTACCCTTACTTGTGAAGCCCGGTCTAAAATAAGCCCTACCCCGAAAATAAGACCTACCTTTTTTCTTTTTGAGCTGGGAACGCTGCAGAGACCAGCATTCCCAGTCATGCAGAGCGCGGGTGACGTCATGACGTCACCCGCGCGCTGAGGATCCTGTGTGGCCGCGCCTGCTGGATCATATTAGATCCAGTCAGCGCGCAGGTGAAAGGGACATCCCGGACGGCGGCGACTCAGATAAGTACCGTACTTGCACTGCAATAAGGGGGCCTGCATAAAGGACACTGCTACAGGGGGGGGGGCTGCATAAGGGGCACTGCTACACAAGGGAGGCTGCATAAGGGGCACTGCTACAGGGGGGGCCTGCATAAGGGGCACTGCTACAGGGGGGGCCTGCATAAGGGGCACTGCTACAGGGGGGGGGCCTGCATAAGGGGCACTGCTACAGGGGGGCCTGCATAAGGGGCTGTCAATGTTAGTTAAAATAAGACCTACCCCGAAAATAAGCCCTATGGTGTTTTTTGGAGCCCAAAAAAAAATAAGACAGTGTCTTATTATCGGGGAAACACGGTATATATGAAATTCTGTAGTGTATGGATATTATGTTGGATAGATAAAGAAAGGCATCCTTTATAAAAATAAACAAATTTAATCACAATGTTGTAATGAACATATATACCAATTAAAATGTTCTACAATTTAAATATATTATCCACAATTTATGGTTGAGCATATCATCACTGTATTAGATGTAATAAAACAATATTGATACTATATTGCTCACCGGCCGGTTGTAGCGATACACAATCTAAAAGTCTCGTTTCCTAATAGTCATCCAGTGGTGCTTACGTGAATGTATCTATGAACTCTCCGGCTGGATAGATCCAATTAGCCCAAGGTGTATCGGAGACACTCTCAGTATGAGTGTACTGGATGTTTGAAAATGTATTGGAGTTCTTTATATGCCGCTCGGTGAGAGACCTGCAGTATCCCTCACCTGCCAGGATGTAATGGGCAATGCGGGAGGTAACACCTTCAATCGGCAAACAGTGTTCAGTGTTATACCTTCTCCGTCTGCTCACTGCGAGTGTGTGGCTGCAACACGTGTGTGTAAGCTTGCTCACCGGTCTCTGAGCACTGAGGGCGGGAGGGGGTTGTCTGCTCAGCACGCTGCGCCTGCTTGATTGACGGAGACCAGTCTGATGTGAGCCTCGCACTGTGAGCCGTGCGCTGTAAGCAACTCCCATTGTTTCTGGAGTGTGGATTAAAGGTCCACGATGAATATGCAAAAAATAGTTGTAGAATGGTATCCTTGAACGACGCGTCTGAAAGAGCACTCGCTCTGAATCAGGGCTTTTTTTTTTTTTGCGGCCTCCTGGTTTGCGACGAGACCCTTGCGGTGGGGTCTCACTGCCGCAAACGCCCTGGAGTGCTTTTGGCTCTATCAGAGCCAAAAGCACTCCCACTGACATCACTAGTGATGTCAGTGAGGTCGGCCTTAGACGGTAGGCGTTGCCATGGGAACGCCTCCGTCTGGGCAGCCACGCACCCCGGCACGCCCACCAAAGGGGGCGTGCTGTCAATCACCATCGACAGCACGCCCCCTTTGGTGCGAGACCCATAACGACGGCTTGGCCGTCGTTATTCGGGTCTCGCGCATGCGCACGACGGAGCCGCTTCGGTCGTGCGCATGCGCACTTGGGCAACATCGACCCGCTCGCAAGCAGGTCTGAATCAGGCCCTAAGTTCATTGTCATGGCAGAGGGACTTTGCAATTAAGTGCAATTCATCTGATCACTCTTCATGACATTCTGGAGTATATGCAAATTGCCATCATAAAAACTGAAGCAGCAGACTTTGGGAAAACCAATACTTGTGTCATTCTCATAACTTTTGGCCATGGCTGTACAAAGCGGTTCAGCTGAGGTGCCACGGCGAGCTGCACATGAGGGACCCACAGAGTGAGTGGAATGAGCAGAGACAGTAGCCGGTACAGGAAGGCCTGCCTCTGTGTAAAGGCCCCCATAAACGGCATGATATACGCGCCGATCCGACAGATCAGCACGATATATCGTGCCGTGTATGGGCATGATATCGTACCTGATATCGTGCTGCGTGGCTCCCGCGGGGTCCTACATCGCATCCCCAGATCTTCCTGCAAAACCATTGGATTTGGGAAGCGATGTACTATCTAATTCAGATGAAGGAGGGGGAAGCCGGCATATTGTGCGGTCTGCGGGGACGACGGAGCAGCAGTCGCCCTACACAGTGCATTGCACAGTGTATGGACACCTTAAGCCTGTGAGATAGTCATGCGAAGCCATCTAGCCAATGTCCGTTTATTGGCTGGCCAACCCTTCTTGTGATAGCCATAGAGCACAAAGAGGGAGTCTGTTTTCCTCAGAGAACTGGCACGGTCCACATAGATCCTGAGAGCATGGACCACATCCAAGAAGCTCAACTACGGAGAGGTCTGGTGATTGGAAGACCGGGATTATGATTTCCTCATTAATATGGAAACGAGTACTACTTTGAGAAGGAAACCAGGGCGAGTCAGAAGAACAGCCCTGTCCTGATGGAAGATTAGGAATGGGGAGCGACATGAGAGGGACCCTAAATCCGATATCCTTCGGGTGGATGCCTTAGTCAGAAGAGAGTCTTCGCAGAGAGCCACTTGAGATCTACAGATTACAAAGGTTCAAACGGAGTGCCCAGTAAGGCCTGAAGAACCACTGACAAATCCCACGGAGCCACAGGAGGGACAAAGGGAGGTGGTATGCATAGTACACCTTGCAGGAAGGTGTGTACATCTGGCAGTGAAGCAATTCTATGCTAAAACCAAAATGGACAGAGTAGATATGTGTACCTTCCGCGAAGTAAGTCGGAGTCTAAGTTTCAATCCAGCTTGGAGGAAGGCCAGGACTCTAGAGACCCGAAACATAGCTTCTGGCATCAGACCACTGAAGTAGGTATGCCACATTCTACGGTAAATCCTGACAGAGGCAGGTTTATGCACTATGAGCATAGTCTGAACCACAGAGCGAGAAAACACTTTAGACCTCTGGAGGGATGTCTCAAGAGCCACACCATCAAAGACAGACGACCCAGGTCCGGGTGAAGATAGGGACCCTGAGACAACAGGTCTGGCCGCTGAGGTAACAGGAACGGTGTGTCTATGGAAAGGCTCCAAAGATCTGAGTACCAATGCAGTCTGTGCCATGCTGGGGCCACCAGCAGGACAGTGCCTCCGTCTTCTTTGAACTTCCGAAGAACTCGAAGAAGGGAGACTTGAGGGAATAGGTACACCAGATGGAAGGTCCACTTCACTGATAAGGAGTCTTCGAAGGCTGCCTCGGTGGCCCTTGTTCTGGACCCATACACTGGCAGTTTGTGATTGTGTCTGGAGGCCATGAGGTCCACCTCTGGTAGGCCCCATTTGTCCACTAGGAGTTGAAAGACTTCTGGGTGGAGAGACCATTCCCCAGCATTCACGTTGTGACGGCTGAGAATCCAAAAGAGCTCCCAGATGAACCATCGTTTGTGGTGGATTTCTTCCAGGGAGGATTTCTTCCAGTTGATTAACCAGCCGTGCTTTTGTAGGAAGGCAATAGTTACCTGAAGATGGCATTGAAGCACCTCTGGGGAGCTTGTTAAGAACAAGTGGTCGTCCTGGTATGGTAGCAGCCGGACCCCCTGAACACACAGGTGGGCCGCCATGATAGCCATAATCTTGGTAAACACCCATCAAGCTGTAGACAGTCCAAAGGGTAGAGCCTGAAATTGGAAGTGTTGCTGTAGTATAGAAAACCGGAGATATTGCTGATGAGAGGGCGCTATAGGTACATGTAGGTAAGCATCCTGAATATCCAGAGATACCATAAAGTCCCCCGGCTCCACAGCTAGGATAATATAGTGTTGGGTTTCCATCCTGAACCTGGGTACCCTGATAAACTTGTTCAGGAATCCAAGGTTGAGTATAGGCTGATGAGACCCATTTGGCTTCTGAACCAGAAAGAGTAGAATAACCACCGTTCCCTCCCTGTGATAGTGAGACTGGAACTATAACCCCTGCTTGCAACAAGGACTGAATTCGTTTCTGGATGAGCAGAGCCCTGTTCGGTCCTGATGGAGGGCCTGTGCAGAAAAATTGGTTTGGTGGCAGTCTTATAAAGGAGAGGGCGTACCCATGGGAGACCACTTCTCTTACCAAAGCACCTGTGGTGGTTTGACGCCAGCACTGGGCAAACTGAAGACGTTGGCCTCCTACTCTGGGGTCCCCTAGGGGGAGGCCCGTCCCGTCAGTCTGAAGGCTTGTCCTGGGACTTTGAAGCAGAACGACTGGTGTCCAGCTCCTGGGCTTAGTGGGCCTTGTGGAAGCAGAAGGCCTAGGAAAAGACTGAACCTTAGGTTTTTATTTGGGATGAAAGGACCTAAAGGATGTTGTCCTAGGTTTTGCGGTAGCTGCTGAAGGCAGAAAGGCAGTCTTTGATGCTGCTAATGTGGGTTCAATCTTGTCTAAGTCTGGGCCAAACAAGATCTCCCCATTGTAAGGTAATGCCTCTAAGGCTTTCCTAGAATCTGCATCCGTCTTCCATGACCGCAGTCACAACATGCGGCAGGCAGACACTGCCATGGCCAAAGCTCTAGAAGCTAGGAGACTGGCATCCAAGGACACTTCTCATTGCGAGAAGTTTGCAGATTAAAGTGAAGCTTGAATACTTAAATGAATTGTGTGTTTGATTCAGAAGCAGGTGAGTTAGAATACAGAAAAAGGCGAGTTATACACAAAACAGTAACACATATTTCCGATACCACTTACATCTGAGATTATGTTTGGCCTAGTGCAGTGCAGGGGGTGTAATGCATTTGTTTTGCAGGAAGAATTCTGGAGACTCAGCTACTGCCCAATTTGTAAGCAATTTTCTCTGCTGCAGGAGGAGATAGAAAAACTGCATGCTGAGATATGCAAGATGTCTGTGTCCTTGAGGCCACCACTGCCTCAGAGAGCCCCCAGAAGACATACTGCCTGGACTACTGTGGGCTCTGAAATGCAGAGATTTCCAGAGGGACACAGACACCTCCCCACAAGCTGTGACACTGCAAAACTCATATGCTGCTCTTACAGGACTGGAAGGCACAGCTAATATAGGCAATACAGAACAGGAAGATATGGGGTCTTCCACTGACTATAGAAAAAGGAATAGGAACAGGAAAATTACATCTTCAAAAAGGACTACACTTCTCTTGGGAGATTCCATTATTAGAGGAGTACATCTGGGAAACACTGCTGAAGTAGAGAGACAAGGCGTTTACCTGGAGCCACAGCTCCAAGGGATAAAGAGCGCATGCTGGGAATTGTGAAGGCAGCAAGAAAAGATGGAGAGGTGGATGTCATTGTCCACCTAGGGACAAATGACCTGGCCAATGCTGAAGTCATGGCAGTAAAATATGAATTCAGGAAGTTAGGGACTGCTCTAAAGCAGGTGGTAACCACTGTAACTTTTTCAGAAGTATTACCAGTACACAGAGGGGGAGATAGATATCATTGTATCAGCAACTTTAATGTTTGGCTACAGAAGTGGTGTTATGAGGAGGGATTTGGATTGACAGTCCATAGCCACGCCATCTGGCAAGATAGAAGCTTATACAAATATGGCATGCACCCATCTTCAAAAGGGTGCATACACATACACTGCATTATCCTGCTTATTTAAGGAATGTTAACATTTACAGTATCATTAGTAAAGGAGAATCTGACTGCTCCAAAACGACTCTTGGATCCCCTGCCATTCATATCAATATATTTAATGTCCTACTTTCGTCTACCTTTTAAGTATTTTTGCATTTACATTTTTAAACTGTTCTGTGCATTTACTCCCACATTTCTGCCCTCAAAAAATGCAAGATCATGCACTTGGGTCTCAAAAATCCAAAGGCTAAATATAATATTAATGGCACTATACTGGAAACTACTGAAGAGGAAAGGGATCTAGGAGTCACTATTTCCAAGGCAAGCAAACATTGTAACAAAGCAATGAGGAAAGCAAGTCAGATGCTTGGTTGCATAGGGAGAGGAATCAGTAGCAGAAAGAAAGATGTGATAATACCACTGTATAGGTCATTGGTACATCCTCAAATACTGTGTTCAGTTCTGGAGGCCATATCTCTAGAAGGATATTAATACATTAGAGACTGTACAAAGAATGGCAACTAAAATGATGCAAGGTCTACACCACAAAACGTACCAGGAAAGACTAAAAGATCTTAATATGTATAGTTTGGAGCAGAGAAAGGAAAGGGGGGACATGATAGAAACGTTCAAATATATAAAGGGTTTTAACAAGGTGAAGGAAGGAGACATTCTTCAAAGAAAGAAAAGTATTAGAACAATAGGACATGTTCTGAAACTGGAGGGTGGTAGGTTGAGGGGAAATTTGAGGAAAACTTACTTCACAGAAAGGATAGTGAACAAGTGGAATAGCCTCTACCATCTCTAATGGGAGGCTAAGAGAGTAGAACAATTTAAACATGCATGGGAAAGACATAAGGATATCCTTCAGAAAAAGTAAGGATCAATAAGGGTTGAGGTAACAATATGTTTAAAAATGGGGCAGACTAGATGGGCCAAGTGGTTCTTATCTGTCGTCAAATTCTATGTTTCTCGCATATATGTAGCTGCATCTTTTATGTGAGCCGCATAAGAAAACTGATCTCCAGAGGCGTCTGAGGGAAAAGATTCTTCAAAGGCGTCTGCCCAGCCCTCAATTGCTTTAGCCACCCATGTAATAGCCATGGTCGAGCAAGCAATGAAAGAGAGTACACAGATTTAAGGTCAGTTTCAATCTTTCTATCCGCAGGGTCGTTTAGTGAGGAAACTGTAGGGATAGGTAATGTAGAGCTTTTAATCAAACACGTAACATGGGAATACACTGCTGGGGGAGTTTCTGATCTTGCAAAATTAGCTGCAAGAAAAGGATAACAAGAGGTCAGGCGTTTTGGGGCTGAAACCTCATACTAGGCATTGCCAAGCTTCTGCTATGTGCTCAACTAGTTGAGAGACCAGCATCTTCTGTCTCCTCAGAGACAGCTCAGAATCTGAGAGCTGCGTAGACTATGAAGATAACATAGAACGCTTAGTAGTCTTACTGGAGAGGGGCTTCACACCTTGCAACATATTTTGAAAGGCTGTAGAGGTAGCCGCCAGACTTTGACTGAGTTAGAGAGTAAGTCTACCCATGGAGGGGGCATAGGAGATACCTGCATTGCTTGTACCTGTTGTGGCAACCCCATAGGGGGAATTACAGCCGTGACTGCTAGGCGGTCCGGAATAGTGGCCAGCACCCAAGAAAAGGAAGCCCAGGGGGCCTGGTGAGGTATAACACTTAGCCCATCCTGTATTAAATCCTCTACAATTAAGCCCGTATCACATAATTTGCATGAGAGCAGTATGGGTGCAGCTGCTTGCTTGCTACTCTTGCCTTTGCTAGACATAGCCTCAGAGTAGCATAGCAAACAATATGGCACTGAGTAATAGTAAGACTGCCCATCTGCGGGCCACTGCAAGCGGTGGCCCGCCTTACCTGTCCCCATAGAAAACAGGTTGCAGTCTGGGTCTGTCCGCGGGGCCAGCTAGCAAAGTCCCCGGAATGCCCGCTGAGAGCACTAGGCGGGGATGGGTGTGGGTGGTAACAGGGGAAGGTGCTTGAAAACGGGGAGTGGAGATCCGAACGCAGGCGTGCCAAACGGTCAAAACGGGCGTTTTAAGGGTATGCATAATTAACAAAGCAGCGTCATCGACCACGTCACTTGGTTGTCTTTTAGTCTGAACTGCTCGCATGATTTCGGTAGGAAAATGCTACCACAAGAATAGCGAGCAGTTCAGACGCCTTTTGAAGTACTCGATTAATCTAATAAATAGCGGAGATGACGAATGATGCGAGCGACCAGGGGGCGTTTTTTCAAAATAGCGAGCGCATGTTTCGTTCGCTCGTTCAGACATAGAGGCGTCAGACCGCAAAGAGCGAGCGCTTAATTTAAATATCCGGCCCCTTTTTCAGAACGACCGTCCGCAAATAGCGTCCGGCTCTGAATCAGGCCCACTGTACTCCTCACTTCCCTAGCAAGTGGGCAGGATGCGGGATGGCTATCTAATCTTACGGGGGTCGGGGGACTACCTGCAGATTCAGGATACTCCCGGACCTTCTGGGAGAGTAGTCGCCAATCAGTCAGATCTCCTAAAACACTGAATAAAAAAAATATATATATAGTTTTGACCATATAGGTTTTCGCCATCTTGAGGTATTAACATAGGAGGACAGCTGGTGAGCACTATGTTGTTAAAGTGTTCTCGAGAGTTAGAGTACATTATTGTATTCTTAATGTAAATTCAAATGTTTTTTGAGCACCAAACAGAGCTATTCAATCGTTGCTCTGATTGGGTACAAGTGCCACGGTTATCGCGCTTGTTGCACCCCCAAATGTATCAAGTTCAGTCACGTAAAGCGGCTAAACCTGTCTAAAGTACTGTATAGAGTCCCCAAACAGCAGTTTGTGTGCTCAAATGGCTGACTTTTGGAAGGTTTAGGCGCGGAGGAGGTTAGGTTTAGGCAGCAGGGAGGAAGGTTTAGGATTATGGGTATGGTTAGGATACTTACCGACAGGTGTCGGTATCCTAACCCTGTCGGGATGCTGGCGTCGGGATTCTGACCTCCAGGATATCGAGCGCCGGCATCCCGTACCCACGTTTGTGAATGGTGTAGGCATGTAGATATGGCTTCATAGTAATAGTAAATGCTGAAATTACAGAACACAATTCATACACAACAATATAGTACCTGCCTTGACAGTGTCATTAATAACTAATAAAGTAGCATTTACCTTGTAAAAGGATATAAGAACAAAGTGCAGATACAAATTGAAAATATTGCACAAATCCAAACTTACTGAACTTTGGCAGCCCTTAGAGTAGCGCAGCAGGGGCTGAAGAGGCTGTCTAAGTGCATGGGGTCATCCCATCACCATCAGTGCCGAGGGTGAACATGCAAAAAGATGTTTCATTTGCGTAGAACTCTATATAACTCTCTGTGTACAAACAGTCTGAGGTGGACATCCCTTTTTAACTAAGGAACGCCACATATTAAATAGAAATGTATATTTAGGTTTACTGTATAAAAATATTGACGCCCTTATGCGGCTGATATGAAGTTGGTAGCAAAATGGGCATAAATCACTTTAAAAAGAAAAGGATTTGCAAAAACACAATATATTAACATTTATTCCAAGCTGCACATATCTGTAGTTTGCATCTACATGGGAAGAAAATGTGCCTAGTTTGTCATCATCAGTGTGTGCCCTTGCCTATAGCAGGTGCACAATAGAAGAATACATATGCACATAATTGCCGGTATGCATGAGCTGTATTTACATGAGCACTACTTGAGCAGATACGACCCTTCCTACCCCCATTACGCCTCTCTAGCGGGAAGGTCAGATGCCTGGGGTCTGCATGCATTCATATTCTGAGAATCTGCAGAGTGAAATCATGCAACCTGGCATAGTACTCATTCTGCACCAACTCCTATGCCTGGAATACATTTTAAAACAGTACAAATAAAACTGTCCGACAAGTGAACTGCACCTATTTACAGAACAGCTTAGTAGACTAGTGCCAAAATATAAAACATTCACTGGGAAATAAATGCGATTTTTACAATGAATGGGTTAATCTTTTGATAAAAAGTACAATGGATTATATGTTCTGCAACATGTATATAAAATGTAGTTGTGTAAGGCTATATTTTGGTGGTTGATACATGCTATATGCCCAAGGTTCCCAAACGTCGCTATTATAGTTCACATTTTAAGGATATCAATGCTTGAGCACAGGTGACTTAATTAGTACCTCAGTCATTTTGATTTAACGATGTGGACTTAAGCATGGATATCCTTAAAACCTGGACTGTAACGGCAGAGTTTGGGAACCTCTGCTATAAGCCATAGTTGTGGTAGCTTTGACTTGCTGACTGTTCAAATCCTCATAGGCTGCATACAAGAATCTGCAAGTCTGGAGCAAGATGAGGTGCGGTTCCCGGTATTCCCACACCGTTACATTGGCAACTCACCCCCTCACGGGTAATTGAATTTAACCTTTTTTTTTTTAAAGAAAGAGAAAAACACATCAATGTACAAGGTTATACACAAAATGTAAAACGATAACCAGAATGTAACCAGTGGCTGATTGAGAACTAAAGCCCCAGCACAATGTCACAATAGTTGGAGCACAATATCTATGTGTGGCCTACTCTATCAGACCCTCCAGCATGACCTCTTCCACCAGGTACAAAAGGCCTGGACTTCCCTCTTAATTTATGATTGCGTTCACCTGTGCTGAACTGATTAATTGATAAGGGTGTTTCAGCACAGGTGACAGCAATAATCAAGAATGAAGCCCAGGAGAGGCGACCTTTGTACCTGGTGGAAGGGGTCACGTTGACGGGTATGCTCTATACTAGTGGTTCTCAAACTCGGTCCTCAGGACCCCAAACAGTGCATGTTTTCCATGTCTCCTCACAGTATCACAATTTAAAAAAAAAGCTCCACCTGTGGAACTTTAAAAATGTGTCACTGAGTAATGAGTACACCTGTGCACCTACTGGGTGATCAGGAAAACGTGACCTGTGTGGGGCCCTGAGGACCGAGTTTGAGAACCTGTGCTCTATACCACAGGTTCTCAACCTCGGTCCTCAGGACCCCAAACAGTGCATGTTTTCCAGGTCTCCTCACAGAATCACAAGTAATATAAATATCTCCACCTGTGAATATTTGAAAATATGTCAGTGAGTAATGAATACAACTGCACTGCTGAGTGACCTAGAAAACCTGACCTGTTCGGGGTACTGAGGACCGAGTTTGAGAATCACTGCTCTATACATGTTAAGTTCAGCTCATGGATCACATGGCTGACTGTATAATGACACTGGAAGAATAAAGAGCACACCGTACACTAAACTTGCATGTTGCCATGACTAATAACATATAAGGAGGACACTAATTGCGGTGCTGACTCCTGAGACAGGAAGAATAACCATGCTGCTAGGCTGCTGTCCCTCCTGCTTATCACATGATACGAGCGGCTGGAGGATTTCCTGGTAGAAGGGAGGCTCCCTCCCTATCAACAAACATACATGGAACATACTACAATCCAAATGAATGTCATGTGACGCTATTAAGCCGGCTTTGTGTATTATTTGTGAGGGTCAAGCACTAATTATATTAATACTTATTATAATACAAAATGACAGCAATGGATTGCAATGCTGCAAACTCCATTTTAGAGACATGATTTATAAAATGTGGCTATTACTGTCTCTGTGATCAGGAAACCGCCCTGATTTACCTGGCTAGAATCAGTGTTTGGGGCAGGGGAAAGTGACAGCCTCAGCACAAGGGCTGCTTATTTATGTGGCAATAAGACTACAAAGGATCCCTACCTGCTCTATATATTACCAGGCAATAACCACAGCACAGCTGATCCCAGCTCCCCTCCCTTCCCGTGCAATCTCATACCTGTCTCTCCAGCGGCCTCTCACTCTGCTGTTCCACACTCCCCAGTGCCAGGGCAGCAGCGCATACTCAGTCCTGCTGCTGGGGAGGAGTTGTTGTTGCTGATAGAGCAGCTGATCTGGGAGTCCTGCCTCAAGAAGACTCAGTTGTTGTTGAGCAAGTGCAGGGCAGGCAGCAGAGACTAGTGCACTCTCACTGGTGGTAACCTTACTGACAGGAGAATGTGCAGCAGTGTGTATGTGGGGCATTCAAAAAAGAATAGTAAAGCTATATCTACTCCTTCTTCCTGGTATTAGAAGAATGAGGGTGGGGAAAGAATTATACCCAGAGGGGCTAGTAGATTACTTTTTCTTACATTAACTGCAGTGACCTGTAGACTTCTACCACCAGAATCTCACTGTTGCTCTACTGTAAAGCTTCCTTCTCACTTTATTTCATTATTTGTTTTTAACCAGACATAGAAATAACAACATTACAGGTATAATAAAAGTGAAGAGATTGTGCTTACCATAGACTGGTAACTAATGCAAAACTCTGTAACTGTTCCCTGTAATTATCACTTTCAGGGGCTGGCTGGCAACTTTTAGCCTTGGGGGCAAATGCAATCCAGTGGCCCTAGCTTTCCACAAACAAACGGCAACAGAAAAATGGCCATGAACCGGGCATTCATAAATACAAGTGATACAGAGGTGCACGCATTTCAAGCACATATCCACTTATGGCTGAAATGGTATAACTGGGCTGAAGTTCAGTGAGGGTATGTATTGCATACAGAATTGTAGCCACATAGTTGGTTGTAAGTGCAAAAATATGGGGCCCATTTATTAATGATTGCATTTTGCAATGCGATCAGGGCATGCAGTACAGTCCATGATCGCACTGCCGGCGGAGGGATCTGGGAGATCCCCCTGCACCCATTATAAATACGCTTCTGGGCACCCCGGCCTGCAGGGCCGGGTTTCCCACAAGGCAACCTAGGCGCTCGCCTAGGGCCTGGACGGGCTCCTGGGCCCCAAGAAATCCGGTCGATCAAAACGCTCCCAAAGGAGCACTGAACGAGTACCACGAGACATCACTATGTCACGAGGACCCGCCCAAACTCTAACTGCGGTGATGCTGTATGCATTGTCACAGAGTAGAGTGACTGTGCATAGGAGTGGGGAGGAGGGCCAGCGGGTACGCTACCCTGCCCTATCCAGCTCCAGACAGCTTTAGCCCGCCAAAGCACAGCTGCCTCTGCCAAGGACTGCCAGGCTTGCCGCTAGCCACCAGCAGAAGGCAGCAGCAGCACCCAGAGAGGAGCAGAGGGACAGGTAGAGGCAAAGCTGCAGAGGCAGGCTGAGTCTGTCTATGGGCTCTATTTATTAACATTATTTTTACTAAAATGAAGTGAAAAAGGGTGTTTTCACACCCTTTTCACATTATTTTTGTATCACCTATAGTTATTACAGGGCAATTGGAGTAGAATTCGTAAAATTCTACTCTAACCCCTAAGTATCACTTATTTTTAGTAAGCAGATCGCATTTCCCATAATTGTAATGGGAAATGTGATCCGAACAAAGTGTATTAAAACTAAACTGTAAAAAAATACCGGAGAAAGCCCTGTGATAATAACACCACCTGGAGGTGGCGTTATCCAGGGTCTCCCCCGGTTACCAGGCTCCTACTCTGCTCTGAAAGGCAGAGAAGAGCCCGGAGCCAGTCCCAGTGATCAGCTGTGTGGTCTAAACAGACCGCAAGCTGATCTCTGCTAAAAAAAAAATAATAATAATTTACTTACCTGACTCCATGGACCGGTGGTCGGGGCTCCGGTGATGACTCCCCTCCGGTCAGCTGGTCTCCCATGGTGCACTGGGGCCCGGTCATCAGATGATCGGGTCCCAGTGCAGTATGGGATATCAGCTGACCGGAGGCATGGAAGACATCACCGGAGCACCAATGACTGCAGGTAAGTGCTATTAAGGGAGGGGGGGTCGCGGGGGGTCCACGATTGTGGGGGTGGGGCTTAACAACGGGGCAGGGCTTAGCGACAGGTGGTAGCAGCGGCGGACAGTCATCACATGCGCGGGCACTTTGTCACTACATTTTTTGCGAAAATACCGTGACTAGTGTGCGGAGGGGATTCGCAGGGACAGAGCTTTCTCGCAAGCTCTGTCCCTGCAAGGGATTTGTAGTAAATCCCTGTGATATTGCCTGAATTCTCAATGCGAATTCAGTCAATAATATCACACTACAATCTGCATTACAAATGCGGATTGTAGTAAATAGAGCCCTATGTGAGACAGTGAGCGAGGATCCGGATCTCAGGGAAGCACAGCAACCAAGCAGGTAGGGTACTACTGTGTTATTCTCAATTACTCTAATATAGATTGAATTATGTAGGATTTATTTTTTTATGGTAGGTGGGGTCTGGAGGGTGGACAGGACTGCCTTATAAGTATATTGTAATATACATTATGATAATCATGATATTATTAGTACATCAATTCAGGATGATGACATTTTTTATGTAAGGTATTTGTACTATAAGGCAGTTCTGTCCACTCCCCATCTACTATAAAAAATAAATCCTACAGTGCACTTTAAAAAAAGATTTAAAAAAAGTGGTTGTGGTGTTGATGGCGATTACTCATCACCATCATTGCACTAAGCAGAGCACAGTCACACACATTACTGTGCATGTCATCCCCACTGCAGATGCCACCTCACAGCGACCTTGTAATCTTTAGCACTCATTCAGATCAGGTTTATGTGTTGTACATAATGACAACACATACGAGAGAGCTCCATATGCTGCTGCGGGCGGCTGTGCCTTCTCTTCCTCCTTCCCAGCAGCCTGCGCACCAGCAGGCTGCAGGTTCATATGCCATTGGACAGCTGAGCCGTCACTCAGCAGCCCAGCATTGCTCTGCAGCGCTGGCGGCTGTGACAGCTGTCACTGCGGTGCCGCTGGTGTGCAACGCTGCAGATCAGATCGGTAATAGAGATCCGATCTGTGGCGGGGGCTTCCTCAGAGAGGGAGGCCTCTGGGTACTTATCCCCAGCACTTCCCCCTTAATCCGGCCCTGCTCCCTAAAAATCTGCAGCAGTGCAGCGTGACCGCGGCTGCCCAGGCTGCAGGTATGTAAAGTCCGGCACTGGGCAGAAGACAGCCTTCCCTCTGGCTGGGCCGCCAGCCCCAAATGCTTAAACATGTACCGGTCCGGGGGGCAGATGTCACCCTGCCCCCCGGCCCAGCCCGCCTCTGATCACTTTGGCATAGATTTAATAGCCTGTGGTTCATCAAAGCCATCGATCATCGGCATCTCCAACTAAAAGTTTTAAATGGCAACAGAATCAATGCTAAACAAGCTGATGATCTCCAGCTTACCCCTTTAGGTAGGAACTTGTCTGTGGAGTATTTGCCACTGTAATAATAATGACGCTGGCAAAAATAGCACACGCTGGGGTTGTCATCACAAACATAAAAGCGTAAATACTTGGCTATCGTAAACCGATAGTTGCAACCATCAATGTTTTTGATCCAATGTTTGTGTACACCAGGGATAGAGAGCCTGATTCAGAGACGGCCACAATGCTAATGTGTTTGCAAATGGATGATTTTTTTTCTACTGCATATGAGTCACACTGCGCATGTGCCATGATGGTCCTGTGACAATGATCGCAGTGAGGATTTATTTGCAAACTGATTGACAGACAGGGACCGTTTGTGAGTGGTAACTAAAACGCAGGTGTGAAACTACCATTTCGGAGGTGTGTCACAACTTGCTACTGCGATCCTGTACGCAGAAAAATGGCTCCAGCATCTTACTTCTAGCAGCCATTCTGTGCAACCACAGGGTAATTCAAAAGTTCAGCAATCGTCCACTGTGCATCCGATGGTTGCATCTTTGTGAACAAGAGACTGGGCCTGATTCCGAGATGTACGTTCACCTGAGGATAAACGCACATCTCCGATGGATAGGGATGTGCTCCTGTTTAGGACCCGTTCTGCGCATGTGCAGAACAGGTCCTGTGATCTTGCTCGCAGACCCCCCCCAAGGGTCACTTTGGGGGTGGAGCGGGGGCATGTTGGTCGCCGTTCCGGAAATGGAGGCGTGACTCCTCCTTTTTTCGGGAGGGACGAGGCCAGGGTCTGCATCGGTGGACGCAGATTTCTGGCTTCTTGCATGATCTGGCTGCAGCCCGACCAAGCAGTGCTGGGATCGCAATTGCAGCAAGGAGGTGTCTGACACTTCCTTCTGCATTTGCATCTGTGATGGACGGATTGCACAGCTGCTTGCGTGCGGCTCTGCAAATCCGTCCATCTCTGAATGGGGCCCTGTGTGCATTTCAGTAAAAATCTCGGCTGTTACTACTTTTGCATATTTTTGCACATCAGATGCGTACAGGATTGCAGCTGTGACGGTATTTGCAGCCGTCTGAATCAGACACAGATTTACTAAGGAGCTGGTTGTCAGCTTTGACTGATCTTGTAGGTTTAAAAAAAATTTTTTTTTTGAGTCGTCAGTTTTAAAACAATAGTAATGAATATTAAACCAGGCTTGCTTAGCATTTACTTAGAGTTTTAAAACTTTTAGTCAAAGCCACCAATGATCAATGGCTTTGACAACCTGTTGTTTAGTAAATCTTACCCCAGGAAGGAGAAACTGGACAGTAGATTTATTAAGGAGCGATTTGTCAAAGCCGCCAATCATCAATGGCTTTGTCCAATAAAACGGCAAAAGGAATTAATGATAAACAAGCCGGGTTTAGCATTTATTTCTATTGCCATATTAAAACTATGGGCCAAAGCTGCCAAAGACAAATCGCTCCTTAGTAAATCTACCCCCTTGTGTCAGTAGCAGAGCTTGTTTGCGCATGTACAAACTACAGATGTCCATTGCACATGCGCACCCGCATACCATTAAACTATTGAAAGGTTACCAGTTGATGGTTACATGCCATCACATGTTGCAATTGAAGCAACGGCGCAACAATTCGATGGTGCCCATACAATGCCCATCCCTGCTCTGCTATGGAAAATAGCACAGCCTCAGACTGGTATAATTTATTAATCCCTGCCTCCGGTTGGTCAGGGTACGCTACCCAAATTTCTGTGTGGAAAACTGTCCCTATAAGTTTAAATGGCAACTTTTGAGCCACAAAGAAAGTAAAAGTAATCAGAGCCATTTTAATATCCTTCCCCAGACATTAAGGTTATTTAGGAATTGCAAAAGTGCAAAACCTCGGGCTGGCGCTAACCTTAGGCAAAGCTAGGCTTGTCTAGTGTACCAAATTGTGAATAGCACTTAATATACTTAGGGTCTCATACATTGTTGCACTCAAGTTGGCCACATAGGTGAGCTCAGAGGTAAGGCCTGATTCACAGATGGACGTAGTGCTGGCAGAGAAGGGTATAACTCTGAATTGGCTGTAGTTTTTCGAAGTAGTGCATGCTTGGGTATGGAGCATGCGTAATGCAAACAATAACAAGAACCATAAGCAGAACAGACTTGTGTGCAGCTCTGAATTAGCCCCTTGACACCCACACATCCAATATTGACACATGAAAGAGCAACATCCGGCAGCCTCTTACCTGTGAATCTGTGGCTGCTCCTCTTCATTGGAAGTAATGGGCTGAGGGTGTGGCGCTAGACTATGTACCCATAGTCCAGGGCCACACAAGAAGATGCTTCTCTGCTCTCATCCCATAATTGGTAAGGAGTGGAGCTCCGTCAATGGAGAGGGGGGTGTCCAAAGGGGAAGCAGGCCTAGTAAAACCTGAATGGATTTATTGGTCATTATTTGGTAACAAAAGTTTGCATGGTTTGATTACAAGTGATACAATGATTTACCCGAGTATAGATCAGCATGCAATAGTAAAAATGTAGTTTTCCTAGACAAAATTATTTAAATGAGAAATAAGGGGGCAGAGGGCACATTTGCAGTGGTGTTCCCTGGTTTGTAAGATAGAACACAGCCTTTCTTGAAGCAAAAGGACTTGATTTTCCACCACTTCTGATGTGGTGAAATCATGTCTCATCCTTTACTTTTAAAAGCTTAGGAGAAACAAAAGTTTCACAAATAATAAAAAATGTTCCAATGTCTCCTCAATCTTATTGCAGATTTGTTTTCTGGGGCAGCTTCAAAGAGCTTGAAGTGGATGTACACCTTAATGGATAAGTATAGGTACATTTGAGCACATTAAAAAGCACAGCTGATACACCCTTAAGTATATTGGTGCTCATACACGATGCAATTTTTTACCAGAAATGGACAGTTTCGACAGGTTGTACCAACCAATCGTATGCAAATTGGTGTTTTTTGTGTGTTCTTCGACCCCGATGCATGTCCCCGCCGTCCTCTAGTTGGATCGCAGATCAGATGTTTTTGCAGAGAGATTCCAACTGTACGATGCAACACACAACTAAAGAATCTATATTTGAACCTCTATATACCCCTGCCTATACCTTCTAATATCCTACCTATAAACCTCTAAGGATGGCGCTATTTTGCGTAGGCAGTCATACAGTAAATAAAGACTCCAGACTTGGAACATGTGGTTCCAAAGCACAAAGTATTATTCAAGTAAAAGTACAGTCAGCTACACGCTATTGATCCATACACAATTCGGCGCAAAGGAATTATACAGACCCAAGTACAGTATACATACGCAGCGCTCTCTGGTCCAGATGTTAGGCATCAGCAAGAAACCCCTCATCAATCAGCATTCAGCACGAAGACTAAGACCCAGGGTTGGAGCACACATATTTATACCCCCCAGGAATAGACAGAACAATAGAGAAGTTTGTTGCTGATGCCATTGGTTTCCAAGGGGGTGAATCTGTTACAGAGCGTTTAACAGGCTGGTTCAAATAGACACAACCCAGCCTCCAAAAACTGAGGGTCTCTGGTTTCCCGCCCCATGCAACATCCTAACAGGTGTTCATAATATACATTTTGTTTCTTGAAGTCTCTGCGGTCCATAAGTTGAGAATGCATGATGCGATCTCCACACCGATAATACCGGAATTCTGTTGAAAGAGTACGCATCAGTACAATACCAAACACGGCTCACTTATCATGTATAGAACCTTAATTACCAAATAATCTTTATTTCACAGCATTTATACTAAATGAACAAACTTAAATCTTATACTTTAAAGCTTATGGAACCTTGTATGTGAGTATGTAATGTGTGAGTATGCGGGGTTTGATATAAAGATGCTAGTTAACTTGGGGCACATGCGTGCGCATGAAGCTAATAAAACAGCATTTTCATACAAGGTTTTATGCATTCGCTAATATGCGATTAGTTACCAGCGCAATTGTGTGTATTAATGTGTGTATGAGAAATGGTGCACTTAAATCTCACTTACTAAGTGAACACCTAGCAGTGTGGAATGCTGAGCCTTATAGTTCCACACACCCCCCTCTCTCAGCAGCCCCCACCCTTCCCAGGCTCAAAAGTAAAGTCCTTTGTTCTCCCAGACTCTTGCGTGAATGCAAATTAGCCCAGCTACAAGACCCACACCTAAGATAACATTCTTGGCTTTGAAGGTATTTTATTGCAGGAAGCCTGCTAATGTAAGGTTTGTATTCGAGCCGGGCCACCTGGAGTGAGAGTAGACGTTATCCAGGAAGCTTGTCTACGCAGGCTAGTTATCACGTGGCCATTTGCTCTGTTTAGCTAATGCAATATGCAATATATCCTTTAGGGGAATTATAATAATATACACTTTATCCAGAGCACCCAAACTATGTAAAGTCATGAAATGGGCTTTTGGTGAATCGCCGTAACTTATGGCGATGGTCACAGATGCAATCGCATGATGCTAATAGTATTATCGCCACATGTACTAAAGTGTGAGTTTATCTAAAATGGCGCTTAGGCGGCCATTCGCAAAATGGCGTCTTGCGTCCAGTCGCAAGATGGTGTCGCTGCGATTAAATTTTAAACTGATCTTGTCTCAGCCAATAATCCAGCTTCGACACACTGTATGTACTTTTGTTCATATGCGATCCGATGTATGATCTGTGATGTCCCTGGCCACTCCCCGCCACCATTTCGTGTCAGACGACATGGAGAAGAGATCAAGAAGCAGCATTGTTTTGATCGTCTTTCCGGAGTTGAGTTCAAGTGAGTATATACATCCCTGCACCATTACCCCTGCTCCACCAATGTATACCACTGCCCCACCAATGTGTATAAACCCCTGCTCCACCAATGCATACCACTGCCCCACCAATGTGTATAAACCCTGCCCCACCAATGCATACCACTGCCCCACCAATGTGTATTAACCCCTGCCCCACCAATGCATACCACTGCCCACCAATGTGTATTAACCCCTAAAAAATACCAAAATAGTTTTATTTTATTTTTTTTAAATGATAAAAACATAGAAAATTTTTGAAAAAATTTTACATAAACAATTCAAACATATAAACTAATTTAAAACCTTCAAACATCAAAACCTTAAAAACTATTTTAAAAACTTCACACATCATAACATTAAAAGGGTAAACATTTCTATATATATATATTATAATCAGTTTATCCAACAGGAATGACAAGTGCTCTTGTAAAAAAATTCCTAGCCGAGTTTATTGAATGTATGTTTGTGGCGTGTGAAAAACGCAGATTATCGCAACAAACATAAGAGAGCTGCCGCAGTCCAGAAGCTTATCCAATTAAGCAAGCCCTATCACGATGAGGCGGATCCAGATTGAGTCAAGCACAAGATCCAAAATTTAAGAACAGTATATGTCCAAGAGAATCAGAAACAAAACAAATCTCGGGCATCCGGAGCAGGGGCAGCTGATATATACTGCAGTACACTGTGGTATTTTGATGTATGTGACTGTCTCATCCTGCTTATTGCACCTATATTCTGCATAGAACCTCATGCTTGCAATCGTGTGTGGATTTAAATGTATGTGACTGTCTCTCTTGCATAGATTTGTTTTTGTTTCCTGTATAGTCTGTATTGGTCAGTGAAGCATAGTTTATGGTATATATCTGGCCTGGTTTTTGCTCCAACTCAGAGCAAGTTATCTCCTTTGATCAGCAGACCAATTGAGTCAGTTGTAGCCTGACTTAATCAAGGGATACCACTCCTTATATTCAGTCTAGGGGCAGCTGGGGTTAAAAGCACCAAGTGTTAAATGCACAAAGTGTGATTACATAACAGTTAATCAAACAGTTATACAAACATTGACCAACATCTAAGGTAATTTCAGATTAAGAAACTGATTGCTTTAAAATTTGTCTAAAAATAACAAACCTAAAACTCACCATGTACTACACATTTCTTTTTATCAACTCCCTCCTTTGTATTTTCTCTAAGGATATAACATCCCTAACTCTCCCTGCATCTCACCTCTCTGGGCACACTGCCGCCCTATTGAGTCACTCACCTCCTCTAAAAACTAATGAGCTTTCTTTTCATCAAAAATTGACTATTACAGCCTCATTGTGTCACTATAAAAAACTTTTACACACCTACAACTATATCAACTTCTCCATCCTCCTGCTTTTATTATCTGGTGACATATCACCAAATCCAGGCCCCACACACATACAGCGGATTTACTATGGAATAAATATTCCTGCAAACCTCACATGTCTCCCATCACCCTCCAAATCAATAAATGTGCCTTATAGAATTCAGGCTTGATCACAACTTATTGTAAAGAGATGTTCAGATGTAAAATAATAACTACTTTCACCAATTTCTACATTTACCTGAGACTGCTGGTTCACACGTTAACCAAACTCTCTAAATAGCCCTTCATGAAGTGGCTTCAGCTACCCGTCAGACTTCACATAAACTGATATAACAGCCATGGCTTTCCACAGACACCTACAAAAACTGCCTCTTAAAGTAGAATGTCAGTGGCGTAAATCTTAATTCAAATGACTTCCACACATACTGTAAACTAGGAATCCATCCATCTGTCAGCCTAACCCTCTGTCCCATGCACACTGTCTACCCCATCCATGTCACCCCTGTCTTGTTTGCCCATCCCCTTTAGAATGTAAGCTCTCACGAGCAGGGCCCTCTTTCCTCTTGTGCTTATCCTTTCTTTACTTATATTATCTGCTCTATACTCAAAAGCACCTAACCCGTGACTTTTGCCATCCTGCTACTGTTGCAGCAGTGTTTATATACCATGTACTTGTCTTGTAGTGTCTTAAACTGTATGACACTGTTTTCTTGTTCTGCTCAACTGTTTATGTACTATGTTTATGTACTATGTAAGGCGATGCGGAACCCTTGTGGCGCCATATAAATAAAGGATAATAATAATAATGCCCTAAAATTTCTGCATGAGCAGGAGCCTCAACGACCATCACAGGCCTTATTGATTGACAGTGTTCCCGAGGAAGCTGGAGGGGACAACACAGAAAATGAACAAGCGTCCTCCAGTGAAGTAGTAAGTATAATACAGTTTTTTATACAATACATTAATTTTTATTTACAAGTTCACATGCCAACTAACTATAGTTCATTAACGTATACTGTCCTCCTGCCATGGTACTGCCCCCACTCTGTTGAATTAGGTAATAAATTGCTCCCTGACCTCTTTAGCCCTTGCAGTCCCTATTGTTGCCAACACTGAGGATGGGGCCACAGAAAACACAGACAGTGTTTCCTCGGTATGTTCCCGGTCATCAGGCACAGCTGTGTCTGATGCCATACTGTGTAAAGTTGTATTTTGCCTTAGAAAATTGTGGAGAACACAGCAGGCCAAGACAACAGTATCTATTTTGTCCACATGAAGAAGGTTGATGCTTGTGTGGAAAATCCTAAAATGGTTGCTTAAAATCCCAAAAGTGTTTTCAACTACTCTCTGCGCCCTGGAAAGACGGTAGTTGAATATGCACTTTTTTTTGTGCATACGGCTTCAGAAAATGCTTGTGGAGTGCAAACGCCTCATCAGCAACAAAAACATAGTTTAGGCCGTGCTTCGTTTCCATACTTTGTGGCAGGTTCAGGCATTGGGATGTCAGTTTCTGTTTGCTTATATGACCCCCCCAGATGAAGAACGGCCATTTTTGCCCACATCAACAAAAATAAATTCATAATTGGCGTTCACAACCGCCATGAGCACTATGCTGTAAAATCGTTATAATAAAATGATCCACTGTGGGCAGGAGGATTAATCCTGATATGTTTCCCGTCTATTGCTCCACCACAGTTCGGGAAGTTCCATCTAAGTTCAAATTCCTCTGCAATGGTCTTCCACTCCTCCGCCATTGTCTGGAACTAGAATAAAGACAACATTTAATTAAACATTTGTAAAACCTGAAATTAACATTAATCATTTCTGTCTTTCCTCCAACAGCTTCCCACACCTAACCTCCTCGACTTGACAGTCAGCCCACAAAATCCCTCCCAAAGTGCCAGTGAGGCAGATGTCAGTGATGTCTCACAACCTACCACTAAACGCCGGAGATACCAGTGCAAGAACCCGGTTACACAGGATCCTCTATTAGATCAGGTCAACCTGGCATTAAACAAACCACCGGACATGTATGACCACCTTGGCACACACATTGTGAGCAATTTATGCGAAATGGTTGAAAGTCAGCAAATACAGCTGGGGCCGGCTATTTAAATTGAGCGCTCGCTCTTTGCGGTCTGTTGACGCCTCTATGTCTGAGCGAGCAAATGAAACATGCGCTCGCTATTTTGTAAAGACACCCCCTGGTCGTTCGCATCATACATCATCTCCGCTATTCATTAGATTAATCGAGTACATCGAAAGGCGTCTGAACTGCTCGCAGTGCTTGTGGTAGGTTTTACTTCCCACAATCACTGCGAGCAGTTCAGGCTAAAAGACAACCAAGTGACGTGGTCGATGATGCTGCTTTGTTAATTATGCACTCCCATTAAACGCCCGTTTTGATCGTTTGGCACGCCTGTGTTCGGATCTCCACTCCCCGTTTTCAAGCACCTTCCCCTGTTACCACCCACAAACGCCTCATTCTGTCACTCAAATTAGCAGGCCCTCGCTGTTTTGCGAGCGCACGATTTCCGACCGCAATGACTGGTTGGCACATGCGCATTATGACCCATACGCATGCGCAGATGTGCGAACATCGCTCGGAGCGAGCGAGCGGCCGCTTACGAGCATCTCTGAATCAGGCCCAGAGTATGCAAAAATCTTAAAATGGCTGCTGCCTTTATACCCACTAGATAAGCCCTCCCCTATTGACATTCCAGCAGATGCATTGTGTGGTAATTTGCTGCATAAGATCTATCTTATACGATTTCAAAGCGTATGCGATAGAAAAAATCGTATGGTCTCATGTGGAATCGTTGCATTCTAAATACAAATCGTACAGAATCTGAAGGGATGAATTTTCAAGGGACATGGTATGCAACTTCAAATGCGATTACAAATCACACCGTGTATGGCCACCTTATGTGAAGCACCCTAATTATTAATTGTGTACATCTTTTCTCCTTTATTTTCCTGTAAAGCCTATTTGGCTTTTAAAGGTCTATTAGCACAGAATGGAATTTAAACAACTGAAATCACTTTAAACCACTTCCTTAGGCAAGTACTGAAATGAAAGTCATGCAGTAAAACCACTAGTGGACACAACAATAAAACACACCAAAATATGCACTCAACTGGCAATCGAAAGTTGCATGAAAATCGGCAGCACTTGCACTGTGTCCACAGGTCCTAAATCAGATATGTACAGTTTTGCACAGCAACTGCGTCTTTGCCTGCAGTAGGTGTCTAAAGGAAAAAGATGCCTCCTGCCAGCATGTCAGATCCAATGTCTGCGTCCGAAGACACAGACTCAGATAAACATTGCGACCATTACTCCCGATGTTTGTAGCATCAGCCATCTGAGTATGCCTCAGTTTAAACAAAATGGCCATGTCCTACAGATACTGGCCTCAGCACTAACAGAAAACGGCACTAACTTGCCCTAGTTTTCTGGGAACACATCACCTTGGGGGCACTGTGTGTGAGCTCGCAGGATCTGTTCTGCACATGCAAGAACGAGTCATGGGGCAACAACTTACATAGTCTTGAAACTTGTACATACTGTATATAGAAACAAGAAAGATGATATAGTGTAATACTGTATAACAGTAGCTGGTTATCACACTCACCCTATCTCAGGGGGGGAAAAGTTCAAAATTGTTTTTCCTGGTGTGTCTCTCTGGTGTGTTTCAATAGAAAATTGGAGTTTTTCCAGGTAAGAAGTAGATATTTTATTATTGACAGAAATATTCCACAGGCAGAGGAACTATGCTCAACTGGGCTAAAGTCACTATGTACTGTATGTCCATATAAACAGTCCTGGGGATTCCGCATAGTCCCAGGTGGAATATGTCTATTTTTATGGGTCTCCGTGTGGCATATGTCCAGCTAGCAGATGTCCTCTCCTGATCCCACAAATGCCCTTCGACTTTAAAATCTTTTTCAAGGTGTCATCATGTGGGCACCAGATCCAATTTATATACCCTTGGTCCTATTCCCCTGTACATAGGGGGCAGGGCATGTATTAGCACAATACTGGCCTGATATATCCCAAAATATATACACAGCACACAATATTTGCTATTCCCATATACACTTTATTTAAATTTGTATATAAAATTATTCATAGCTAATATTAGGGCTACTACAAGGGGTGAAAATACAATAATATTATGGATTCCATCTATGGAACATGTAAAATGGGGCCCTGAAGCCGATGTAGCGGTCTTCCTATCTCCACCACCCACATGATGCGCATGGGTCCGTAACCATGGCCCTGTGTCCCAGCGTTTGCGGCACATGCACATCACGTGGGTCTCACTATAGATGCCATATTCCTGGATCCACAACAAGCGTACCGCCCAGAGGCCGGTCTTCCTGCCGCCTCCATGTGATACGCATGTGCACAGTTAATTACATATGGCCGTGTGTTCCAGCATTAATGGCACATGCGCTTCACTTGTGCCTCACTGGAAGTGTCATCTTTCTAATTCCAGAGCCCCCAATGCACACACCGTGCATTGGGGGCTCTTAACAAATACATTTAATAAAAATGATTGATCTGCACATAACCTGTTTATATAAACCACTTTGTCTTGAAATATAGGTTTAAACCCTTGGGGCTAAGGATTACTCAATGTAAAAATTGTGCGTATTTCTGTCCTAGCTAATATTTCTTTAGTATAATTTTTCCTCCAGTTATCAGAGATCCCACTAATGGAACTTAGATTGCTGGGTTTACAATCATGTACCTCTTTAAAATGTACGGAGACACTATGACTATCCAGCCCCTTTTTGACATTCTGTTTATGCTCACCTAGTCTCTGTTAGGAACTCGGGGTTAATCACGCAAGATCAAGTCTATTGTCAGCCTTGAGGGCTGATTTGCATTGACTAGTTGTGGCAAGAGGGCTGAGGGAGTGATGCAGCCTCCGTGCTGTGGAAGCAGCTTTGACGGCTGATTTGCCTTTACTAGCTGTGACCTGTGGGCCGAAGGTGAGACGCTGCCTTTGGGCTGTTGAAGCAGCCTTGAAGGCTGGTGAGTCTCTTTATGATAATGTGAACAAGACGCTGAGATGCTACCAATGTTGCTGAGTTGACACTGGCATCAGTGCATTGGATTGCGCACTTGGGACACTGAGAAGCTACCAATGTCGCGGGGGTGACACTAGTCGGTGCAGCGGATTGCGCACTTGGGGCGCTGAAATGCTACCAATGTCGCTGGGTTGACACTGGCGTCGGTGCACCGGATTGCGCACTTGGGACGCTGAGATGCTACCAATGTCGCCGAATTGACATTGGCGTCGGTGTGCCGGATTGCGCACTTAGGACGCTGAGATGCTACCAATGTCGCCGGGTTGACACTGTCATCAGTGCGCCAGATTGCACACTTAGGACACTGAGATGCTACCAATGTCGTCAGGTTGACACTGGCGTTGATGCGCCAGATTGTGCACTTGAGACGCTGAAATGCGACCAGTGTTGCCAGGTTGAAACTAGCCGCCGGATGCTGGCATGTGCCCGGAACCGAAGTGTACTCTGAACTGCTGGGATGACACACGCGGCTGAGGGCAGAGATACACACTGTGCTGCTTAGATGACTCGAGCAGCACACAGCAGATGGAATGCGGACCATGCCGCCTGGATGGAACAAACGGCAGTGAATAATACTCAAACTAGACACAGGTACTCGACTTAACAAACAGGAGACTGGAACAACCGGAAACCGCAGTAACTCTATTACCGGCATGGAGTGAAGGGGTGGCTGTAATTTAACAGATACAAGGTCCAATCATAGGAAGCCCTGCAAGCCTCCCTAATGACAGACCAGATTGCAGCTGGCCTGTGCACACAGACAAGACAATTAATGAGCAGCTGATACTGCAAACAGGCAGACAGTTAATTACTGAACACATGTGACCAGCACACAGAGAGGATTAAATGCAGTGTCTCAATAGCAACTAAAATGATCTGCTAACCGCAGATCCTAACAGTACCACCCCCCTTGACGAAGGGTTAAGGAACTTCTAGACCCTGGTTTGTCTGGAAAGTCCTCAAAAAACTTTCTCAGGATAGGAGCGTGCAATGACTTTTCTGAAATCCAGGAGCACTCCTCTGGTCCGTATCCTTTCCAGTGTACAAGAAACTGGAGACAGCTGCTGGAACTTCTAGATTCCAGGATTTTTTCCACAACAAACTCTCGGCGTCCCTGAACAAGAACTGGTGGTGGTCTGATTGAACGTTTGAGAGAGTACTGTGTCTGGTAGAGGGGAAGACTGGCTTTAGAATAGAACAGTGGAAAGTGTTATTGATCTTGAGAGACGGGTTAAATTTAAACGGAAAGCCACAGGATTAATTTGAGCAATAATTCTGAATGGCCCGATGAACTTGGGTCCCAATTTTTGGGATCTTTGGTGCAGATTGATTTTCAGGGATAGATAATGCGTAGAGCCTACCCTTAGGGAGTCTGACATTAGGTAATAGGTCAATCGGACAGTTGAAGGACCAATGAGGTGGTAGAACATCTGCTTTTTTTTTATAGAAAAAACCTCTGCCAGGTCAAGATACAGAGCAGGAATCATGGGAGTTTCTGAAGAAACAACTGCGGCCAGACGAACAGGACGAGATAAACAATGATTGAAACAAAAGGAATCCCACTGTAGAACTCCCCAGTCTGCCACTGGAGAACTGTTTCTTTAACCACAGTAGACCCAGAACCACAGGAGCCATCGGACACTGGAGGAGAAGAAAAGACAGTACTTTGTGATGAAGGGCTCCACCGGTCAACTGTATGGGTGGCGTCCAGAAGGAAATAGGAACAGAAGAGAGATTCCTACCATAAAACCCAACAACAGCGACTGGGTTATCCAGAGGTTCAGGAGATAATCCCAAGGTCTTCGAAGAATGTCTGGTCCATAAAATTCTCTGCAGCCCCACTATCAATAAAAGCTGAGACTGAGACCTGGCCATACGAAGACTGGAGCAAGGTGGGGAAAATAACTGAATTCCTAGGAGAGATGAATGCAAGGCCTAGATGTAACTCTCCACTACCATCTAGACTTTTCCTTTTCCCGACTTGACATTACGGAGTTGGGCCACATGTCCTTTACCTCCACAATACATGCATAGTTCCAGTGTGTACCTCCTCAGTTTTTCCTCTGCAGGAAGACAAAAAGCTCCCAACTGCTATGGTTCATCATGTTCTCGAGAAGGACCCAAAAAGAAGAATGGGGAGCCTGAGACAGCAGGTTCCTCTCCAGCCTGCACTCCTGGAGACATCAGTCAATGCGTATTGCCAGGCTCATAATGTCATCCAAAGTACCTGCAGAGGGATGTTGAACCAGGTCATCTTTAATCTGTTCTGACAGACCCAATCGAAACTGACTACGCAGAGCAGGGTCATTCCATCCGGAGTCCACGGCCCATTTTCGAAACTCTGTACAGTAACCCTCCACCTCCCGATTCTCCTTTCTCAGAGACCGAAGGCTAGCCTCTGCCAGAGCTGCCTTGTCTGGGTCATCTTATAGTAGTCCGAGAGCTGAGAAAAAAGAGTCCATGGTCTGAAGGGCAGCAGAGGTGGAGGGGAAACTGAAAGCCCAAGTCTGCGGATCCCCTTGGAGAAGAGACTTTATGATCCCAACTTGCTGAACTTCAGAACCCGAGGATTGAGGCCTAAGCTTGAAATAACGCTTGGAGCTTTCCTTAATATGTATGAACTTCCTTACGACTCCCCAAGAAATGGTCGGGCAGATTAAGTTTGGGTTCATGAACCACAGGGTGGATGGGAGCTGCCTGTGTCTCCTCAACTTTAAGGGAAAGACGCTGCCTTTGAGCTGTTGAAGCAGCCTTGAAGGCTGGTGAGTCTCTTTATGATAATGTGAACAAGACGCTGAGATGCTACCAATGTCGCCGAGTTGACACTGGAGTCAGTGCACTGGATTGCGCACTTGGGACGCTAAGATGTTACCAATGTCGCCGGGTTAACACTGGCATCGGTGCGCCGGATTGCGAACTTGGGTCGCTGAGATGCTACCAATGTCACCGGGTTGACACTGTCATTGGTGCGCCGGATTGCACACTTGAGACGCTGAGATGCAACCAGTGTCGCCAGGTTGACACTAGTCGCCGGATGCTGGCATGCGCCCGGTATGGAAGTGTACTCTGAACCGCTGGGATGAAACACACGGCTGAGGGCAGAGATACACACTGTGCTGCTTAAATGACTCAAGCAGCACACAGCAGATGGAATGCGGACCGTGCTGCCTGGATGGAACAAATGGCAGTGAATAATACTAAAACTGGACACAGGTACTCGACTGAACAAACAACATGTTGGATTTTCCTGATTTGACGATCGTGATCAAAAAATAATCATGATTGTCTAATCGGGGACATTTAACATGTAAAATTTCAGCGATCCTGCGATGGATCACTGAACATCGATGGTGGCATTTCCGATAGCGTTACAGGATCGCGGAGACCCCTCTCAGATGTATGGGTACCTTAACTCTTTCACCTGCATGGAGTGAAGGGCTGGCTGTAATTTAACAGATACAAGGTCCAATCATAGGAAGCCCTGCAAGCCTCCCTAATGACAGACCAAAGTGCGGTTGGCCTGTGCACACAGACAAGACAATTAATGAGCAGCTGATACTGCACACATGCAGACAGTTAATTACAGAACACATTTGATGAGCATACAGACAGGATTAAATTCAGTGTCTCAACAGCAACTAAAACTATCTGCTAACCGCAGATCCTAACAGTCTCTCCTTCAATTCTATTCTATTAGACCATGTGGACTGTCAGTCTACACATGTGCATGACAATTTCATCCGGTGGGGCCCCATGCGATGCATGCAAGGCTTCGCTAAGGTTAGAAAGGAAACAATGGGTACCAATTGCCCGCTAAAGGGACTACATCGCTCACACCATCTAAAGATGGCAAAAACGGTGCTGTAACAAACAAGGATAATCCATTGCAGTTTGTTGTATACAAAAATGATTACATTAACCCCTTTAGCGTGCGTTAAAGGGGTTATGATTGTATAAATTAGGCCCATATTGTGTTTACGTAGTTGTGCTCACCCGCTGTCCCATGTGAAATTGTATTATTATATATATTTATGTATTTATAACTATATATTCCATAGACAAAAAACCTTACGGTTTCACATGTCCCATTAAGGCTGCTTAGAAATTATCTGAAAATTCACAAAACCTACTGAATTTGTGCCACACAAACTTTAAAAAGCAATGAAATTACGATCATTAAGGCTGATGCCTTAATGGACATGTTCCTTGCGTAATACAGATATGGTATGTCATGACACCATGTGGTTAACTGCAGATTCAGGGGATAAATGTAGGGGTCCCTCGTATTCAGCACAGCCAGCACTGGGCTCTGAGCTGGTCCTGGTTCTGGAAATACTGGAAGTATTTACCAGAACCAGCACCGGACTCTTGCTAGCGGGAGGGGGGGTATTGCCACAGCCAGGGGAGCCCTTTCACTAGGCCCCCAGCCGCAGCATCACCCCTGACTACTAGTCAGCCCAGGCTGGGGATCCCTGGGGAGTTGGGGACCCCCCCAATAAAGGGTTCAGGCCCAGGCTAATAGCCCAGTGCTATCCCCAGCATCCCTGGGCAGTGGGTGCCGGGTTTATTATGTAAAGTGTGGTGCATATGAAAATATAAATATTATCTTATGCAGTAGTACTACAGGTCCCAGCAGGCATCCCCACAAACTGGTACTTGGGAGAACCACAGGTACCAGCAGGTGGGGCATTAAGGGCCCACTGGTACCTATACTGCCCCTGCAAAAGAAATATTAAAATAAATCAGACAGTGTTTTAATATTTTATTTTTCCGCATCTACACCTGGGGGGCGGCAGCCTTTAAGCTCTTTATCAAAGCTGCTGCTTTCCCCAGGACTTCCACGTAGTCTTCACCTGGAGCACGGTGGCCTTTAAGCTCTTTTCCACAGCCGCCGTCCATCCAGGGCTTCCGCAGCATCTTCTTTCTTCAGCTGGTCTTTTCTCCAGCTACCCGGCTGATGTACGCCTCACACTGGCTGTATATAAGGCAGCTGGGGGGGCGGGGCGATGACATCGTGAGCCATGATTGGCTCACAGTGGCCATCTTTGAATTTCAGAAATGGCGCTGAGATGCCATTTTTGAAAAGGGCACGCTCAGTTCTCACGATTGAAGTCAATGGTGAGAACAGCTCATTGGCTGAAAGATGGAAGGCTCGCCTCTCTCAGCCAATGAACGCTCCGCACCAGGATTTCTGAACTGAAATCCCGGGCGGAGCTGTCATTTGGGTAGTAGTGTTCTCTAAGAACACTACTAATGTGTGTGAGGGTCCGGGTATCTCTGTTTTTTTTTTTTTTTTTGCCAAGACCCTGGATTGCCTGAAGAGGACAGATCCATGCATAGGAGGAGGTGGATATGGATTTTTTTTATTACAGGTACTCAATTGGATTACCTACTGGAGGACAGATTGGCTTCAGGGATACATAGGTGAGTATGTGAGATAGTGTGTGCGTGTGTGACTACATGTGTGTGTGTGTGCATGTATGTTTTAATAAAATTGTACTTTTCTACAGTGTGTGTGTTGTGTTTTTTTAATATTGCTTTTGCTGTGGAACTACAGGTACCAGCAGGCCTCTAATGCCCCGGATGCTGATACTTGTGGTTCTCCAAGTACCAGCATACGGGGGAGGCTTGCTGGGAACTGTAGTTCCACAGCAAAAGACAATATTTGAATTCTTTCATATGCACCACACTTTTAATAATCAACCAGGCACCCACCACCCATTGGTGCTGGGGATAGCCCTGGGCTATCAGCCTGGGGTGCCCTGAAGATGGGGACCCCTTGATTGGGGGGGTCCCCAGCTCTACAGGGATCCCCAGCCTGGGCTGACTAGTGGTCAGGGGTGATGCTGCGGCTGGGGGGCCCAGTGAAAGGGCTCCCCTGGCTGTGGCATCACCCCCCCGCTAGAAAGAGTCTGGTGCTGATTCTGGCAAATACAGGGGGATCCTACGCATTTTTCCCCCCAGTATTTCCAGAACCAAAACCGGCTCAGAGCCCAGTGCTGGTTGCGCTGAATATGGGGGACCCCTACGTCATTTGTCCCCCCTATTTTGGAAACCAGGACTGGTTCTGAAAAGCCTGCTGCTGGTTGTGCTTAATACGGGGGACCCCTATGTCATTTGTCCCCTGTATTTAGCACAACCAGTACTGGGACTCCGGTGCTGGTTGTTTTATGAGGGGTGGGGCCAAGCCCTTTTTTTTTTTTTTAAACACCGAAGCAGGTATCATGGATCTTCCAGGTCCGAGCCTGCATCTGTGTGCTTCTACCTCCTCTGGGACCTAATGCCTGCCCCACCGCCGCCCGCACTGCTGCCGCTAAGACCCGCTACTGTCCCGGGGTCCTGGCCCCAGCTAATGTCCGCTACCCTCCCGCGCCTTTCCCCGGGTTCCGCTGCAGCTAAGTCCAGCTTCCTTCCCCCAAGCCTACCACTGCTAAAACACGCAAATGATGGCCATCTTTGTGCACCCAAGTGAAGCCTCAGTGATTACACCTGCTGGAGGCTCCTACTGCGGCTGCGCAACAAGTTGAAAAGTCCTATCTCTTCAATGGCGCATTCTTGAGGTAATAGTTTAAAAACTGTAACTTTCTAATTTACCTGAACCACAAAAGCACATACCCTGGCACAATAACTACCTAATAAAACAAACCCCCAAGTCTAAATTCGCCCCCTACCCTGAGTTATGCCTTCCCAAAAATCCCCCATAGAGAACAGCAGAAAAGTGGTCCTAATTGAGAATGTCAGAAAAACGTGACAGTTGGAACTTTAGCTTACTCCCAAATTCTCATTTTTTATGTTTATGCCCTGATATTTGCCATGCTCCGAGCAACAATTCTACCCGCCCGTGCCAAATTTCAGCTCGGTACCTCTATTAGCTTTTGAGGTGTATCCCCTTAAACACCATGACCCCCTCCGGAATTTTCTATGGGAGAATTGCAGTTTTTTACACACAGCCTTAATATAAGGGCACAACTGTGCCCTTATAATATATATACAGTGCCTTGCTAAAGTATTCACTCCCCTTGGCTTTTACCTTTATTGTTACATTACAACCTATAAATTCTTTATTTTTTTAATCTGAATTTTATATGATGAATCTGCACAGAATAGTCTAATTTGGTGAAGTGAAATGAGAAAAATATATATAAAAAATAATCTTTATAAATAATATTCTGAAAATTGGCATGTGTATATGTAATCACCCCCTTTGCTATGAAGCCCCTCAAAAGTTCTTGTGCAACCAATTACCTTCAGAAGTCACATCATTAGTGAAATGAAGTCCACCTGTGTGAAATCTAAGTGTCACATGATCTGCGGGTATAAACACACCTTTTCTGAAAGGCCCCAGAGGCTGCAACACCACTAAGCACGAGGCATCACACCATGAAGACCAAGGAGCTCTCCAAACAAGTCAGGGACAAAGTTGTTGAGAAGTACAAATCTGGGTTGGGTTCTAAAAAAATATCCAAATCTTTGATGATCCCCCAGAGCACCATCAAATCCATCATCATCAAATGGAAAGAACATGGTACCACATCAAACCTGCCAAGAGAGGGCCTCCCACCAAAACTCACAGACTGGGCAAGGAGGGCATTAATCAGAGAGGCAGCACAGAAACCAAAGGTAATCCTGAAGGAGCTGCAGAGTTCCACAGCAGAGACTGGTGTATCTGTGCATGTGATCACAATAAGCCGTACACTCCATAGAGCTGAACTTTATGGAAGAGTAGCCAGAAAAAAGCCATTACTTAGTGATAAAAATAAGATGACACGATTTGAGTTTGCCAAAAGGCATGTGGGCGACTCCCCAAATGTATGGAGGAAGGTGCTCTGGTCAGATGAGACTAAAATGTAACTTTTCGGCCAATAAGGAAAACGCTACATCTGGTGCAAACCCAACACATCCCATCACCCCAAGAACACCATCCCCACAGTGAACATGGTGGTGGCAGCATCATGCTGTGGGGATGTTTTTCAGCAGCAGGGACTGGGAAACTGATTGAGTCGAGGGAAAGATGGATGGTGCTATATACAGGGATATTCTTGAGCAAAACCTGTTTCAGTCTGCCTGTGATTTGAGACTGGGATGGAGGTTCAGCTTCCAGCAGGACAATGACCCGAAGCATACAGCTAAAGCAACACTCGAGTGGTTTAAGGGGAAATATTTAAATGTGTTGGAATGGCCTAGTCAGAGCCCAGATCTCAATCCAATTGAGAATCTGTGGTCAGACTTGAAGATTGCTGTTCACAAGCAGAAACCATCCAACATGAAGGAGCTGGAGCAGTTCTGCCTTGAGGAATAGGCCAAAATCCCACGGGCAAGATGTGGCAACCTCATAGAGACTTATCTAAAGCGACTTGCAACTGTAATTGCTGCAAAAGGTGGCTCGAGAAAATACTGATTTTAGGGTGGTGAATAGTTATGCACGCTGAAGTTTTCTGTTATGTTGTCCTAAATTTAGTTTGATTCACACCTTCAAACAATTCATTTTAATTCCAGGTTGAGGCAACAAAACATGAAAAATGCAAAGGGGGGGTGAATACGTTTGCAAGGCACTGTATATATATATATATATATATATAACTTTTCGCATATATATATATACTGTATATAAATATATATATATATATATATATATATATATATATCTACTATATAAAAGCGAAAATTTGTCCCTCTGTCTTTCTATACAAATCCACAGTTTACAAGCCACGAACGTGAAATTTTTACGAGCGTATTAAAACACGGCGGAGGCAACTAAAAAAATTTGAAATAAAAATGTATTACTGTTAATTTTTAATCAATGAAAAACCACAATTTTTGCATAGCATTCGCCCTCTACAAGTCAGGTACAGAATTACAAAAGGATTTAGCTTATCTACTATTTTTTCTTTTCTATTTTCTCTACTAATCAAAATTAATTTGTTACTTTTTAATTAATTAAAAACCACAATGTTTGGTAGCATTTGCCTTCTAAAGGTCAGGTACGGAATTACAAAAGGATTTAGCTTATCTACTATTTTTCCTTTTCTATCTTCTCTACTATATCAAAGCAAAAGTTTGTCCTTCTGTACTTCTGTCTTTCTATACAAATCCATAGTTTTCAAGCGAAGATTGTGACATTTTACATACCAGCGTATTAAAACATGGCGGAGGCAACTAAAAAAATTTTAAATCGAAATTAATTACTGTTAATTTTTAATTAATTTAAAACTACAATTTTTGCTGGACAGTCATTGTCAGGCCTCACGGCATATAAGTAGGGCCTCTGAGCAAACGTTTTGTGTTGTCATGTTTTGTCATATTAATGTTTATTATTGAAGAGAGCTTTAGCAGGCTTTGCCAGAATTCTCAGCTCTCTGACTATACCAATTTACGCAACAACATTTATTTCTTTCTTCCAACTGTGTCAAAATGATGACTTTGCAAGAACCCTGCTGTACTGTGAGCTGCCAAAATATTACACATGGAATGCTTCTCCCAACGTTTTTCTGCGCAGAAAACAGGGAGTCGCTGTAGATGGTCATCCTCGTATCAGAGCAACAGAAGCTCTTGGCCGTGTTTACACTGTACATCCTACAAATTTTGAATGCTTCTATCTCCGAAGTTTGCTTTACACCGTTAAAGGTCCTACTTCCCTTGAAGACCTTAGGACTGTTGATGGGGAAGTTTGTTACACCTTTCTTGAGGCCTGCCTAAGGAGAGGTCGGTTGGAGGATGATGTATAAACAAACATTCTTAAAATCCCGGGCAACGCTGGGTACTCCAGCTTATATATATATATATATATTTATATATCACTAGCGGCCACTATATTAGCCCTTAGTGTTGTAGTGCCAGGGACCAAGAGCTATGCAGGGAGAGCATGGCCAATTGTGGCTGCAAGCCACTGCTGACTGGTAAGCATGAGGAGTGTTGGGACCTTTTATGTTCAATTGCTAATTTTCTGTTATGTGCCTGTCTGTGTCCAGGCCTATGCTCATGTATGCTGAAGTGCAGTGTCTGTTGCTATTACAGACACTACCTCACCGAATACCTGCCTGTCTTGTCCTCATTACTACACCCCTTGTGGCCTGTATGGGGTACTGCACTGCTGTCTCGCAGTGCAAATGCCAGATGCCTCAGGCATGGTAAAAGATCTGACAATGCTCGCTATACATTAGTACAGTTGGCGAACCAGAAAAAATGCAGAAATATTAAGGACCCTGTAACTTGCTGTGCAAAAGCTGTTTTGTTTGTGTACCGGAAAAAAAAGTTACTCTCCTTTTTTTTTTTTTTTTTTTACTAAGGTGCTTTAGACATATCAAAATTCTGATTAGTATGTTCATCAGCTAGTGTTCATGCTGTGTAATTAAGTTCATCTGTTGTTTGAACAGAGCGCACATACTGAGGTTTAAATAAGCACTACATTGCTTAAAGAGATAAAAACATTTATTTTCCTGTGTTCTGTTTAACCCCTGCATTGCTGAAAGAGAAAAATAGTAGTGTTTTCTTTTTCTGTGTTAAACATGAATAACAGTTGCTTTGCTTAAAAGGTAAAGCAACCACAGATTCTGTTAGTAAAAATCACTCAAACCAGTAGCAACAATGTATATAGTAAAATGAGTTGTATCTTTATTAAGACAAAGCAACCAATGCTTAATGATTCAATTAGAACAATGAAACACACATGTAAATAATGAAATTACATATAAATGGTGGTTCCTAGAATGTATGAATGATAAGTCCCGGACTGTTAAATAAACATTTAATGAAACCCTCTGAAGAGCTCCTCCATGGACAAATATAATTTTTGAACTGTTGTTAATTAGTTCATCATCCGGTAATAAGGTCAAAATGTAATGAATGTATGTCGGTATTACCTTCCGTGTAGTTGGATCAGACCCAGATCTTTGTGTTGAGCCACAGTGTGATGATGGTTGTCGTGGCCGAGGATGGCTGGCCTCCCGATCTCAACCCAGCTGACGATGGAGATGCAGAGGGGAGTGGGTGGTCGCTCTAGTAATCCAGGTCCGGCATAGGGAGGGAGAGACAATGAACTCCGTGCTCTGTGAATTGGTGGGCCGTCTGACCAAGGTGCACGCGCTCTACCCGGCTAGCGGGGAAACTTTGGAAGGATTGTATAGTGCCGCTCTGAAGCTCTGTAGCAGGAGGGTATGGAACAGAGGGCTCTGTGTCCCGGATGAATGTGGAGGATGTTGCACTGCAAGCTGATGTAAATGGCTCAGAACTTGCCAAGCACAGTGTATAAAACGTGTAGAGGGAGCCAGTGGAGAGGAAAACCTTAAGCTGTTTGATGTTAGAGATAGCGTGAAACAGTTTACGGTTAAGTCAGAATTTTTCCCTATAAAAAATAAGAGTTCAAGTATAGAATGTTTCTATAAGACAACATTGAATGATTTCAAAGAGATTTGTTCCACATATAAGGTGAAGGATCCGAATCTAAATAAATGGGAAAGGGTAGCTATCCGAGAGTTGTGTAAAGATGACTCTTTAGTAATTAAAGAAGCGGACAAGGGAGGAGGTATAGTCATTCTAAATAGAGACGACTATATCCTCGAAGCCCTCCGGCAATTGAAAGATACTACTTTTTACCGAGTATTGGCTTCGGATCCCTCAGCAGAATATCTTAATGAGTTTACTCTTCTATTGGATAAAGCCTTAAAGCAGGGAGTCATTACCAGGGAGTTATATAATATTCCTGCTGATACCTTTTCCTGTCACTCCCATTTTTTATTATTTACCCAAAATTCACAAATCCCCCTGGGCGCCCTATTATTTCTGGACTTAATTCCCTCACTTCCAATCTATCTCACTATGTAGACTCTTTTCTTCAACCACATGTTACATGGTTATGGTCCCATCTGAAAGACACTACACATTTTTTGAATTCTATACAAGATATCATTTGGAACGAAAGGTATGCCTTTCTCACGCTTGATGTGAAAGCGCTATACACACATATCCCCCATGAGTTGGGGATTAATGCGGTAGCAAATTTATTGTCTACAGACGGAACCCTATCCGTTCAACATCAGGAATTTATCCTTCAAGCTATTAGTTTCATTCTAACTCACAATTATTTTATTTTTACTGACACTTTTTACTTACAGGTGCTTGGGACGTCCATGGGGACCAGGTTTGCCCCGAGCTTCGCGAACCTATACATGGGACAATTTGAGTCCCAACATGTGTTGGGGAGCGAGTTCGGGGGGAACCTGGTCTTCTATGGTCGTTACATAGATGATATTTTTATAATTTGGGATGGGGACTCTATCAGTGCACAATCCTTTGTTTCTTCCCTCAACACTAATTCTTTTAATCTTTCCTTCACACACATACAGCAGGGATCTGGTTACCTTCCTGGATCTGACTCTCACAATTAGTGATAAACACATTATAACTACTAATCACTGTAAAGAAGTAGGAACTAACAACTATCTACACTTTAAAAGCTGTCATCATCATCCCTGGAAAACCAATATACCTAAGGGACAATTCATGCGTATCAAACGCAATTGTTCCAATCTTGAAGATTTTTCCAAACAAGCTTTAACACTCTGTGAGAATTTTTTAGATAGAGGTTATCCTCGAGATCTACTTGAAAAAGCGTAAAATCAAGTCTTACTTATACCAAGGGAATCATTACTACAACCTAAAACAAGAGAATCTCATTTACACAATACAGAGAGTAATTTTGCATTCATTTCCACCTATAATGACTCTTCGAGAAAAATTAAAAGTATTATAGAAAAATTACTCTATGTTAAAATTCGATCATGTGTTGAAACAAATATTACCAACGAAACCCACTATCATTTATAGAAAAAATAAATCACTTAAAAACATACTTGCACCGAGCACTTTAAAGATTCCTATTATGACCTTAGAATCCGGATCAGACTGGCTTCCATCCAGACCTCCCGGTTTCTATAAATGCGGTTCTACTAGATGTATCACATGTCACCATGCATTAAATAAAACAAAAACCATTAATCTTGAGGGAATGGATAAGAGCTACACCATCAAGCAATTTATTAACTGCAATACTAAATATGTTGTGTATGTGTTACTGTGCAGTTGCAGTGATGTTAGATATGTTGGTAGAACCATTAGAGGTTTAAAAGAGAGATTCCTAGAACATAGGAGGAATATCCTAAAGAAAAACCTTTTACATAGTGTCTCCCGACACTTTATGGACAAACATAAGGGTGATATATGCTCCCTAAGAGTTATAGGAATAGAATCAATACCGTCTACTTCTAGACAAGGAGACAGATTCAGAACTCTATGTAAACGAGAAGTTTACTGGATCTTCAATCTTTATAGTCTCTACCCTGACGGTCTTAATGAGCAAATTGAACTAAATACTATTGTTTGATTACATCAAGTGATATTCTTATTTTATTTTATTTATTTTTTATTCATATTAATTTTATTTAACATTAGATATAGATTTTATAGATATAAATAAATCTGTTGTTGATTGTTTCAATTTTCTATTTGTTACATTAAGATACATGTAATTAAGTTACTATCAATATGCTTCTTTTTATACGTGTATATATGGATATATATGTGTGTGTGCCCATTTATGCATGTATATGTATGTATACATATATCTTCTTGTCTGTTCTCTTTCAGAATTATTGTTTTTATGTTCTCGTCTTTACCATTTAATATATGTATGTACATTTATAAAGTTCCTGCTTTGTTAGCTGTCTGTGTCCCTTTAATAGGATCAAATTGTTGCCTTTTCACTCAAACCAGTAATTAACTATACTTATATGTATTTAATGCCGATTAATTGCTGAAGGTACTTAAATTGTCCAAATTTGCAATGCCTCATTCACCTTGAAAAAGGCGTCAGAAGGACGTTGAAACGCGTTGGTGCTTGATACCGCTACACCTACCCGGCTTTTAATCCCTGGATTTTCACCACAGGCTCCCTCTACACGTCTTATACACTGCGCTTGGCAAGTTCTGAGCCATTTACATCAGCTTGCAGTGCAACATCCTCCACATTCATCCGGGACACAGAGCCCTCTGTTCCATACCCTCCTGCTACAGAGCTTCAGAGCGGCGCTATACAATCCTTCCAAAGTCTCCCCGCTAGCCGGGTAGAGCGCGTGCACCTTGGTCAGATGGCCCACCAATTCACAGAGCACGGAGTTCATTGTCTCTCCCTCCCTATGCCGGACCTGGATTACTAGAGCGACCACCCACTCCCCTCTGCATCTCCATCGTCAGCTGGGTTGAGATCGGGAGGCCAGCCATCCTCGGCCACGGCAACCATCATCACACTGTGGCTCAACACAAAGATCTGGGTCTGATCCAACTACACGGAAGGTAATACCGACATACATTCATTACATTTTGACCTTATTACCGGATGATGAACTAATTAACAACAGTTCAAAAATTATATTCGTCCATGGAGGAGCTCTTCAGAGGGTTTCATTAAATGTTTATTTAACAGTCCGGGACTTATCATTCATACATTCTAGGAACCACCATTTATATGTAATTTCATTATTTACATGTGTGTTTCATTGTTCTAATTGAATCATTAAGCATTGGTTGCTTTGTCTTAATAAAGATACAACTCATTTTACTATATACATTGTTGCTACTGGTTTGAGTGATTTTTACTAACAGAATCTGTGGTTGCTTTACCTTTTATGCATTTTTTATTTAGTGGGATTGACTACCCCACACAACCACATTGAATCTGTTTAGTATATATCAACTCTTCAGCGCCTGGGCTATACCTTGTAACAGTTGCTTTGCTGAAGGAAAGAGATATATTTATTTGTGTAAACTGGCTTGTCATTGCTCTTATATAAAAGCCGCTAAGTACTTACATACACCTCCCACTGTAAAAATGGAGGAAATGTTTTCACTACAGTCAATTTGTTGGCCTCTCTCCAAAAGACAGATGAACAAATGTTGCAGCTGGTGACCCAGTCAAGTGGCACAACAGCTACTACAGGGCATCTAAAGAAAATGTCTACTTCAGATTACTCAGAGGCGTATTTGTTGATATTTGAAAGGGTGGCACAGTGCTTAAAATGGCCAGCAGATACTTGGGCTGATAGACTTGTCCCCTGTCTCTCGGGTGAGGCTCAGAAAGCCTATGCTGATTTGTCCTTTGCCGATGCAGAGAAATATGACCTAGTCAAAAGTGCTATTCTGGCCAGGTCAGTTCTCACTCCTTCTGGGAAAGTGCAGCGCTTCCACGAATGGGCCCTATTACCAGGGGTGCCAATTCGGAACCAGGTTTCAGAACTCACCAGACAGGGGCAAAGCTGGCTCCAGCCAGAAGACCAAACTGCCACTCAGATTCTCAGATTGTAGAGACAGTGATTGTTGACCAGTGTATAATAACCCTAGGGCAGAATATGCAGCTCTGGGTCATACACCCGGGGGGGGGCGAGCCCCGAGCAGGCTCTCACTTCTGGCTCCAAGTGTCCGGCCCTTCGCCCGGCTGGTGCACGACCCGCTCCGGGACATTGGCAGGTGGGGAGTTTAACTGGGGCGGTACACCTGTCAAACCGTAATGCAGGTGTCCTAAGGCTAGCTCAGGGAGGACAGAAACCTCCCATGGAGCAGAAGGGCAGGGAGACTGCTCATGTGCCGCATGTGGCCATCATTCTGCTATGGCTTAAGGGGCAGGATATTTTAGCAGCATACTGTCCCAGACTGGTTTCGATCCTGGGACCCTTCTATCACTGGTGTACTTGCCTTATCATGTGAGCCATTTGAGCTCCAACTGAACCCGCTTTTTCGAAGAGGGAATGAAAACTACGACCTCAGTGCTGTAAGCTAGTAATGCCAACCACTGTGCAGTGCATCACTAACTTCTTTTTGTATGTGCTGTATAGATGTACATATACAAACTGTGATAGGATCACTGGTAAAGTGGTCTGTGGCAGGTACATTTGTCCCAGATTCCTGTCTTATGTGTTTTAAACCCCCAGGAGAAAGTCTGCAGTGTAGCAGGCTTGAGTCTCGGCTTTTTGAAAAGCCGGTTTGGGACCTGGGGGTTGTGGGTGAGAGGAGAGGGAGGGCTCCACCCATGGCCACTCCAGGTTTTGGGCCTTGCAGCCTGGTAACAGGCTTGTTAGGGTTTACACCTGAGAGTGGCCAATATAAGCCTAGTGTGTTTAGGGCTGAGTGTCTCACCTGGGAGAGCAGACAGGGAGTTTGCTCAGAGACACTTGAAAAACCTATCCGTGAGTGTTGTGCTCTGCCTTTGTTGCTGGTGAGGGCATTAGGCCCTGCCAGGTTCTGGTAGTGAGGGAACCACCTGTAAAGTTAGAGCCCAGCCAGGGCTAGGATTTATGTTTATGGTTTCTTTTTGTTGTTTCTGTTTTGCACAATAAAGACCGGCGCCGACCAGCTTGTACTCGAATCCAGACTGGCGTACTGTTTCCCAGCTGATGTGTGTGTAAGGAAGGAGACCTCTACCCAGGAGAGGGACCCCTAATCTGACTGTGTCACAATACCTTCTAAAGGTTAGCACAGAAGGCTGGTGAGAACTGGAAGGTTTTAAAACCAGCCTATAATTTAGTATATGTGCTGGCACATATATGCATGAGAAGAGTATGGCCCCTCTTTAAGGCGAGCCAATGTGAGGCATAAGCCTGGGGATGGGATGCAATAACAGGATTTTGGTACTTACCGATAAATCCCTTTCTCCTATTCCACTACGGGACACTGGAGGACTTCAACACAGTGGGGTAAAGACGGTGCTGAGTGGAGCTGGCACTTTAAATTTATATGAAGTGTTACTAGCTCCTCCCCTCTATACCCCCCTATAGGCCAGTATTAGAATCGTGCCCGAGGGGAGCTGGTAGAAAAGATTGACAGAAGAGGAAGAGGCGAAAGTACACAAAACAACTGAAAGTTGAAAATAAAGGAAAACAGAATGAAACAAGAGACGACAAACATGTCTCTAACATCCATAAAATCATCCTAGACAACAAACATGTCGCCAACAGGCATAACAGGTGTGGCAGGAAGAACAGCTCCGGGTGGGCGTCCAGTGTCCCCTGTGGAATCGGAGAAAGGGATTTATCGGTAAGTACCAAAATCCTGTTTTCTCCTTCATTCACTAGGGGACACTGGATGACTTCAAGACAGTGGGGACGTCCCAGAGCTCCCATCACGGGTGGGAAAGCGCTGAGAACCCTGCAAGACAGACCGACCATATTGCACTGCAGAGGTCGCAAAGGTATCAAATCTATAAAACCGAACAAAAGTATGCCCGGCCGACCAAGTAGCTGCCTGGCATAGAGATTCCATAGAAATGCCTCGAGCAGCCACCCACGAGGCACCCACTGAGCTAGTGGAATGTGCAGTATTGGAAGATGGAGGATCTCTAGAAGAGGCCATATACGCCTGTCGAATGGTCAGACATATCCATCGAGCCAGTGTCTGTTTGGAAGCTGGCCAACCCGGACGAGCAGCATCATACAAAACAAAGAGAGTATCTATCTTGTGAACGGCTGCTGTCCTGTCTACATATATGTGAAGAGCTCTAACCACATCCAAGGATCTAGAAGAAGGAGAAACCTGTGGAAGAACCGGAACTACAATAGGTTGATTGATGTGAAAGGCCGAAACCACCTTAGGCAGAAAATCCATTCTGGTGCATAGCTCAGCTCTATCCTCATGAAATACCAAATATGGTGGACGACATGATAAAGCTCCTAGTTCCGACACCCTCCTGGCGGAAGCTAGAGCCAGCAGAAGTATCACCTTCCATGAAAGATATTTGAATTCCACCGACTCCAAAGGCTCGAACAGCGATGACTGCAAGAAAGACAGGATGAAGTCCAAGTCCCATGGAGCTGTAGGGGGAACAAAGGGTGGTTGCAATCTAACCACACCCTGCAGAAAAGTCTGTACATCCGGTAATAAGGCCAATTTCTTTTGGAAGGAAACCGAGAGCACTGAAATTTGTACCTTCAGAGATCCCAACCGAGGGCCCGCTGAAAGACCTGCTTGCAGAAAAAGTAGAAATCTGGGAAGGCAAAACTCTACGTTCACACAAGGATACATATGCCTTCCAAACATGATGGTAATGCTTGGAAGTAACTTCTTTCCTGGCTCTAAGCATCATAGGAATCACCTTGGAAGGTATCCCTTTACGTCTCAAGATGGCCCTTTCAACAACCACACCATCAAACGTAGCTGCTTTAAGTTTGGATGGACTAATGGACCCTGTAGGAGTAGATCCTCTCTGAGTGGTAAGGGCCACGGATTGCCTACCAACAGGAGCTGAATGTTGGAGTACCAAGCTCTGCGAGGCCAGTCTGGAGCTATCACCAGGACCTTGCCTGTTCCCTCTTGATGCATTGAAGGATTCGAGGGAGAAGGGGAAATGGAGGAAACAGATAAATGAATTGGAACCGCCATGGTGTTGACAGTGCATCCACAGCCACTGGTTGTGGATCCCTTGTTTGAGAGCAGTAAAGGGGCAGTTGATGGTTCTGCCTGGATGCCATGAGGTTGACCTGTGGAAGACCCCACTGTTGGACCAGCTGCTGAAACACTTGTGGATGTAGAGCCCATTCTCCTGAATGTACATCCTGACGGCTGAGGTAATCTGCCTCCCAATTTTCAACGCCCGATATGAAGATTGCTGAAATAAACCTTGTGTAGCTTTCCGCCCAGATAAGAATCCAGCTGACTTCCTTCATGGCCGCATGACTTCTGGTGCCTCCTTGTTTGTTTATGTATGCCACTGCTGTGGCATTGTCGGACTGGACCCTGACTACTCGGCCCCTCAGAAGGTGACCTGCTGTATGTAATGCGTAGAAAAATATGTTGATTGGAAGACTCGATTCCTGTGCTGTCCAGTGTCCCTGGAAGTGATGCTCTAGAATTACTGCCCCCCACTCTCTTAGACTCGCATCGGTGGTAAGAAGCGTCCAATCCCACTCTCTGAATCTCTTTCCCTCCGTAAGGTGAACTGAGTTTAACCACCACAGTTGGGAAATTCGAGTGTTGGGTTGTAACCTGACTCTTTTGTGAATAAACAGGTGGGATCCCGACCATTGTGATAGGAGATCTAGCTGAAAAGATCTGGAGTGAAAACGACCGTACGGAACAGCCTCGAAGGCTGCCACCATCTTCCCCAGAAGTCGGATACATGCATGAACAGAAACCTGCCGACATCGAAGGACCAACCTCACCATCTCCTGAATGGAAGATATCTTGTCCTGGGGAAGGAACACACATTGAGACACTGTGTCCATGATTATTCCTAGAAACTGCAATCTCTGTGTCGGTTGCAGATGTGACTTGGGAAAATTCAGCATTCATCCATGACGAATGAGGAGGTTGTGCATCACGGTCATGTCCTGTAATAGTTGATCCTTGGAATTCGCCTTCAGCACTGGGTCATCCAGGTACGGAATAATAGTGATCCCTTGTTTCCGAAGGAGACTCATCATCACAGCCATAACCTTTGTGAATACCCGTGGGGCCAAAGGGCAAGGCCTGTAACTGGAAATGTGAATTCCGAACTGCAAATCTCAAGAAAGCCTGGTGAGGTGGCCAAATGGGAATGTGCAGGTAGGCGTCCTTGATATCTAGAGATACCATGAACTCGCTCTCCTCCAAGCCTGCAATTACCAACTGAAGAGACTCCATCTTGAACTTGAAAATACATAAATATGGATTGAGATCCTTTTAGTTTAGAATGGGTCTGACCGAGCCGTCCGGCTTCGGAATGACAAAAAGACTGGAGTAAAATCCTTTTCCCTTCTGATGACTAGGGACTTGGATTACCACTTTCATGGACAGAAGCCTGTCTATTGCTTTCTGTAAGACCACACCTCTGTCGTTGGAAACTAGCAAACCTGTGGTAAAAAAACGATTTGGGGGTTGAAGTTGGAAATCAAGCTTCTAGCCCCAAATTATTAGATCTCGGACCCAAGCGTCCACAGGTTTCCGTCCAGACATCGCTGAAGTCCCGAAGATGTGCTCCCACTCTGGGGTCCCTGAGGTGAGAGGGAAGCCCTTCATGCACTGGTTTTAGAAGTGGACAACCTCCTGTAGACTCAAGCCTGTGGTAGCTGCGGTTCTACCTCGATCTGAAATTGCCAGAGCTGAAGTTCTGGAGGCAATAGAACAAACATCCTTAGATGTTTCACCAAGGTAAGCCGCCGCTTCACCTATATGTTCTGCTAACGGAATGAGGTCCTCCATTGGCAGCTGATCTCTCATTCGGTCCGCCAATTGCTTAGCCCAAATTTTGATAGCCTTGTTAGTCCAGCAGCTGTCGCTGGATGAAGAGTCACCCCTGCAGCGGTGTAAATGGACTTAAGAGTGCTCTCCAGTCTCCGATCGGACATGTCTTTTAAAGATGTGACTCCAGGAACCAGGAGCGTAGTCTTTTTTGACAGTCGTGATACAGATTAATCTACTGTAGGGGGAGTTTCACAAGCCTTTCTATTCTCTGCTGGAAAGGGGTAAAAAGATAATAAATGCTGGGACATCTGAAACTTTTTATCTGGATGTTCCCAGGCTGTCGTTAGAAGGGAATCCAGCTCTTCCGATATAGGGAAAGCCGTAGCTTGTCTTTGTTTCTTAAGAAAGACTGTTTTGCAGGACCTGAGTCCTCTTCCTCTATTTGCAATACCTGTCATATTGCAGCAATCAAGGTTTCTATTCCCTCAGATACTGGTTCAGGATCAGGCTCCAGAAGCTCTTTAGGCGAATCTGGGGCATACTCCCCCTCTTCTAATTCCGGCATAGCCTCCTCCTCCTCTGGGTCATGCCAATGGAGGACTGAGGGTAACAATCTCTTTTTAGAGACCTGCGGAGCGGACGCCATTGTCATGGCTTTGGAAATCCCCTCCATAGAAACAGCTAGGGATCTCGCCCATGCTGGTTCCTCTGTAGACAGCTGATCTGTAAACCTCTCTGTCTCTGCGAGAAGCCTCCAGTTTAGCCGAGAGAGAGGACATAACAGATGTAACCTGCATCCAAGAGAGTGGTTCTGACATCTCTGCAGATTGTTGATCCGTATAACAACCGTCACACAATCTGGAGGTAGATGACTGTCCCTGTGTAAATTTTACTCCACACTTTTTGCAGGTAAATAACTTTTGCGAAGCCTTAGACCTGCCAGTCATGCTACATACAGACCCCACACAAGCCACAAGAGGTTAAGTGACAGGGTAAGAAAAAACAGAATGTACTGGGGTACAGAGAGTTTGGACTTTGGAGACAGCCACACTTGCCCACAACAGCACTCCTAGCAGTGCCAGAATGCCAGGCAAAGGATTAATAATTATTATGCTCTCTCTCTACATCAGCCTAAACCCCTGCTGTAATACATACAGGTCCGTGTAGGCTGTCCAGCGCTGCCTCTCCCTGTAATGGCCGCCAGCAGTCTGCAGTGAAACGCTGGGGCTGATGGGAGGCAGGAGAAGGAAGTCAGAGCTAAGCTCCGCCCCCCGCATTCTAGCGCCGTTTTGTAAATGGGCGCTATACCCAGTATAACTGTATAAGTATATATACTGCCTCTGTGCAGTATTCTGCTGAGCCGCCTAATGCCGGGAAAACAGCGGCTACCCTGCTAATCAGGGAGCCGGAGTACACAGGAAGCCGCCTAATATAGCCATAAGCTGGCTGCCCTGCTAATCAGGGAGCCAGCTGTACTAACATTGAGACGCGCTGGTGGCTGTGCTGCCGTCGGCACGTCTCTGTGGTTTGTGAAGCCGCCTGATAGTGCTAAGCTGGCTGCCCTGCTAATCAGGGAGTCAGCTCTACTGACAAGTCGCTCTGGTGACTGTGCCGCTGGCACGGTTCTGGGGCTGCCTATGTAGCCATAAGCTGGCTGCACTGCCAACCAGGGAGCCAGCTGTACTCACAGTCAGGCTGGTGGTGGCGGCTTCCTGCTGTTGCCGGCGGTGGGCATGTGGCCCCCCTCTGAAGACTGAAGTCTCAAGTGTCAGGGACCCCAGGCTAAGTGCATGCACTTGCGAGTGGGTCCGCTCCGGCAGCATCCCGCATAGCAGACAGGCAGTTGCAGCTACTGCCTGTCTGTCCTCAGAGATGATAGGAATTCTTCTTTTTTTTAAACTATCCTAGCCCTAAGAGCAGGAGAGATCTTTTTTGTGACCCGCTCCCACTCGGGCACAAACTAATACTGGCCTATAGGGGGGAATAGAGGGGAGGAGCTAGTCACACTTCATTTAAATTTTAAGTGCCAGCTCCACTCAGCACCGTCTATACCCCACTGTCTTGAAGTCCTCCAGTGTCCCCTAGTGGATGAAGGATAAAATCTGCTAACCCTGGCTTAAGGGTATGCTATAACCATAAATTCTGGCAGCAGCACCAGAACAGTGGCTATTACTATAGATGCTATAAACATTTAGGCAGGGTAGCTAGTGCACCATGAGGTATCCTCCACAGGCTACGATACCAGACAATTAGATTAAGCTAGGCACCCTTTGTTATAGACCAAGGGGAAACCTGACAGGGGGTAATACACTGCGCTGCAAAATGGTGGGACCATGTCCCGTCAGCACAGCACTTCAGCGGCGCTTTTGCAGGAGGCTGGTCCACACTGCACTCTGTTCCGGAGGCCCCTTCGCAGGGGGACTGACGCACTACAGAGTATGTCTGCGCTGCAGCACTAACATGTAAACACCTCCAGCGGCTGACTACTCCGCGTTAGTGGAGGAAGCCGCGCCGCTGCTGAAGTACTATGTACTGTGGGGTGACACCTCTCCGTTTGTCAGCACAGCCTCTGTAAGCACATAGGGACGCGGCGTCTCCTCCTTTGTAATTAGAGGCGGAGAGCTGCTTGCACTGTCTGCACACAACTGTTCTGTAAGGGGGTGCAGAGATGGAGAGCCCTTACTAAAATGGCACCACTGGTGTGCAGGACATGTCAATTAATTCCGCCACCCGCTTTTTTAACCACCATCTGTGCGGAATTTGGGGGTGGGCAAGTAGCCGAGGGTCTCTCCTAACAGTGACAACAACAACATGTCACTGAGCCCAGTGGTTATACTTACAAGCTGTTGTGGCTGGGATGGTGGGCTGAGGGGGCAGCGAGGAAACCCGGACACGAGCCGGTGTCAGCTGTGGCAGGTCCTCGCAGTGTCCGATGACACCATCTGTAAGCCCCCTTCTCAGGGTCACTGGACACAGGCTGCAGTAGCCATGGCGGTTCCCCCGTAGCAGGCAGACTGCCTGTCCTCAATGCTTGTTTATAAAAAACAAAAGAAAAAGATAAAAAATATGAAAAGGCTGGAGACAGCTTAATGTGCTACCAGCTCTCTCGGGCACATTCTAAAACCTGAGGCTGATGGGGCACAGAGGGGGAGGAGCCAGTCACACTTCTAAATTATTTAAAGTGCCAGGCTCTACTCTACCAGCATCTATACCCCACTGTCTTGAACTCCAGTATCCTCTAGTGGATAAGAAGAAATAGCCCTGAATATACAGTACATACACACAGATAGATAGATAGATAGATAGATAGATAGATAGATAGATAATATAGGTTTTAAATTAGGTGGGTACAGGAACTTTATATATATATACACTGTATATGTGTGTGCTTAGATATGTACAAATGTCCTATGTTTGCACTGTATTTGACAATATTTAGACACTAGAAGAATACACACAATAAACAGATTAGCAGCTTCCCTAGGGGTGGTATTCGGTTGGTCAAAAAAAAACAAATGTACAAAAACTAATTTATAAAAAATTAAAAATGGTTCCTGGGAACACATATTATCTCCTTCATAAGGTGTAGGTTTCTGTGTAATTAGGATGGTTACGTCTTCTTCTGAAATAGAACCCTCGCACCAAGATCACCCAACAAATAGTAATCAGCCCTTCAGTCATGTGTAAAACCAATAAAATTTATTTTTAAAAAAGTTTAGAACTCTGGTAATAGTAAATTAATACAGTTTTCTGCTGAAAATCACTTCTAATTGCAAAATACCCAATGTGTTTCGTCAATATTTTGACTTCATCGGGGGTCTTTACAAAAGAATGTTCAATTCGTTATGGTTAACGAGGGTTCCTCACAAATGCAATGTCCATTAGCATATATTCATAGTGGTAGCCAATATGTATTTCCAAAGAAATTCACTCATTTACAATGGTTGTAATTTCTACTATATATCCAGAAATTCTTTGCAGTAAATGGATTTTGATGAAGTAGTCAGAAAACCTTAATATACAGTAGCAATTTATCATAAACAATATTGCCTATGCAAGATGGGTTTGTTGTAAACTGAGATGGGTTTTTAACATGACCAATATGACAATTCATTTTCTACAGCTTATTTCATAATCAACATTCACCAATATGAAGTTTTGCCTATTAAACTCTTATTTATACAATCCTGGTGTTTTAGCAGCCACAGAGGATGTACCTACTGTACTGCTTTTATTATCCTGATTACTCCATGTTTCCAACAGCAACAGTCTGGAAATGCACTGGTCATTACCAGGGGCGCCGAGAGGGGGGGGAGCGTGTACAGATTACCCGGGCCCGGGCTTGCTGTGGGGCCCGGCGCCGCTCCCCTCACAGCAGCCCCGCACACAGCATGTGCTGAGCTGCAGTTGGAGACTGCTCGTGGCTGCTGAGAAGCAGCCACAGCAGTCTCCTATGCCTGTGCGGGGGAGCGATCACACTGATTGTGCCCCCCCTGGTTTTGCGCCGGGCTGAGGGGGCTCAGAGTGCCCCCACTCCCCAGCGCAAAGCGGCGCTGCAAATCTTTTTTTTTTTCTCGGCAAGGGGGCGTGGCCACGCCTCCCGCAATTAGGCCACGCCCCATATTACCGGGGCCCGTCACAGCTCTTGGCGGGCCTGGTCATTACACCCAGCATACAGGAAGAGAAGTAGTACTGTGTACATGTCAGCGCATACACAATAAGATTATATATGGGGCAATGTCTGGAAAGGCACTGATCATTACACCCAGCATACAGGAGAAGTAGTACTGTGTATGTGTCAGCGCATACAGAATAAGATTATATATGGGGCAATGTCTGGAAGTGCACTGATCATTACACCCAGCATACAGGAGGAGAAGTAGTACTGTGTATGTGTCAGCGCATACAGAATAAGATTATATATGGGGCAATGTCTGGAAGTGCACTGATCATTACACCCAGCATACAGGAAGAGAAGTAGTACTGTGTACATGTCAGCACATGCAGAATAAGATTATATATGGGGCAATGTCTGGAAAGGCACTGATCATTACACCCAGCATACAGGAGAAGTAGTACTGTGTATGTTTCAGCGCATACAGAATAAGATTATATATGGGGCAATGGGCCTGATTCAGACCCACTCGCGAGCGGCTGTCCGCTCGCAAGTGGGTCGATGTTAGGCACTGAGCATGCGCACGACGGAGGGAGCTCCGTCGTGCGCATGCGCCAGACGCGACGAGCGAAGGAAAGTCCTTCGCTCGTTGTGTCCGATCAAAGGGGGCGTGCTGTCAATGTTGATTGACAGCACGCCCCCTTTGGTGGGCGTGCCGGGGGCGTGCCTCCCTGATGGGGGCGTTCCCACGGGAACGCCTCCCGTCAGAAGCCGGCCCACTGACATCACTAGTGATGTCAGTGGGAGTGATTTTGGCTCTGTTAGAGCCAAAATCACTCCGGAGCTTGCGGTTGAAAACCTCAACCGCAGGCTCCGGCTCGCAATTTCGATGGTCGCGATGGTCACGACCATCGCGGCCATCAAAATGCACGCTCGTATAGCCTGTGGGTGGTGACCCACAGCTATACGAGCGTCCAGGAGGACGCTCCATGAAAATGGAGCCCGGCCCTCATTCAGAGCGTGCGCTCTGCTCAGAGCGTACGGCTCTGAATGAGGGCCAATGTCTGGAAGTGCACTGATCATTACACCCAGCATACAGGAGGAGAAGTAGTACTGTGTATGTGTCAGCGCATACAGAATAAGATTATATATGGGGCAATGTCTGGAAATGCACTGATCATTACACCCAGCATACAGGAGGAGAAGTAGTACTGTGTACGTGTCAGCGCATACAGAATAAGATTATATATTGGGCAATGTCTGGAAAGGCACTGATCATTACACCCAGCACACAGGAAGAGAAGTAGTACTGTGTACGTGTCAGCGCATATAGAATAAGATTATATATGGGGCAATGTCTGGAAGTGCACTGATCATTACACCCAGCATACAGGAAGAGAAGTAGTACTATATACGTCTCAGCGCATACAGAATAAGATTATATATGGGGCAATGTCTGTAAGTGCACTGATCATTACACCCATACAGGAAGAGAAGTAGTACTGTGTATGTGTAAGCGCATACAGAATAAGATTATATATGGGGCAATGTCTGGAAGTGCACTGATCATTACACCCAGCATACAGGAGGAAAAGTAGTACTGTGTACGTGTCAGCGCATACAGAATTAGATTATATATGGGGCAATGTCTGGAAGTGCACTGATCATTACACCCAGCATACAGGAAGAAAAGTAGTACTGTGTACGTGTCAGCGCATACAGGATAAGATTATATATGGGGCAATGTCTGGAAGTGCACTGATCATTACACCCAGCATACAGGAGGAAAAGTAGTACTGTGTACGTGTCAGCGCATACAGAATTAGATTATATATGGGGCAAAGGCCCTCATTCAGAGCCGCTCGTTAACAGCAGTACGCTCGTTGCGTTCCGATGTTGAGAAATCGTGCATGTGTCGGTGTAACACTGCGCATGTGCGTACGTCATATTGCGAGTTTTTTTTGTCTCGTTCGTCAAATAGCGTACAGGAAGTGACATGCCAAATGTGATTGACAGTACAGGGCGTTTTTGGGCGTTGACGGGGGTGGAGATGGAAAAACGCAGGCGTGGCGAGGCGTTTTTTGGGCGTACATACATTATCCGATGCGAACGTCAAATGTGTTCGTACCAAATCATACGTCACTGGATGATCCTCTTTCCGTTCAAACTGCTCGCACAGCTTAGGGTCTGGATTACTCGACCACATTGGCGATGGCCTTCTCCTCCGTCCCGGCCCTCCACGATGTTTCATCGATTAATCACGGCTTGTCAGAAAAACAATTAGTTTTGTATTGAAAACTAGCTTGTAATGTGTTTTGAAATCAGTTTTTTGGGTTAGCACAAAACCGTACGCAGGTGGAAATCATAGCTGCTAATGTCAGGATTACTCAATCAATTAGCGTACATTTGTTGGTCTGTTTATTTTGGTTGATATTTGGTTTTTGTGCTATTGTAACAATAATGTCATCATGTTTGTGTGTATTTTTCCATTTTGCTTTTGTCTGGAGAATTTGCATCCTTATGTAAATTTTAAAGTGTTCCTTAAAGAGGCCTTTTTTTTTGGATTTCGTTTACATTTTTTGGGAGCTCGTTTTTGCCTTGTGGGCCAGGATTAAATGTAAACCATTTCTAAAATAATGTCAGAATACAATGTCGAACATTTTTACAAAATTTATTGGAAACTAAAAACATTTTCAGGCACATTTTTGCCCCAAACATTTTTGGCAGTGTTATTCCCAATAATTTTTTAATTTGTGCAAACATAAAAGGTATGGAAACTTAAATCTAAAAATTAAAAACAATTCACAAGAAAGGAGAGGGAAGTTTTGGCCAGAAAGGAATATGGGGCAAGCACAGAAGGAGTGTGGGAAAAGTAGCCAGTGCTGTCAACTTTTTTTCCGTTTGGCTGGGGGAGGGTGGGCGCCAGACCGGGTCCGGCATGTCATCGGGCTGGCCCGTCCAGAGCCAGATGTTGTGGCCTCTGGACTAGGCACAGGGCTAGGCACATTTGGAGGATTGGCTGATGTTGTGCCAGAGGTGGAGGATCCTGATGTTCCGGCAGGAAGGGAGGTAGGCTCCACCAAGTGCTGGCGAACGAGCTGCTCCAGGGCATTGGCGATGCGGATGTTGGCCCTGGTATTTTCCGCCAGGGCCTGACCAATGGTCACGTTGGCCGCAGCATTTTGCTCCAGGGCCTCAGCCACCCGTACCAGACTGACGTCCATCCTCTGCAGAATCTCCGTATGGAAATCCAATTTAAAATTGAGTTCTGTGAGGAGGGACACTGCCTGCGAGGGGGATTGCCCTGGACTGGCTTCTGCAGGGTCCTCAGCCGGATGTACTGGTTCCTCCCCTGCAGAGCCAGCAGAAATTCTGCGGCCAAGGCTCCACTCTGGAGCAGACTCATCCGCCTGTGTCTCTGTTGGAAAAATGAGAAAAGAGTCACATTAGAATCTACATATTGGCACAATAACATTTCAGAGTTGGTGACATCACAATATTTACCTGGGACAACATGAGGAGCCGCAAAGTCTGGCATGTCCGTATCCATGTTGGACACGCCAAACACCTCCACAGCCTGCACACACCCCTGTGCCAGCTCTTCTAAATCATTCAACTCCAATGACACAGGGGTGGGACCCCCACCTGTCCCCCTTGCATGCCGAGCCCTGTCTGCCAGTTTTTGCTTCAGGCGATATTTGAAGTCGCCCCATCTGTGGGTGAAAAAGGAACCATTATTCTGTTTTTTTGGGGGGGTTTTGGTTTTAGGGGGGTCAAGTTTTTACTTACCGCCGTTTGACATCCCGGGCTAGACGGACATAATCACCCACCCTATTGACAGCACTGGCTACCTCCTCCCACATTCTCCACTTCTGGCTTGCACTCATATTCCTGTCTGTCTGTGGCAGGATGTCCACACACTTCTGAACCAAAACCTCCATCTCCTTTCTTGTGAATTGTGGCTGCCTTTTCTTTTTCCCTGCTTTGGACGGAATATTGGGCCCAGCAGCCTCTTCCATGTCATCCTCATCCTCACCTATTTGTTTAAATGTTGAGAAATTTAAGCTTGCAAACTTCCACTATATTATGTTTCAAAATAATCATTTTTGGGAAATGCATGAAATACTTACCGGCAGACTGTTGGCCATTGTTTCCCTGGTCTGTAGCCATTTCTTATCTCCAAACAAGAAATACACCAGAACGTTTGTTTTGCCTCGTGACGTATTTATACATGCGTCCTTATTTTTCGGCCGCATCATTGATTGTGCGTTCCTATGATCCCTCCTTAATTTGTGCTGGAAAATAAACACTATTTATGGCTTGGGGCGTCTCGAGTCGAGGTGGCGGGTGTTGGTTGTTGGAGGATACGTTGGTCGGAGTGGATTGTTGGCGGGATTTGTATTTGGCGTTGTTTGGAGTTGTTTTTGGTTTGTCTTTTTGGAGTTTTTATTTCCGTTCGCTTTTTTTGTTGTGCTTGTTTTCTTTGTCTTGTTATTTTTTGGTTAGTTTTTGCCCGTCTTACTTTTGTTCACTTTGTGTCTCCTTCTTTTTGTTAAATTTGGGTCGTTAATTTTTTTTCAAAATCTCCTTTGTTAGGTTTCTTTTGGCTCTGCCCCAACGACCTTTTTATCCGGTGACTTATATATCCTCTATTGGTAAGTGTTTTTTTTCACTTGTTTATTAAATGTTCATGTTTTTTTTAACGCAACTTTGTTTGACCTTACACTTTTAACCTTTGGTTTTGTGATTCCGAAATGTATGAACTAATTAGCGCTTTTGTATCTGTGTATTTTTTGTCTTGTATTTGCGAACTAATTAGCGCATTTTTAGCTGCGTATTTTTTGTCTTGAAATTGGTTGTGATTTCCCTTTAGCAAATTTTTATTAAATTTGGGCCCAAATTGGGGTAGTCTGCGCACTGTCATTTTGCTCTTTGCCCAAATGTGTGTTTCTCCCCTTTTATGTTTTGTCTTGCACCCAATTTAGATTCCTAAATGCCCACCCTAAATTGTTGCATTGTTTGTTTGTTATTATTTATAGGTTGGGAAAATCATGTCAATCCCCCGGCATGTAAGCATCATTGGATTGTATCGTCAAGCGAAGTAATTTTTCAATTATTTTTGGCCAAAAAAACCTTACATTCAATTCTTGCCATTTCAGGTTGATCTTGGTCGGATTGTTCTGGCCATGCTCCCGGAAGCCGACCAACCTCAATCTCGTCCCAGGCGTAGGCATCGTAGGCGTGCAAGGCCCCAGATATATTGAACACGTGTCACCCTTTTTGGAATGACCGATGATGAGGTGTTAAGACGCTACCATCTTCCGCCCCAAATCATCATAGACACTCTCTCATTAATAGAGAGTGATCTTGAGCGGCAAATTGACCGTCCTACAGCAATACCACCACTTACGCAATTTATGGCGGTGTTACATTTCTGTGCCTCAGGATCATTTCAAACAACGGTGGGAATAGTGGCGGGAATCTCCCAATCCTCCTTTTCCCGGATCCTGAGGGCAGTGATGGAGGCCCTTTTCAAGCACCTCCATCATTTTATTCAAATGCCTTTGGATATGGGTGCCCTTAGTGTGGCCAAGGCAAATTTTTACCAAATAGCTGGCTTCCCACACATCATAGGGGTTGTGGATGGTACTCACATACCACTTCAGCCTCCAGCACGGCTGGAGGCCATATTTCGCAACCGGAAACACTATCACTCCCTGAATGTAATGGTGGTATGTGATGCCTCCCTCCAGATCCTGTCCCTGAATGCAAAATTACCCGGAAGTGCACATGACTCATTCATCATCCGGCAATCAGGGATATGGCAGAAATTAACCAACCTACAAGCTGGTGATGCGTGGCTTCTGGGTAAGTGGAGACCTTTAGTACATAACAATGTTAAGCTTGATACACAGTGATCCTGATGTTGTCACTTCTTTTTCACAGGAGACAGTGGCTACCCTTGCACGCCCTGGCTGCTCACTCCTTATTTGGCTCCCACACCAGGGCCACAAAGTAATTTTAATTCTGCACTTACAGCCACCAGGCAAGTGGTGGAGCTCTGTATCGGCCTTTTAAAAGGCCGATTCAGATGCCTCCACCGCTCTGGTGGCGAGCTCATGTATTTGCCGGATATGGTTTCGAAAATTGTGGTCCTGTGTGGGATATTTCACAACATCGCCATAAGGAGTGGTGTCCCAATGCAGCCAGAGGATGCCTTGCCTGAGGATGGTCCCCCCGAGGTTGGTTGGAGGTCAGTATGTGGGGGGGCCATACGCGATGATGTGGTGGCCAGATATTTTAGGTAATTATTGGCACAAAAGAAGTTCTTTGACACAATGTGGTAAGGATTTTTGGAGACCATCTAATTAATTTGTTTTTTGTTTCCCATCTTCTGTTTGATTTCATAATCTTTGGGACTCAAACGATGACTACTTCCTGCTACCCAAAACAAACCTTCATGGGGACACATTGGATATATATTCTGGAACCAATATTGAAACGCAACATTTGTGGAATCATGTTGGCATGCTCATTCGTCAACCAGTTCTTGATTTTTCTATACTTTTTTCATATGGTGTTTGATGGGTTGTATTTTTTGTTATCACTGTGTGTATTGTTTGTGAGCCAACACTTTGGTTTTTTAGTTATGTTATTTTATTGACCATTGCAAGCAAGTGTAACCAGGTTCACCCACGTTAAAATTGCTTAAGGGTTAATCCTGTAATGTCGCAATTTGATCTAAATTTAAATATGCTTTCTGGGTCAAAACCAACACCAAAAGGTATTCTGTACAATCAGTAGGCTTTGTAATCTTGGCCTAAGCAGGTTGCCCCCCAAATTGGAACATGTAAAATGTAGTAATATAAAAATTGTAACACACCAAAAAAGCCCAAGCAGATTGTTACTGTTAGCTGTTTCATGTGCCTGTTTCCTAAAAATCTACAACACACAATCTTAGTGACATTAATTGCAAATACTTGCTGGAAGAGTCTACTTATGTCAGTGTAAACAATCTAAGATTTGGAGACAAGGAATGAGACAGAACGCTAAGTTTTAATTTTTTATTAAGAAAAATATTTTAAAATGAAAAAAAAAAATTATGGACGCAGGATCCCAGACATATGGTCAAGGACCACCAGCAGGCTGATGACATGGCCCCGCATCACTTGGACGCACCCGGCTAGGTCCGCCAAACGCCTCTGGTCCTCTGTGGGTTAGAAAAGTGTGGGGATTAATACATAATTAATGAAACCCACTGAAAAAACAAGCCAAACAAAGGTATCCAAAAATGACAATATTGTGACCAAAAGCACATTTAACCCAAAAAACAAAGGACACAAAAATGGACACCCAAAAAATTGCACAAAAAAACAAAACATTTTGACAGGTGGGATATGTGTATGGGGAAATCAGCAGTAAAAGGTAAAGACAAACAGAGATCTACCCCAAATTCTGACAAACCAAAAAAGTAAAAGGCACAGACACAGGATTAGATCCAAACATTTTAAAACACAAAAAAGGATAAAAGGGAAACATACCGTTCAAAATGACGCCTGGCCCAGAACCAACTCTCTCGTCCTCCTCGGAGGTGACAACATTCCCCAACGAGGTGGGAGGGGTGATTTCGAATTCAGGGGAGGGGGTAGTTACGAGAGGGGTGGTTGGAGGGGAGGGGGAATTGGGATGGAGGGGAAGGAGTCCAGACGCATGTGCCACAGGGTCTGTGCAGGCTGGGGAGGAGGGGGAATTTAGGGTATTTTGGGGTGAGGATGTTTGGCTGGGGGTTGGGGAGAGGGGCCGAAAGCGCCGTCTTTGACGGCGATGGCGCCGTAGTCTTCGCTCTGCCCCTAAAGGATGGAAAACAAATTGTGTTTATTTTAGAACATCACCTTGTTAAACTCTAATTTTTAACACCCAAAATATGTAAACATGCCCATGCAGATATGAGTACAAAGAATAAATACGCCATACATGAAAACATGCACATGCAGGAATTGTACAAAGAATAAATAGGCCATACATGAAAACATGCCCATGCAGATATGAGTACAAAGAATAAATAGGCCATACATGAAAACATGCACATGCAGATATGAGTACAAAGAATAAATAGGCCATACATGAAAACATGTCCATGCAGATATGAGTACAAAGAATAAATAGGCCATACATGAAAACATGCACATGCAGATATGAGTACAAAGAATAAATAGGCCATACATGAAAACATGCACATGCAGATATGAGTACAAACAATAAATAGGCCATACATGAAAACATGCACATGCACTTAGTGCCACAAAGATAAACATGAAAACCACAGTCAAAAAAACTTACTTTCCGCTATCTGTTGCAGGTCGGACCACCTGCGCTCCAGCTGGCCGATCTGGCGGCATGAGCCGAAGGAACGCAGGCGGCCACGTACCTCCGCATATGCGGAACGCTTTTCCCTATTGGTGATGGGGGAGGCTGGCTGGTGATCCGCCTGTCCATGACCTCGGTTAACACCATCAGCTCGCGCCTGGTGAATGCCGAGGCTCTCATGATGGCAATGGTGTATTTTATAAAAAACAATTTTAATAAAGACCCGAAAAAAAATTTGATTGGCTAATGTATTTGGGTAATTAACAGGACCAATTCTATTGGTTAGTGTATGAGTCATGTGTTCGACAGGGCCACAAATCTATTGCGAGTTATGATAGGCTTGATGCAGTGACATGCGTAAGCTAATTTAAATAAAGAAATGAACCCAGTAAAATATGCGTGGTTAAAAACAAAGAAAACAAATGGATAATTGGCTCAAACATGTATTTTGACAAATAAAAGCGAATGTTTAAGCCGTACGTATTCTGCGGGTAAACACAAACACGGACAAGGGTAAAGTTTATTGCATTTCCAAAAAAAAAAAAATTGACGAGCAATTAAGATAATTGATATATTGATTGGCATGATACGATTGAGGGAGGTAGGCAGAATAAAGGAGCAGGTAATCGGAATCTGACTGGCCCTCTTCCGGGTTGGACTTGTGCGTGCGTTCCCTGCAAGCCACATTGGGGATGTACGCTCGCTATTTGGCACGCTCGTTAGTTAGAGTAGGGGTCGGTAGAGTTTGGGGAGGATGTTTAGCTGCTTTCGAAATTACGAGCGAGCGCTTGAATTAACATAATTCTGTACGTACGCCGAACGTACGAACGCCCACTTGCGTCCGGGTCGGAATGAGGGCCAATGTCTGAAATGCACTGATCATTACACCTAGCATACAGGAAGAGAAGTACTATTGTGTACGTGTCAGCGCATACAGAATAAGATTATATATGGGGCAATGTCTGGAAATGCACTGATCATTACACCTAGCATACAGGAAGAGAAGTAGTATTGTGTACGTGTCAGCGCATACAGAATAAGATTATATATGGGGCAATGTCTGGAAATGCACTGATCATTACACCTAGTATACAGGAAGAGAAGTAGTACTGTGTACATGTCAGCGCATACAGAATAAGATTATACAGTATATAGGGCATTCTCTGGAAATGCACTGATCATTACACCCAGCATACAGTAGGAGAAGTAGTACTGTGTACGTGTCAGCGCATACAGAATAAGATTATATATGGGGCAATATCTGGAAGTGCGCTGATCATCACACACAGCATACATTAAGAGAAGTAGTACTGTGGATGTGCTAGTGCATTCAGAGTAAGATTATATATGGTGCAATGTCTGGAAATGCACAGATTATTACACCCAGCATACAGGATGAGAAGTAGTACTGTGTACGTGTCAGCGCATACAGAATAAGATTATATATGGGGCAATATCTGGAAGTGCACTGATCATTACACCCAGCATACAGGAGGAGAAGTAGTACTGTGTATGTGTCACCGCATACAGAATTAGATTATATATGGGGCAATGTCTGGAAGTGCACTGATCATTACACCCAGCATACAGGAAAAGAAGTAGTACTGTGTACGTGTCAGCGCATACAGGAAAAGATTATATATGGGGCAATGTCTGGAAGTGCGCTGATCATTACACCCAGCATACAGGAAGAGAAGTAGTACTGTGGACGTGCCAGTGCATTCAGAGTAAGATTATATATGGGGCAATGTCTGGAAATGCACTGATCATTACACCCAGCATACAGGAAGAGAAGTGGTACTGTGTACGTGTCAGCGCATACAGAATAACATTATATATGGGGAAATGTCTGTAAATGCACTGATCATTACACCGAGCATACAGGAGGAGAAGTAGTACTGTGTACATGTCAGCGCATACAGAATAAGATTATATATGGGGCAATGTCTGGAAGTGCGCAGATCATCACGCAATGGCCCTCATTCAGAGCCACTCGCAAACAGCAGTATGCTCGTTGCGTTCCGATGTTGACTAACCGCGCATGCGTCGGTGTTACACTGCGCATGTGCGTACGGCAGATTGCGAGCTTTTTTTCTCTCGTTCCTAAAATAGCGTACAGGAAGTGACATGTCAAATGTGATTGACAGAACAGGGCGTTTTTGGGTGTTGACGGGGGTGGAGATGGAAAAACGCAGGCGTGGCGATGCGTTTTTGGGGCGTACATACATTAGCAGATGCAAACGTCAAATGTGTTCGGACCGTCACATACGTCACTGGAACATCCTCTTTCCCTTCAAAATGCTCGCACAGTTTAGGGTCTGGATTAGTCGACCACATTGGCGATGGCCTTCTCCTCCGTCCCGGGACTCCATGATGTTGCAGCGATTAATCGCGGGTGGTCACAAAAGCAATTAGTGTTGTATTGAAAACCGGCTTGGTATGTGTTTGGAAAGCAGTTTATTGGGATAGCACAAAACCGTACGCAGGTGGAAATCATACCTGCTAATGTCAGGATTACACAATCAATTGGCGTACATTTTTTGTGGTTTTTTTTGGCCTCAATTTGTTGTTTCTGGCCTATTGTGACAATAATGTCATCATGTTTTAATTAGCTCCCCTTTTTTTTTTTAATGTGGAATTTGCATCGTTATGTGAATTTTTAAACGTTCCTTCAAGAGGCCTTTTTTTTATACAAATGAAATGGTTTTTTTGTGTCCTTTTTTGCCTTTAGGGCCAGGATTAAATGTAACCCATTTGTACAATAATGTCACAATACAATGTCAGATTTTTATCATAAATTTATTGTTTAAACACAAACCAATTGGCATAATATTTTTTATTTTTTTTTTCTGCCAAAGATACTTTTTATCAAAAATAAATAATCAATAACTGATAACATAAACGTACAAAAATAACTTAAAAACATTTCACAAGAAAGGAGAGGGAAGTTTTGACCAGAAAGGAATATGAGCCAAGCACAGAAGGAGTGTGGGAAAAGTCGCCATTGCTGTCACCGTTTTTTCGCCCGTTTGGATGGGAGAGGGTGGGCGCCAGACCGGGTCCGGGATGCCATCGGGCTGGCCTGTCCAGAGGCAGATGTTGTGGCCTCTGGACTAGGCACAGGGCTAGGCACATTTGGAGGATTGACTGATGTTGTGCAAGAGGTGGAGGATCCTGATGTTCCGGCAGGAAGGGAGGTCGGCTCCACCATGTGCTGGCGAACGAGCTGCTCCAGGGCATCGGCGATGCGGATGTTGGCCCTGGTATTTTCCGCCAGGGCCTGACCAATGGTCACGTTGGCCGCAGCATTTTGCTCCAGGGCCTCAGCCACCCGTATCAGACTGGCGTCCATCCTCTGCAGAATCTCCGTATGGAAATCCGATTTGAAATTGAGTTCTGTGAGGAGGCCCACTGCCTGCGAGGGGGCACGCCCTGGACTGGCTTCTGCAGGGTCCTCAGCCGGATGTACTGGTTCCTCCCCTGCAGAGCCAGCAGAAATTCTGCGGCCAAGGCTTCCCTCTGGAGCAGACTCATCCGCCTGTGTCTCTGTTGGAAAAATGAGAAAAGAGTCACATTAGAATCTACATATTGGCACAATAGCATTTCAGAGTTGGTGACATCACAATACTTACCTGGGCCAACATGAGGAGCCGCAAAGTCTGGCATGTCCGTATCCATGTTGGACACGCCAAACACCTTCACAGGCTGCACACACCCCTGTGCCAGCTCTTCTAAATCCGTCAACTCCAATGACACAGGGGTGGGACCCCCACCTGTCCCCCTTGCATGCCTAGCCCTGTCCGCAAGTTTTTGCTTTAGGCGATATTTGAAGTCGCCCCATCTGTGGGGAAAAATGGAAGCCATTATCCTTTGGTTTAAAATGGGGTTTGTTTTTAGGGGGGGGCAAGGGTTTACTTACCGCCGTTTGACATCCCGGGCTAGACGGACATAATCACCCACTCTATTGACAGCAACGGCTACCTCTTCCCACATTCTCCACTTCTGGCTTAGACTCATATTCCTGTCTGCCTGTGGCAGGATGTCCACACACTTCTGGATCAAAACCTCCATCTCCTTTCTTGTGAAATGTGGCTGCCTTTTTTTTTTGCCCGCTTTGGCCGGAATACTGGGCCCAGCAGCCTCTTCCATGTCATCCTCCTCACCTATTTGTGTAAATTTACAGAATTCACAAAATCACAACTTGCCTAATCTTATGTTTCAAATTAATCGTTGATAGAAAATGCATGAAAGACTTACCGCCTGACTCTTGTGCATTTTTCCCTGGTCTGTCGCTATGTCTGCGGTCCAAACAAGAAATACACCAGAATTTGAATGTGTTTTCGTGACGTATTTATACATGCGTCCTTATTTTGCGGCCGCATCATTGATTGTGTGGCCCTATGATCCCTCCTTAATTTGTGCGGGAAACAAAACACTATTTATGGCTTGGTGTGTCTCAAGTCGAGGTGGCGTTTTGGATTGTTGGAGGTTATCTTGGCTGGAGTTTATTGATTGCGTAGAAAGGAGTTGGAGGTTGGAGATTCGTTTGTTGGTTAGATTTGCGTTTTTTTTTCCGTTATCTTTGTTGGTTTATATTTTTGGGACCTCGTTTGTTGATTTGGTAAGTTTTGTGAAGTCTAACTTTTGTTCAATTGTTGTTTCATTGTGTTTTGTATATTTTGTAATTTTTGGATCCCTAATTTCTTCTATTTTAGATTTTGTTTATTTTCGACCCCAAAGACCTTTTGATTTTGCATCTTAGATATTTGCTCTTGGTAAGTCCATTTTTTATCTTGTATTAGCGAACTAATTAGCGCATTTTTAGTAGTTACTCTTGTGACTTGTATTAGCGAACTAATTAGCGCATTTTTAGTAGTTACTCTTGTGACTTGTATTAGCGAACTAATTAGCACATTTTTAGTAGTTACTCTTGTGACTTGTATTAGCGAACTAATTAGCGCATTTTTAGTAGTTACTCTTGTGACTTGTATTAGCGAACTAATTAGCGCATTTTTAGTAGTTACTCTTGTGACTTTTATTAGCGAACTAATTAGCGCATTTTAAACAGCTTAATAATCATTCTAACTTTTTGGTGGTTTATCTTTCGCTTTTTGAGCCAACATTTCGGCCCGTTTTGATGTACTGTGTTAAATGTCGCTTTGCGGTTTTGCTAAATGGGTGTTTGGCATATTTGAACTTTGGTCTAGCACAAAATGTATAAACAAAAATGCACAGAGTGAAATGTGTCAAGTAATTTTGTTGTTTATTTTCAGTTTGGACGTATCATGACAATACCCCGGCATGTAAGCAGCAATGGATGGTATCATCAAGCTAAGTTGTTTTAATATAGTTTTGGGGTGGGTCAAAAGCCTTACTTTGAAATCTTTGAATTTCAGGTTGATCTGGGGCGGATTGTTCTGGCCATGCTCCCGGAAGCCGACCAACCTCAATCTCATCCCAGACGTAGGCATCGTAGGCATGCAAGGCCCCAGATATTTCGAACACGTGTCACCCTTTTTGGAATGCCCGATGATGAGGTTTTAAGACGCTACCGTCTACCTCCCAAAATCATCATAGACACTCTCTCATTAATAGAAAGTGATCTTGAGCGGCAAATTGACAGTCCAACAGCAATACCACCACTGACGCAATTTATGGCGGTGTTACATTTCTGTGCCTCAGGATCGTTTCAAACAACGGTGGGAATAGTGGCGGGCATCTCCCAATCCTCCTTTTCCCGGATCCTGAGGGCAGTGATGGAGGCACTTTTCAAGCACCTCCATCATTTTATTCAAATGCCTTTGGATATGGGTGCCCTTAGTGTGGCCAAGGCCAATTTTTACCAAATAGCTGGCTTCCCACACATCATAGGGGTTGTGGATGGTACTCACATACCACTTCAGCCTCCAGCACGGCTGGAGGCAATATTTAGAAACAGGAAACACTATCACTCCCTGAATGTAATGGTGGTATGTGATGCCTCCCTCCAGATCCTGTCCCTGAATGCTAAGTTACCAGGAAGTGCACATGACTCCTTCGTCATCCGGCAATCAGGGATATGGCAGAAATTAACCAACCTACAAGCTGGTGATGCGTGGCTTCTGGGTAAGTGGAGACCTTTAGTACATAACAATGTTAAGCTTGATACACAGTGTTCCTGATGTTGTCTCTTATTTTTCACAGGAGACAGTGGATACCCTTGCATGTCCTGGCTGCTCACTCCTTATTTGGCTCCCACACCAGGCCCACAAAGTGAGTATAATTCCGCACTTACAGCCACCAGGCAAGTGGTGGAGCGCTGTATCGGCCTTTTAAAAGGCCGATTCAGATGCCTCCACCGCTCTGGTGGCGAGCTCATGTATTTGCCGGATATGGTGTCGAAAATTGTGGTCCTGTGTGGGATATTTCACAACATCGCCATAAGGAGTGGTGTCCCAATGCAGCCAGAGGATGCCTTACCTGAGGATGGCCCCCCCGAGGTTGGTCGGAGGTCAGTATGTGGGGGGGCCATACGCGATGATGTGGTGGCCAGATTTTTTAGGTAAGTTTGACCCAAACTACAGTGTTTATACCTAATGTGTTTGTGTTTGTTTGCGAACATCTAATTTATTTATTTTTTTTTCACCATCTTCTGTTTGTTCACATAATCTTTGCCACTCCAACGCTCACTACTTCCTGCTACCCTTACCAAACCTGGATCTGGTGATTTTGGCCATATATTCTGGAACCCATATCGCAACGCCATGTTTGTGGAATCATGTTGGCATGGTCCTTCGTCAACCAGTTCTTGATTGTTTCACCAGTTGATGTAAACTGAAATATGTTTGCAGGTTCCCAACCCACACCAAAAGGAAGCCTGTCCAAACCTTTGGATTTTGAAGATTGGCCTAAGCAGCTTGCACACCAACTAGGAACCTGTAAAATGTAGAAATATCTAATTGACACTACACCCAAAAAGGGAAATGACATTGTTACTGTTATGTGTTTCTTGTGGCTGTTTAACATACAAATACAAAATACAATCTAACTTTTAAAAAAGGGAAATCCTTGCAGGAACAGTCTACTTATGTCAGGGAAAACTATTTTTGTTTTGGAAAAAAAGAATGAGCCAGAACGTATATTAAAACTAGAAAATGTATTTACAAAACGAAAAAAAACAAAAAAAACTACTGGCGAAGGATGCCAGACAGCCGGTCAAGGCCCACAAGAATGCCAATGACATGTTGGCGCATCTGGCCAACACAATCGTCCACCTCTTGTCGACGCCTCTGTTCCTCTGTGGGTGAGAAAAGTGTGTGGATTAATAAAACAATAGGGAATCCACATTAAAAAAACAAAAACACAACGAAATCACTCCTAAACCGAAAAAAAAAAACCCAAACCCAAAAGGGGGTGCTGCCAAAAATACAAGGCCTATGTACAAATTCACACAGGTGTGATATGTGTATGTTGAAATCAGCAGGAAGAGGTAAAGGCAAACTGCTAAATCACCAAAAGTAAACCAAACAAGCACGAATAAAGGCACGACACATGATTACATACAAACAGTTTGTGCTTAAAAAAAATGAGAAAGAAAAACATACCGGGAGCCAAAACGGGAGCTCCGGAAGTCCCTCCATGTTCCTCCTCGGAGGAGCCTTCATTCCCCAAAGAACGGGGAGGGGTAATGATGGACTCCGGGGAGGGGGTAATTGGAAGAGGGGTGGGTGGAGGAGAGGGGGAAGTGGGACGGAGGGGAAGGAGGCCCGACAGTTCCAGGAGAGGGTCTTGGAAGGCTGGGGAGGAGTGGGGTATAGGGGAAATATTAGGGGTGGAGTGTTGGCTGGGGGTTGGGGATAGTGGCCGGGAACGCCGTCTGGCCGGACGGTGACGGCGTAGTCTTGGCTGTCCTCCTAAAATATGTCAAACAAATTGAGGTTAGTTTCTGGGCAAATCCGGGGCCCAAATAAAAAAAAAAAAACACCAACAAAAAACATGCAAATAGGAGTAGAATGAAAAAAACAGAAATAGAGGCAAAACAAGCACACGCTGATATGAGGACAAATAATTAATAGGACAGACAGGAAAACATGCACACGCAGATATGAGGACAAATAATTAATAGGACAGACAGGAAAACATGCACACGCAGATATGAGGACAAATAATTAATAGGACAGACAGGAAAACATGCACACGCAGATATGAGGACAAATAATTAATAGGACAGACAGGAAAACATGCACACGCAGATATGAGGACAAATAATAAATAGGACAGACAGGAAAACATGCACACGCAGTTTGCCCCACAAACACAAACATGAAAACCACAATACATAACACTTACTTTCAAGGATCTGCATGCGAAAGCATGCCAGCAAGCGGGGCGTTCGCCGTTGCAGGTCTGACCACCTGCGCTCCAGCTGCCCGATGTTGCGGCGTGAACCCAAGGACCGCAGGCGGGACCGTGCCTCCACATACACGGAGCGCTTCTGCCGGTTGGTGATGGGTGGAGGCTGGCTGGTGATACGGCGATCCATCACCTCCGTAAGCACCAGCAGCTCGCGCCTGGTGAATGCGGAGGCTCTCATGATGGCAATGGAGTTTTTCATACAAAACATTTTTGATAAAGTGTGCAAAAAATTTCTGATTGGCTAATGTATTTTGGAAATTAACAGGAGCAATTTTATTGGTTAGTGTATGAGTCATGTGTTCAACAGGGCCAGAAATCTCTGGAGAGTTATGATAGGCTTGATGCAGTGACATGCGTTTGCAAATTTAAATAAAGAAATGAACCCCGGAAAATATGCGGGGATCCACAGCAATAGAACAATTGTTTAATTGTGGTTCACATGTTTTTTGAACAATAAAAGCGAATGTTCCATCCGTACGTATTCTGCGGGTAAACACAAACACGGACAAGAGTAAAGTTTCTTGCATTGTGTTGAAAAAAAAAAAAAAAAATTAAGCTAATTGATACATTGATTGGCATGATACGATTGAGGGAGGTAGGCAGAATAAAGGAGCAGGTAATCGACATCTGACAAGGCCACTTCCGGTTTCACTTTTGCGTGCGTTCCCTTCAAGCCATTTCGGGGATGTACGCTCGCTATTTCGCACGCTCGTTAGTTAGAGGAGGGGTCGCCTGAGTTTAGGGAGGAATTTTAGATGCGAACGAAAATACGAGCGAGCCATTGAATTTAAATAATTTTGTACGTACGCCTAACGTACGTGCGCCCGCTTGCGAGTGGGTCTGAATGAGGGCCAATGTCTGGAAATGTACTGATCATTACACCCAGCATACAGGAAGTAAAGTAGTACTGTGTACATGTCAGCTCATACAGAATAAGATTATATATGGGGCAACGTCTGGATGTGCACTGATCATTACACCAGCATACAGGAGGAGAAGTAGTACTGTGTACGTGTCAGCACATACAGAATAAGATTATATATGGGGCAATGTCTGGAAGAGCACTGATCATTACACCCAGCATACAAAAAGAGAAGTAGTACTGTGTACGTGTCAGCGCATAGAGATTGAGATTATATATGGGGCAATGTCTGGGAATGCACTGATCATTACACCCAGCATACAGGAGGAGAAGTAGTACTGTGGACGTGACAGCACATATAGAATAAGATTATATATGGGGCAATGTCCGGAAATGCACTGATCATTACACCCAGCATACAGGAAGAGAAGTAGTACTGTGGACGTGACAGCACATACAGCATAAGATTATATATGGGGCAATGTCTGGAAATGCACTGATCATTACACACAGCATACAGGAAGAGAAGTAGTACTGTGGATGTGCTAGTGCATTCAGAGTAAGATTATATATGGGGAAATGTCTGGAAGTGCACTGATCATTACACCTAGCATACAGGAAGAGAAGTAGTATTGTGTACGTGTCAGCGCATACAGAATAAGATTATATATGGGGCAATGTCTGGAAATGCACTGATCATTACACCCAGCAAACAGGAAGAGAAGTAGTACTGTGTACGTGTCAGCGCATACAGAATAAGATTATATATGGGCAATGTCTGGAAATGCACTGATCATTACACCTAGCATACAGGAAGAGAAGTAGTACTGTGTACATGTCAGCGCATACAGAATAAGATTATACAGTATATGGGGCATTGTCTGGAAATGCACTGATCATTACACCCAGCAGACAGAAGGAGAAGTAGTACTGTGTACATGTCAGCGCATACAGAATAAGATTATATATGGGGCAATGTCTGGAAATGCACTGATCATCACACACAGCATACATTAAGAGAAGTAGTACTGTGGATGTGCTAGTGCATTCAGAATAAGATTATATATATTGCAATGTCTGGAAATGCACAGATTATTACACCCAGCATACCGGATGAGAAGTATTACTGTGTACGTGTCAGCGCATACAGAATAAGATTATATATGGGCAATATCTGGAAGTGCACTGATCATTACACCCAGCATGCAGGAAGAGAAGTAGTACTGTGTACGTGTCAGCGCATACAGGATAAGATTATATATGGGGCAATGTCTGTAAATGCACTGATCATTACACCCAGCATACAGGAAGAGAAGTAGTACTGTGGATGTGCCAGTGCATTCAGAGTAAGATTATATATGGGGCAATGTCTGGAAATGCACTGATCATTACACCCAGCATACAGGAAGAGAAGTGGTACTGTGTACGTGTCAGCGCATACAGAATAAGATTATATATGGGGCAATGTCTGTAAATGCACTGATCATTACACCCTGCAAACAGGAGAAGTAGTACTGTGTACATGTCAGCGCATACAGAATAAGATTATATATGGGGCAATGTCTGGAAATGCACTGATCATTACACCCAGCTTACAAGAGGAGAAGTAGTACTGTGTACATGTCAGCGCATACAGAATAAGAATATATATGGGGCAATGTGTGGAAATGCACTGATCATTACACCCAGAATACAGGAGGAGAAGTAGTACTGTGGATGTGACAGCACATACAGAAAAAGATTATATATGGGGCAATGTCTGGAAGTGCACTGATCATTACACCCAGCATACAGGAGAAGAAGTACTGTGTACATGTCAGCGCATACAGAATAAGATTATATATGGGGCAATGTCTGGAAATGCACTGATCATTACACACAGCATATATTAAGAGAAGTAGTACTGTGTACGTATTAGCGCATTTAGAATAAGATTATATATGGCGCAATATCTGGAAGTGCACTGATCATTACACCCAGCATACAGGAAGAGAAGTAGTACTGTGGACGTGACAGCACATACAGAGTAAGATTATATATGGGGCAATGTCTGGAAATGCACTGATCATTACACCCAGCATTCAGGAAGAGAAGTAAGTAATGTGTACATGTTAGTGCATACAGAATAAGATTATATATGGGGCAATGTCTGGAAATGCACTGATCATTACACACAGCATATATTAAGAGAAGTAGTTCTGTGTACTTTCGAAACCGTATAAATTGGTTGCGATCGCTTAATTGCGCATGAATCGCAACACGACATCCTTTGGACGATTTGATCGTCCACGGCCATTTTATGCGAACACAGGCTCCCGCCGCATTTGCGCACGCACTTGCGCACACGCAATTGCACATGCTCGCTATACATGCACACGCATCCCATGCCCCCGCAACTCGTCATATTGTGAATGGCGAGCCATGCTTCTGTGCTCACAACAGTTAAGCACCATTTTTACATTACATAAACACATAAAGTTAGTACAGCAATACTGTTTAAATACTGTTTTGCGTTTCAAACGCATAGCCAGCTTTTAAGTATTATTGTCGGAAACCTTACCCCGACGGACAGCAGCCTTTCCTTACAATAAACTTATATCCCATTTAACCCTAAACTGACTGAGATACGCTCAATGCTGTGTGTTTTAAAGGTATACAGTGAATGTTACATGTTAAATAGCAGTTATATGATATCTGGGATTAGGAATAAGATAAATGGGTCATGAGTAGTATCTACCGATTTCCCTCTGTCTCAACAGGAATATGAAACCAACAGAATGAATATGGAAGGGATCACTATCGAGTTATGAAGACCTGCCAAGAATTATACTCTATACTGTATAAATCACTGTACACCTCCCCTGTAGATTTGCATGCCAAATGTTAGTACAAAAGGATTTTTTTAACAGTTCAACCTCCAGTGACGTCAACCATTTACTAACAAATGAATAGCAACAACCATTGTGACTCAGTAATAAAGGGCCAATAGGGAACCCCTCTGAGTATTCAGCTTATGTTCAAAGGTAATGGTACACCTATAAATTGCCATGCAGTCTGGATCCCAGCCCCTTTTCTTTGCTTCCTTTTTCCCTGCCTGACCCTAAAGAAACACACAGCAATCCTGATGGACAGCTGTTAGTCTAGGATCCAGACCGCATGGCGAAATATTGGTAATTGTATCTTTGTCTTTATCCTGTATATAGCTGCATATATATAGGTGTGTATAGATTAAGGCTGATTATACCCTTTTTACAATATAGTATCTTTGTGTGTGTTGGAACCGCAAACTGTTTCTGTGTGACAAAGTTATTTTATATTGAAATGGGAGGTATGGGCTATCTGGTCTGTGCAATCAAATCTCTCTAATATCGATGCTGTTCAAACGGTATCAATAAATGGGGGCTCACCGAGTTGGATATCACCCATCACTGTGTTTTTAACCACACATGGCAGGAAGTGGCCGTACATCCGGTCGCACGCACTATGCTGCGACTGTTTGCACGTGGTGTACACTAAAACCTTTGTGGCGTTATTGTGCGATCGGTTGCGCATGCAATGCGCGGCCGTTCTACAACAACGTGGGCAAGCACAAATCTCTCTCCACTATCCCAGATTCTAATCAGCCCTCTCTGAATTCGCAAACTGCGAGTCTCCATCTCTGAACAAAAATAGGAACGCAGGAAAGGCGCCCGCAGATTTTTTTCCTGCGTTCCTATTTTTGTTCAGAGATGGAGACTCGCAGTTTGCGAATTCAGAGAGGGCTGATTAGAATCTGGGATAGTGGAGAGAGATTTGTGCTTGCCCACGTTGTTGTAGAACGGCCGCGCATTGCATGCGCAACCGATCGCACAATAACGCCACAAAGGTTTTAGTGTACACCACGTGCAAACAGTCGCAGCATAGTGCGTGCGACCGGATGTACGGCCACTTCCTGCCATGTGTAGTGATTACATCTAATTGTTTGTAACCGAACGCACAATAGCAAGTGAAGCATGTGACTAGCATTTCTGTTAGAATTCAAATAAATCATCAAGACTGAAATACGTCATATTGATAGGGCTATAATCTCCAAAAGGCTATTAATCAAAAGAAAGGTATTTTTTTTTATTTTTGTTATTTGGCCACAATATAGAAGTGTGTAAGGTGTATGATTGAGATTGTTAAATAGGTTGTGCCTTCGTGGTCCCTATTTTAGGTAATAAATATAGGGTATACATAACAGGTATACTGGCAGAGGGGATCCTCCTGGTTTCCTATCGTTAAAGAGAGTTAACGATAAAACATAGCTTCCAGTGTAGTTGTAATATTCATCGGTCAGTTAGGGCCTTTGAGTGTTGCGACCGGACCATACGAGTGTGGCATCTCTGACTGAGGCTGGTTGCGGGGACAAAAGGACAATAGGTGGTTACTGTGGTTTTATCTATAGCTAGATAACTCCTGTGTTCCCTATTATAGGTGGTACTGTGCTTGCCTTAGTAGGTATTGCTGTGTTCCCTATTTTTAGATATTAGCTAACTGTAGAATAGGTGCGTGAAGGCAGCCTATCGGTTAATTCTTCCACCGGTCTCATCATTGTTGTTGTTTTTTTCGCAAAATGGGCGCAAAACAGTCAACAGGGATGGTAGACGATGCGCTGTGTATGCAAGGTCCGACCGGGTCGGCTCTTCATATAATGTACACTAAATATGGTGCGTACGCAACGACGCACTGTACTGTGTGGGTTAAGATGATGGGTAAGTGTGAGAAACCTTTCCCAAAGATTGGAAGCTTTAATATGGAGATTTTAAATAACCTTAGGGATCACATATGTAGAGTGAAATCCCTAAAGAAAAGAGTGGAGTATGATGATTCTTTGAAACTCTGGCTGAATGAGAGTCGCACATGGGTTAATGGCGTGCATGGGGCACCGCGTGGAGCCACGTGCATGCCTAGGGGTGATGCGCAAGCAACACTACACAGCGTAGCGTACGCATCACAGGGAAATGCAAACTTGCGGCACGGTAGCGTTGCCAAAGGTATTGCGAATCGCGCTTGCGTACCCCCTCCACCTTATGTGGTGGGCGGTGATGATACATTACCACATAACAAAAACTATAAAAATGTTGTAACTGAACCAAGTAAGTTGTACCCGGTCCTGAGTGAATATTTGGAAAATGTCTATGATGCAGAAAGTGATCCTGTAGCAATGTCTGCTGTATCCCATGCTGTGCAGTTATTAAATGTCCCTTCCCAGCAAGTACAAGTAGCTGCCCCTATGGCATCAAGAGGGGGGGAGGGATCCTTAGCTCATGGGGGGGAGGCCCTAGTAGAACCCATGGTGGGGGAGGCTCCTTTAATAAGGGTGCAGGAAATATTAGAACCAACTGTTTCAATAGCGGAGGTTACTACCGTTCGCTGCAGTAATAGGCTTAAAGGTATAGAGGTGGGAGGCATCCACCCTGTAAGGACAATTATTGTCCCTAATGGGAACGCAGATGCGAATGGTGTCATACTCACAAGGGAAGTAGTGATGCACTGTCCTTGGACACGGGCAGAACTACATTCTATTATGTCTGAATTTCCTGACCCCAAGAAACATCTGGCAAAATGTCAGCGTTTCATAAAGGATCTAGGCAATGCCCATGAGCCAACCAACAAGGATTGGCGAGTGGTGTTAAGAGCATGTCTCCCAGAAGGTACAGATGTGAAAAAGTTTATCACAGCATGTACTCTGGATGCAGACATCCCCTTAACTGATCAAGGTAATCAGGATTGCATTGCCCGTATAGTTGCCCAACTAGCCATATTTTTCCCGTTAGTTGTTAATTGGAGTAAAATCTTCTCCATTAAACAAAAGGAAAGTGAACCTGCAGAAGATTACTTTAATCGTGGGCTGCAGACGATCACTCAGTACACTGGGATCGAAAACATTAAGGATAGCACGCACTACCGGGGAATGGTCATCACTGTTCTAATGGACGGTCTAAAAGACAGTTTGAAAGACAGAGTTCAGACCTCACACCCTGGTTGGAGAGGGATAACAGTTGACGCGCTCAGGGAAACTGCAATAGACCATGACAAGAATATCACCAGGAAACGTGAAGCTCAGAGCGAAGATATGCACTTACAGCCAACAGACACATATCCACCTGCACAGTTACAAGTCTTAAACACCTACCATCCTGCGCAGGCCCAACCCATACAATTCCCTCAACCATAGCACACCAGACCACAACACACTCTTCACACACATCCAAAACCATCATACCCACACTCAAAATCCGCTCCTCCCGGACTTCAACAAAATTTCCCCAACAGATCAGCTAAGAAATGTTTTAACTGTAACCAAGTAGGACACTTTAGGAAGGACTGTAGAGTCATAATTCAGGAACCCCACATGCAGCAACGTATTGATGCATCTCGTAACCATAAGAACTACCAGATAAATCCTGCCCACATAGTTGCTGCAAATGCCTTGCTGGGGGAAGATAGCCAACTATAGGGGTTAGGTCATACCTGTAGTCTGCAGGCAGTCAGGATAACAGGAGGTACTAGGGAAGAGCCGGTAATAAAGGTTAATGTAGCTGGTACTGAACGTTCCTTCCTAGTAGACACAGGGGCGACCAGGTCTGTTTTAAAATCTCTTGAAAATCTACAGATAACAAACCAGACAGTACCAGCAATGGGTGTAACAGGTAGCGTACAGCATTACCCTTTAACCAAACCCACGGAGGTTACCATTGGGCCTTTGCATGCCAGGCATTCTTTCTTCCTGGCAGCAACAGCCCCTACTAATCTCCTGGGAAGAGACTTATTGTGCAAAATGGGATGTATTATCTATTGTACCCCTGACAGGATATTTATGGATGTCCCCAGAAGGTTTGCACACGAGGTAAGGGATGTGCTAGACACTCCCCAAAGGTTAATGCTGCACACCATAACATCAGACAAGGGTTCAGCTCAGGTAGATGAAATGTTAGAACAAATACCTAGTTTCCTTTGGACTAAGGATGGACAGGACACTGGGTTAATGGCAAATGTAGCTCCCGTCATGGTAAACATGAAAAACGGTAGACACGCTCCTAAAATTCCCCAATACCCATTAAAGCCAGAAGTGGAGTTAGGGGTTCACCCCATAATTGAGCGTTTACTACAGCAGGGAATTTTAGTCCGTACAGCCAGTGTAGCCAACAGTCCCATCTTCCCTGTGAAAAAGAGTGGTGGGAGGGGGTACAGGCTGGTACAGGACCTTAGAGGGGTTAATAAGGTGGTAGAAAGCCAATTTCCCATAGTGCCTAACCCAGCTGTCATCCTTATGCAAATCCCATCAACCGCAACCCATTTCACGGTAATAGATTTATGCTCCGCTTTCTTCTCCGTCCCCCTTCACCCTGATTGCCAATACCTATTTGCCTTCACATACAAAGGCGTACAATACACATGGACACGACTACCCCAGGGCTTCATTGACAGCCTCAGTATCTTCTCCCAGGCCTTACATGATTGTTTACAGTCTTTTCAACCTGCCAATGGATCGGTACTAATCCAATATGTAGACGATTTGCTGTTATGCTCTGATTCGTTTATGCCATGTTTAAATGATACTAAACTTTTGTTGCTTCACCTCTCACACACAGGGCATAAGGTAGCTAAGGACAAGTTACAGCCGTGCCAGACCAGGGTTAAATACTTGGGACACTGTCTTACCCAAGGCCTCCGACATCTGACAGCGGACAGAATCCACGCCATACAGACCATGACACTACCGCAGAACCAGCACCAGATCCGTACCTTCTTGGGCATGTGTGGGTATTGCAGGGCATGGATACCCGGTTTTTCCATTCTGGCTTTACCACTGCAGGAGTTAGAATCTTCCATAAAACCAGACCGTGTCTTGCACTCTGAAGAGTCAGAGCAAGCCTTCCTTAATCTTAAGGACAGTCTGATAAGAGCACCTGCATTGGGGATTCCAGACTATGGGAAACCCTTTGATTTATTTTGTACGGAGGCTGCTGGTTGTGCGGCAGGAGTTCTCACACAAAAACATGGTGATGCCAATAGACCAGTAGCATACTACAGTGCCCAGTTGGACGCTGTGGCAAGAGCACTCCCAACGTGTTTAAGGAGCATAGCTGCAACCGCACTCTTAGTGGAAAAGAGTGAGGATGTAGTGTTAGGCCATGACATGACTGTACATACACCACATGCTGTTTCTGCCCTGTTAAATTCGGCCCAGACCAGACACGTTTCCTCCGCTAGGTTCACTAAATGGGAACTAGCATTAATTGCACCGACCAACATTACTATAAAGAGGTGTAATACTTTAAACCCTGCTACATATTTACCAAGTGTGCCTCATGATGCACAAAGGGTGGAAGGTAAAGGTGAATCGTTACCAGTGGTAGAAGGTGAGTTTGGTACAGGAATTAATAGGCATGACTGTATGGAGTATTTAAATCAAAATTTTACAGCTAGGTCTGACATTCATGACACACCGTTAGAAAATGCAGACTTAACGTTTTACACGGATGGGAGTTGCCATAGACAGACTGATACAGGTGAGTTATGTACAGGTTATGCTGTGGTTGATGACAAGGACGTTATAGTGGCCGAACCACTCGGTCCACCCCATTCAGCGCAGGTGGCGGAACTTGTGGCACTAAGGAGAGCGTGTGAGTTGGCCGAAGGGAAAACGGCCAATATTTACACAGACTCCAGGTACGCTTTTGGGGTGGTGCACGATTTTGGGGCCCTATGGCGTCTAAGAAATTTTCTAACGGCAGCAGGCACACCAATCGCACATGCACATCACATGAAACGACTGTTGATGGCAATACAGCTACCCAAGACAGTAGCTGTCATTAAGTGTAAAGCCCACACCTGCGAAGATGATCCAGTATCATTGGGTAACAACAGGGCTGATGAAGCTGCCAAATGGGTAGCAGGTTTAAAACTTAATCAAATGGATAAAGTGTTGGTATATTAAACGGTTGACATGCAGAAACTGGTTGAAATGCAAGGTGTGTGTACCCATCAGGAAAAGGCAAGCTGGAGATCCAAGGGATGTGAGCAAGAGTCCTCTGGGCTCTGGAGAAATGGACAAGGGAAGCCAGTAGCTCCTAAGGCATACTACCCAAGCTTAGCAGAAGCAGCACATGGTCTGACCCATCTGAGTAAGCAGGGTATGTGTAAGTTAGTGAAGGCATACTGGTATGCACCTGGCTTTTCTTCCCAAACAGAGAAGAGGGCAATGTCCTGTTTGACCTGCTTAAGGAAGAATATAGGAAAAACTGTACCCACCGAACCATCTCACATCCCTCCAGCAGACGGCCCTTTCCAGGTCATACAAATTGACTTTATCCAGGTACCACCCTGCAGGAACTTGAAGTATGTTTTGGTTTGCATAGACGTATTCTCTAATTGGGTAGAGGCATTCCCAGCTGCTACCAACACTGCTGCATTCACGGCAAAGAAAATAGTTCAGGAGTTTGTATGTAGGTATGGTATCCCTAGAGTAATTGAAAGTGATAGGGGTACCCATTTTACCGGAGATGTTTTTCAATGTATGTGTAAGTTGATGGGTATTAATAGTAAGCTTCACATCCCATATCGACCGCAGGCCAGTGCCAAGGTGGAGAGGGTAAATGGTACTATTAAAAACAAGCTGAGTAAAATCATGGCTGAAACTGGTTTGGGATGGCCAGAAGCTCTGCCTCTTGTGCTCCATAGTATCAGGACCACCCCTAGATCCCCTCTTAATCTTTCCCCATTCGAAATACTGTTCGGGAGGCAACCTCATTTAATTATAAGTCCTCAGGAAGATTTGAAAAGTAACAACGAGGTTACTGTGACGTACCTTATAGGGATGGGTAAGCAGCTCCAACAGCAGCAGCAGAAACTAAAACTGTTATCACCTGATATGCCTGAAATGAACTGTCATGATGTTGAACCTGGAGAGTATGTTATGATCCGAAACTTTTTACGTTCAGGTTGTTTGACTGACCGTTGGGAAGGACCATACCAAGTGCTACTGACAAGTACAACATCCGTGAAAGTAGCTGAGAGAGACACCTGGGTCCATTACAGCCATTGTTGGAAGGTCAAAAATCCTGAGGAGAACCAGACCAGGGGAGAGACAGAGAACCTGGACCTGTCAATTGCAAGCCTGTTCCGTGAAAGCTACTAATTGTATCAGTAGCACTTGAACAAGGCTGGTAAGACCTGGTATGGTGATGGGGTTTCAGGTTGTAACTGCTTTTGTGTATCCTCCCAGAGTTCATATCATACTGTTGTGTTTCGGGATGTCCTGGTTCTGTGCTGGTGGTCGGAGGATGGAGAGAGAGATCGGTAGTGGTGTCGGTGGAGAGGAGCTGGGAGAGAAATAGCTGCAAAAACAAGGCCAGTACCTGACCAATTTTAGCACTGTAATGGTTAAAAGATCTGCTCTCTTGGAATCTCGGCGGCAGTGTGAAGGTTTATTGTCTGAAGAGTATTGTATATGCACAAATTGTGCGCCTGTAGTCAATGATAAATGCATCCTACGATGTCAGACCCAGAGTAATTTATACTTGGGCGAGCATCCGTTAGAGGACTACCATTCCCTAGTAGGCAAGGTTTTGAACCAAACCGAATGTTGGGTATGCTCCCAGGTTCCTCAAGGACAGCATAATGTAGGGTTAGTCCCATTCCCCTTAAAGGTCTCTGAAGTCATTGACTTACAGGGAGGCAAACCGGTGGACAGAAAATTTAACATATCCGATTCCCCTAATTTGAAGCTCCATCAATATCAAGTAGATAAATCCCTGTTATGTTTCAACTTCACCAATCCCAACAAACCTGGGAATTGGGAAGTCACAGGAATTAATCAGACAATGACCTTCTCACTGAGAGCCGATAATGTATCTATAGACTCAGCACTTTTATACAACATTGTTACAAGTGGGAAATTCTATAGGTACAGGTATACGCGGAGTAATGTTAAAGTGATGGTTGGAAGAGTACCACCCGGGTACTGTGCGAAGATCATACAACCTGATACTTGTATTAGCCAAATGGAGGAGATAGGGATGGGATCATTCATAGAAAAGATGTGTACCGGTATCATGAAACATTCCATCCCATTCATCCTCCCAGATGATGTATATTATATTTGTGGTAGAAAAGCATCTAAATGGCTCTCTCCAAGTTCCAGTGGACTATGCTATTTGGGAAAGGTACTCCCTGAAGTCATGACTCTTGCACATAATGAAATGATTGATGTCCATAGGAACATACCTTCTCCATACCTTCATACGCATTATGAACACAGAAATAAGAGAAACATGATTCCTGGTGATGTGCATAAAGCCACTCAAATGATAAGTGAGACGACTGGCTTCCAGATTTTAGTTGCACTTGATCCCACCAGGATTGCTCGGGGATCTCTAAATTTTAGGTATATTCAAGATCTCGCAAAATTAATAGATAATATCACCAAGCTATATGATGACACCTTTAGGTACACTGGTAAGGAGTTGCAAGTGTACAAGAAAGAGCTGGTCCAACATCGTTTAGTGCTGAATTATTTAACTGCTGTCACTGGAGGGTATTGCGTAACCCTAGCCACCCAGTTTGGTGTTAAATGTTGTACTTATATCACCAATAGCACTAGTGACCACAAGGAGGTGATAGACCGGAAAATGGATGAAATTCTGCAGTTGAAATGGGAATTTCGGAAGAACCATAATGCTTCAATCGCTGAAGTGGAGGAACAGGTTGAAGAGTGGTTCTCCTGGTTGAACCCTATGAAATGGTTCTCGGGTCTAGGAGAGTGGGTCCAAGGACTGATTGCGAGTATAGGGAAACTCCTGATCCTAGTGTTGGTGGTCATCCTAATAATTGGCATATGTATCAGATGTGTTCCAGCAGCTATGAAGTGTGCAAAAGGTTGTTCCAATGGAAACCAGGAAAATGAAATAATGATGGTAGTTACCCATGATGCTGTGAATACTAATGTAACTAATACCCTACATTATAACCCTGAATTAGAGAGTATGATCTAATGTTTGCTTGCATATTGCCATGTATAATAAAGTATTGTCAATGTTTCTTTAGAACACCCTAGTTTAAATGTAGTCTTCATCTCCCCTTTCTTCCAAGGTTGTCCTCTCCATGGAGTGGTGCTTTCCCACACTAGCTCCCCATTGGTCCTCGACTTAGAGTCCACGTGGTATGCATACAAGGGGCTACTTTATGTCCCCAGGGGCGCATTATTCAACGATTCCAATGACAAGACGGAGTCATATCGTTAAGAACATTGAACAATACTTTATAATACAGTGTCCACATGAAATAAGATCCGAATGATAGTAGAAGTCCCATAAGAACACGTACCTTGTAATGGTGTGATTTGGATTTGTTTAGCAGTGCATAAAAGTGTTATTAATGCTATTTCAAAACATCTTAAAATGAAGTCTCTAAACAATTCAAAATTATCCTTATGGGTTAGGTGCATTCCCACATCTAACATATGGTCACAACCTCTTCAGTCTGGCCTGTGGTGTGCACATAAGGCTAGTTTTATGTCCCTTCCCCCAAGAGCGCTTCATTGATGGGTAAATTAACAACTCATGCCATCCCATAACAATAACATTAACTAATGTCTTATAGTATGGCTAATCAGATAACCAATTATTAATTGTTGCTTGCGTATGGTTATAGCGTATAATTGCTATCAAAGGGTGGACTGTCGAAACCGTATAAATTGGTTGCGATCGCTTAATTGCGCACGAATCGCAACACGACATCCATTGGACGATTTGATCGTCCACGGCCATTTTATGCGAACACAGGCTCCCGCCGCATTTGCGCACGTGCAATTGCACATGCTCGCTATACATGCACACACATCCCATGCCCCCGCAACTCATCATATTGTAAATGGCGAGCCATGCTTCTGTGCTCACAACAGTTAAGCGCCATTTTTACATTACATAAACACATAAAGTTAGTACAGCAATACTGTTTAAATACTGTTTTGCGTTTCAATCGCATAGCCAGCTTTTAAGTATTATTGTCGGAAACCTTACCCCGACGGACAGCAGCCTTTCCTTACAATAAACTTATATCCCATTTAACCCTAAACTGACTGAGATACGCACAATGCTATGTGTTTTAAAGGTATACAGTGAATGTTACATTTTAAATAGCAGTTATATGATATCTGGGATTAGGAATAAGATAAATGTGTCATGAGTAGTATCTACCGATTTCCCTCTGTCTCAACAGGAATATGAAACCAACAGAATGAATATGGAAGGGATCACTATCGAGTTTTGAAGACCTGCCAAGAATTATACTCTATACTGTATAAATCACCGTACACCTCCCCTGTAGATTTGCATGCCAAATGTTAGTACAAAGGGATTTTTTTAACAGTTCAACCTCCAGTGACGTCAACCATTTACTAACAAATGAATAGCAACAACCATTGTGACTCAGTAATAAAGGGCCAATAGGGAACCCCTCTGAGTATTCAGCTTATGTTCAAAGGTAATGGTACACCTATAAATTGCCATGCAGTCTGGATCCCAGCCCCTTTTCTTTGCTTCCTTTTTCCCTGCCTGACCCTAAAGAAACACACAGCAATCCTGATGGACAGCTGTTAGTCTAGGATCCAGACCGCATGGCGAAATATTGGTAATTGTATCTTTGGGCCTGATTCAGACCCACTCGCAAGCGGCTGTCCGCTCGCAAGTGGGTCGATGTTCTGCACTGAGCATGTGCACGATGGAGGGAGCTCCGTCGTGCGCATGCGCCAGATGCAACGAGCGAAGGATTTTCCTTCGCTCGTAGTGTCTCTTCAAAGGGGGCGTGCTGTCGATGTTGACTGACAGCACGCCCCCTTTGGTGGGCGTGCCGGGGGCGTGCCTCCCTGACGGGGGCGCTCCCACGGGAACGCCTCCCGTCAGAAGCCGGCCCACTGACATCACTAGTGATGTCAGTGGGAGTGATTTTGGCTCTGATAGAGCCAAAATCACTCCGAGCCTTGTGGTTGAAAAACTCAACCACAGGCTTTTGTACGCAGTTTCGATGGTCGCGATGGTCAAGACCATCGCGGCCATCAAACTGCACGCTCGTATAGCCTGTGGGTGGTGACCCACAGCTATACGAGCGTCCAGCAGGACGCTCCATTTTCATGGAGGGCGGCCCTCATTCAGAGCGTGCGCTCTGCTTAGAGCGTACGGCTCTGAATGAGGGCCTTTGTCTTTATCCTGTATATAGATGCATTGTATAGATTAAGGCTGATTATACCCTTTTTACAATATAGTATCTTTGTGTGTGTTGGAACCGCCAACTGTTTCTGTGTGACAAAGTTATTTTATATTGAAATGGGAGGTATGGGCTATCTGGTCTGTGCAATCAAATCTCTCTAATATCGATGCTGTTCAAACGGTATCAATAGTACGTATCAGCGCATATAGAATAAGATTATATATGGCGCAATATCTGGAAGTGCACTGATCATTACACCAAGCATACTGGAAGAGAAGTAGTACTGTGTATGTGTCAGCGCATACAGAATAAGATTATATATGGGGCAATGTCTGGAAATGTACTGATCATTACACCCAGCATACAGGAAACGAAGTAGTACTGTGTACATGTCAGTGCATACAGAATAAGATTATATATGGGGCAACATCTGGATGTGCACTAATCATTACACCCAGCATACAGGAGGAGAAGTAGTACTGTGTACGTGTCAGCACATACAGAATAAGATTATATATGGGGCAATGACTGGAAGAGCACTGATCATTACACCTAGCATACAGAAAGAGAAGTAGTACTGTGTACGTGTCAGCGCGTACAGATTGAGATTATATATGGGGCAATGTCTGGGAATGCACTGATCATTACACCCAGCATACAGGAGGAGAAGTAGTACTGTGGACGTGACAGCACATATAGAATAAGATTATATATGGGGCAATGTCTGGAAATGCACTGATCATTACACCCAGCATACAGGAAGAGAAGCAGTACTGTGGACGTGACAGCACATACAGAATAAGATTATATAAGGGGCAATGTCTGGAAATGCACTGATCATTACACACAGCATACAGGAAGAGAAGTAGTACTGTGGATGTGCCAGTGCATTCAGATTAAGATTATATATGGGGCAATGTCTGGAAGTGCACTGATCATTACACCCAGCATACAGGAAGATAAGTAGTACTGTGGACGTGACAGCACATACAGAGTAAGATAATATCTGGGGCAATGTCTGGAAGTGCACTGATCATTACACAAAGCATACAGGAAGATAAGTAGTAGTGTGTACGTGTCAGCGCATACAGAATAAGATTATACAGTATATGGGGCAATATCTGGAAATGCACTGATCATTACACCCAGCATACAGGAAGAGAAGTAGTACTGTGGAAATGTCAGCACATACAGGATAGGATTATATATGGGGCAATGTCTGGAAGTGCACTGATCATTACACCCAGCATACAGGAAGAGAAGTAGTACTGTGGACGTGCCAGTGCATTCAGAGTAAGATTATATATGGGGCAATGTCTGGAAATGCACTGATCATTACACCCAGCATACAGGAAGAGAAGTGGTACTGTGTCCGTGTCAGCGCATACAGAATAAGATTATATATGGGGCAATGTCTGTAAATGCACTGATCATTACACCCAGCATACAGGAGGAGAAGTAGTACTGTGTACATGTCAGCGCATACAGAATAAGATTATATATGGGGCAATGTCTGGAAATGCACTGATCATTACACCCAGCATACAGGAGGAGAAGTAGTACTGTGTACATGTCAGCGCATACAGAATAAGAATATATATGGTGCAATGTGTGGAAATGCACTGATCATTACACCCAGAATACAGGAGGAGAACTAGTACTGTGGATGTGACAGCACATACAGAAAAAGATTATATATGGGGCAATGTCTGGAAGTGCACTGATCATTATACCCAGCATACAGGAGAAGAAGTACTGTGTACATGTCAGCGCATGCAGAATAAGATTATATATGGGGCAATGTCTGGAAATGTACTGATCATTACACCCAGCATACAGGAAGAGAAGTAGTACTGTGGACGTGACAGCACATACAGAGTAAGATTATATATATGGGGCAATGTCTGGAAATGCACTGGTCATTACACTCAGCATTCAGGAAGAGAAGTAAGTAATGTGTACATGTTAGTGCATACAGAATAAGATTATATATGGGGCAATGTCTGGAAATGCACTGATCATTACACACAGCATATATTAAGAGAAGTAGTACTGTGTACGTATCAGCGCATATAGAATAAGATTATATATGGTGCAATATCTGGAAGTGCACTGATCATTACACCAAGCATACTGGAAGAGAAGTAGTACTGTGTATGTGTCAGCGCATACAGAATAAGATTATATATGGGGCAATGTCTGGAAATGTACTGATCATTACACCCAGCATACAGGAAGCGAAGTAGTACTGTGTACGTGTCAGCACATACAGAATAAGATTATATATGGGGCAATGTCTGGAAGAGCACTGATCATTACACCCAGCATACAGAAAGAGAAGTAGTACTGTGTACATGTCAGCTCATACAGAATAAGATTTTATATGGGGCAACGTCTGGATGTGCACTGATCATTACACCCAGCATACAGGAGGAGAAGTAGTACTGTGTACGTGTCAGCACATACAGAATAAGATTATATATGGGGCAATGTCTGGAAGAGCACTGATCATTACACCCAGCATACAAAAAGAGAAGTAGTACTGTGTACGTGTCAGCGCATAGAGATTGAGATTATATATGGGGCAATGTCTGGGAATGCACTGATCATTACACCCAGAATACAGGAGGAGAACTAGTACTGTGGATGTGACAGCACATACAGAAAAAGATTATATATGGGGCAATGGCCCTCATTCAGACCCACTCGCAAGCGGGCGCACGTACGTTAGGCGTACGTACAAAATTATTTAAATTCAATGGCTCGCTCGTATTTTCTTTCGCATCTAAAATTCCTCCCTAAACTCAGGCGACCCCTCCTCTAACTAACGAGCGTGCGAAATAGCGAGCGTACATACCGGAAATGGCTTGAAGGGAACGCACGCACAAGTATAAACCGGAAGTGGCCTTGTCAGATGTCGATTACCTGCTCCTTTATTCTGCCTACCTCCATCAATCGTATCATGCCAATCAATGTATCAATTAGCTTAATTGTTGTTGTTTTTTCAACACAATGCAAGAAACTTTACTCTTGTCCGTGTTTGTGTTTACCCGCAGAATACGTACGGATGGAACATTCGCTTTTATTGTTCAAAAAACATGTGAACCACAATTAAACAATTGTACTATTGCTGTGGATCCCCGCATATTTCCCGGGGTTCATTTCTTTATTTAAATGTGCTTACGCATGTCACTGCATCAAGCCTATCATAACTCTCCAGAGATTTCTGGCCCTGTTGAACACATGACTCATACACTAACCAATAAAATTGCTCCTGTTAATTTCCAAAATACATTAGCCAATCAGAAATTTTTTGCACACTTTATCAAAAATGTTTTGTATGAAAAACACCATTGCCATCATGAGAGCCTCCGCATTCACCAGGCGCGAGCTGCTGGTGCTTACGGAGGTGATGGATCGCCGTATCACCAGCCAGCCTCCACCCATCACCAACCGGCAGAAGCGCTCCGCGTATGCGGAGGCATGGTCCCGCCTGCGGTCCTTCGGTTCACGCCGCAACATCGGGCAGCTGGAGCGCAGGTGGTCAGACCTGCAACGGCGAACGCCCCGCTTGCTGGCATGCTTTCGCATGCAGATACAGGAAAGTAAGTGTTTTGTATTGTGGTTTTCATGTTTGTGTTTGTGGGGCAAACTGCGTGTGCATGTTTTCCTGTCTGTCCTATTTATTATTTGTCCTCATATCTGCGTGTGCATGTTTTCCTGTCTGTCCTATTTATTATTTGTCCTCATATCTGCGTGTGCATGTTTTCCCGTCTGTCCTATTTATTATTTGTCCTCATATCTGCGTGTGCATGTTTTCCTGACTGTCCTATTTATTATTTGTCCTCATATCTGCGTGTGCATGTTTTCCTGTCTGTCCTATTTATTATTTGTCCTCATATCTGCATGTGCATGTTTTCCTGTCTGTCCTATTTATTATTTGTTCTCATATCTGCGTGTGCATTTTTTCCTGTCTGTCCTATTTATTATTTGTCCTCATATCTGCGTGTGCATGTTTTCCTGTCTGTCCTATTTATTATTTGTCCTCATATCTGCATGGCCATGTTTTCCCTCTATTTTTGATTTTTTCATTCTACTCCTATTTGCATGTTTTTTGTTGGTGGTTTTTTTTTTTTTGGGCCCCGGATTTGGCCAGAAACTAACCTCAATTTGTTTGACATATTTTAGGTGGACAGCCAAGACTATGCCGTCACCGTCCGGCCAGACGGCGTTCCCGCCCACTATCCCCAACCCCCAGCCAACACTCCACCCCAAATATTTCCCCTATACCCCACTCCTCCCCAGCCTTCCAAGACCCTCTCCCGGAACTGTCGGGCCTCCTTCCCCTCCGTCCCACTTCCCCCTCTCCTCCACCCACCCCTCTTCCAATTACCCCCTCCCCAGAGTCCGTCATTACCCCTCCCCGTTCTTTGGGGAATGAAGGCTCCTCCGAGGAAGAACATGGAGGGACTTCCGGATCTCCCGTTTTGGCTCCCGGTATGTTTTTCTTTCGCATTTTTTTTAAGCACAAACTGTTTGTATGTAATCATGTGTCGTGCCTTTATTCGTGATTTTTTGGTTTACTTTTGGTGATTTAGCAGTTTGCCTTTACCTCTTCCTGCTGATTTCAACATACACATATCACACCTGTGGGAATTTGTACATAGGCCTTGTATTTTTGGCAGCACCCCCTTTTTGTTTTGGTTTCTTTTTTTTAGGTTTAGGAGTGATTTCGTTGTGTTTTTGTTTTTTTAATGTGGATTCCCTATTGTTTTATTAATCCACACACTTTTCTCACCCACAGAGGAACAGAGGCGTCGGCAAGAGGTGGACGAATGTGTTGCCCAGATGCGCCAACATGTCATTGGCGTTCTTGTGGGCCTTGACCGGCTGTCTGGCATCCTTCGCCAGTATTTTTTTTTGTTTTTTTTCGTTTTCTAAATAAATTTTTTATTTCGAATATACGTTCTGGCTCATTCTTTTTTTCCAAAACAAAATAGTTTTCCCTGACATAAGTAGACTGTTCCTGCAAGGATTTCCCTTTTTTAAAAGTTAGATTGTGTTTTGTATTTGTATGTAAAACAGCCACAAGAAACACATAACAGTAACAATGTCATTTCCCTTTTTGGGTGTAGTGTCAATTAGATATTTCTACATTTTACAGGTTCCTAGTTGGTGTGCAAGCTGCTTAGGCCAATCTTCCAAATCCAAAGGTTTGGACAGGCTTCCTTTTGGTGTGGGTTGGGAACCTGAAAACATATTTCAGTTTACATCAACTGGTGTCAGTACTGGATTACCCCTTAGTCAAATGTAAGGTGTGTTAACCTGGTTACACTTGCTGTTAACGTCCAAAAAAAGGAAGACCATTTCACTCTCCAAACATTTATTCACAACATAAATGAGAAATCAAAGTGGTCACTCCCAAAAAAAAACACAGTGATAATCTCAAATACAACACATACAAATAAAATATTTAAATAAAAAAAACAATCAAGAACTGGTTGACGAAGGACCATGCCAACATGATTCCACAAACATGGTGTTGCGATATGGGTTCCAGAATATATGCCCAAAATCAGCAGATCCAGGTTTGGTAAGGGTAGCAGGAAGTAGTGAGCGTTGGAGTGCCAAAGATTATGTGAACAAACAGAAGATGGTGAAAAAAATAAAAATAAATTAGATGTTCGCAAACAAACACAAACACATTAGGTATAAACACTGTAGTTTTGGTAAAACTTACCTAAAAAATCTGGCCACCACATCATCGCGTATGGCCCCCCACATACTGACCTCCGACCAACCTCGGGGGGGCCATCCTCAGGTAAGGCATCCTCTGGCTGCATTGGGACACCACTCCTTATGGCGATGTTGTGAAATATCCCACACAGGACCACAATTTTCGACACCATATCCGGCAAATACATGAGCTCGCCACCAGAGCGGTGGAGGCATCTGAATCGGCCTTTTAAAAGGCCGATACAGCGCTCCACCACTTGCCTGGTGGCTGTAAGTGCGGAATTATACTCACTTTGTGGGCCTGGTGTGGGAGCCAAATAAGGAGTGAGCAGCCAGGACATGCAAGGGTATCCACTGTCTCCTGTGAAAAATAAGAGACAACATCAGGAACACTGTGTATCAAGCTTAACATTGTTATGTACTAAAGGTCTCCACTTACCCAGAAGCCACGCATCACCAGCTTGTAGGTTGGTTAATTTCTGCCATATCCCTGATTGCCGGATGACGAAGGAGTCATGTGCACTTCCTGGTAATTTAGCATTCAGGGACAGGATCTGGAGGAAGGCATCACATACCACCATTACATTCAGGGAGTGATAGTGTTTCCTGTTTCTAAATATTGCCTCCAGCCATGCTGGAGGCTGAAGTGGTATGTGAGTACCATCCACAACCCCTATGATGTGTGGGAAGCCAGCTATTTGGTAAAAATTGGCCTTGGCCACACTAAGGGCACCCATATCCAAAGGCATTTGAATAAAATGATGGAGGTGCTTGAAAAGTGCCTCCATCACTGCCCTCAGGATCCGGGAAAAGGAGGATTGGGAGATGCCCGCCACTATTCCCACCGTTGTTTGAAATGATCCCGAGGCACAGAAATGTAACACCACCATAAATTGCGTCAGTGGTGGTATTGCTGTTGGACTGTCAATTTGCCGCTCAAGATCACTTTCTATTAATGAGAGAGTGTCTATGATGATTTTGGGAGGTAGACGGTAGCATCTTAAAACCTCATCATCGGGCATTCCAAAAAGGGTGACACGTGTTCGAAATATCTGGGGCCTTGCATGCCTACGATGCCTACGCCTGGGACGAGATTGAGGTTGGTCGGCTTCCGGGAGCAGGGCCAGAACAATTCGACCCAGATCTACCTGAAATTCAAAGTTTACAATGTAAGGCTTTTGAGCCCTACCCCAAAAGTAACATAAAACAACTTAGCTTTATGATACCATCCATAGCTGCTTACATGCCGGGGTATTGTCATGATACGTCAAAACTGTAAACAAGCCAAAAATTATACATCAAAAATTTACAGGGTGAATTTATGTTTGTCAAATTGGTGCAAGCCAAAACATAAAATAGGCGAAACACACATTTGGGCATCGATCAAAACGACATTGCACACCGTACATCAAATAGGGGTCAAATGTAAGCCAAAAATGGAAAAGGGAAAACAAAAACTGGTTTACATGATGAATAAGCATCCCAAAATGCGCTAATTTGTTCGCAAATGCAAGTCACTAGACCAACAGTGAAAAATGCGCTAATTAGTTCGCAAATGCAAGAAAAATAATGGACTTACCAAGAGCTAATATAAAAGATTTCCCTCAAAAAGGTCTTTGGGTCCGCAAGCCAAAAAAATCTAAAAGAGATGAAATTAGTGTTAAGCTGAAAATATTAAATTAAAAACAAGAAGTAGACACCAATTGGCCACAAGTTAGACTTCACCAAACTTACCAAATCAGGAAACGAGGCCCAAAAAAAACAACAAAAATGCGAACGGATAAAAAAATAAACTGTAGCAAACCCAAAAAATGCCAAAATCCGCCAAATCCTCCAACCGTAAACCACAAACTCCAACCAACTTAACCGCCAATAATCCAACAACGCAACCTCGAATCCACACACACCAAGCCATAAATAGTGTTTATTTTCCCGCACAAATTAAGGATGAATCATAGGGACGCACAATCAATGATGCGGCCGCAAACTAAGGACGCATGTATAAATAGGTCACGAAATCACATAGAATTTCTGGATGATTTCATGCTGGAAGCAGAGACATGGCTTCAGACCAGGGAAACAATGGGCAAAATTCCGGCGGTAAGGCCTTCATGCATTTTGTCTCAATGATTATTTTCAAACATAATATTGTGCAAGTTGTGAAGTGGCTAAATCAGCATATTTACCCAAATAGGTGAGGACGATGACATGGAAGAGACTGCTGGCCCCAGTCAACCCGCCAAAGCTGCCCCAAAAAAAAGGCAGCCACAATTCACAAGAAATGAGATGGAGGTTTTGATCCAGAAGTGTGTTGACATCCTGCCCCAGGCAGACAGGAATATGAGCCAAAGCCAGAAGGGGAGAATGTGGGAGGAGGTCGCCATTGCTGTCAATAGGGTGGGTGATTATGTCCGTCTAGCCCGGGATGTCAAAAGGCGGTAAGTAAACACTTTCCCACCCTATAAACAAGCCCCATTTTAAACAAAAGGATAATGGTTCCAATTTCATTCCACAGATGGGGCGACTTCAAAAATTCGTCTCAAGCTAAAACTTGCCGACAGAGCTAGGCATGCAAGGGGGACAGGTGGGGGTCCCACCCCTGTGTCATTGGAGTTGACAGACTTAGAAGAGCTGGCACAGGGGTGTGTGCAGCCTGTGGAGGTGTTTGGCGTGTCCAACATGGATACGGACATGCCAGACTTTGAGGCTCCTCATGTTGGCCCAGGTAAGTCTTGTGATGTCACCAACTCTGAAATGCTATTGTGCCAATATGTAGATTCTAATGTGACTCTTTTCTCATTTTTCCAACAGAGACACAGGCGGATGAGTCTGCTCCAGAGGGGAGCCTTGGCCGCAGAATTTCTGCTGGCTCTGCAGGGGAGGAACCAGTACATCCGGCTGAGGACCCTGCAGAAGCCAGTCCAGGGCGTGCCCCCTCGCAGGCAGTGGGCCTCCTCACAGAACTCAATTTAGAATCGGATTTCCATACGGAGATTCTGCAGAGGATGGACGCCAGTCTGATACGGGTGGCTGAGGCCCTGGAGCAAAATGCTGCGGCCAACGTGACCATTGGTCAGGCCCTGGCGGAAAATACCAGGGCCAACATCCGCATCACCGATGCCCTGGAGCAGCTCGTTCACCAGCACATGGTGGAGCCGACCTCCCTTCCTGCCGGAACATCAGGATCCTCCACCTCTGGCACAACATCAGCCAATCCTCCAAATGTGCCTAGCCCTGTGCCTAGTCCAGAGGCCACAACATCTGCCTCTGGACAGGCCAGCCCGATGGCATCCCGGACCCAGTCTGGCGCCCACCCTCCCCCATCCAAACGGGCGAAAAAACGGTGACAGCAATGGCGACTTTTCCCACACTCCTTCTGTGCTTGGCTCATATTCCTTTCTGGTCAAAACTTTCCTCTCCTTTCTTGTGAAATGTTTTTAATTTATTTTTGTACGTTTATGTTAGCAGTTATTGATTATTTATTTTTGTGAAAAAGTATCTTTGCCAGAAAAAAGGCAACAAAATATTATGCCAATTGGTTTGTGTTTAAACAATAAATTTATGATAAAAATCTGACATTGTATTGTGACATTATTGTACAAATGGGTTACATTTAATCCTGGCCCTAAAGGCAAAAACTGACAAAAAAAACAATTTCATTTTTTAAAAAAAAGGCCTCTTGAAGGAACGTTTAAAAATTCACATAACGATGCAAATTCCACAGTAAAACAAAAAAGGGGAGCTAATTAAAACATGATAAAATTATTGTCACAATAGGCCATAAACAACAAATTGAGGCCAAAATAAAACCCAAAAAATGTACGCAAATTGATTGTGTAATCCTGACATTAGCAGGTATGATTTCCACCTGCGTACGCTTTTCTGCTATCCCAATAAACTGCTTTCCAAACACATACCAAACCGGTTTTCAATACAACACTAATTGCTTTTGTGACCACCCGCGATTAATCGCTGCAACATCGTGGAGTCCCGGGACGGAGGAGAAGGCCATCGCCAATGTGGTCGAGTAATCCAGACCCTAAACTGTGCGAGCATTTTGAAGGGAAAGAGGATGTTCCAGTGACGTATGAGACGGTCCGAACACATTTGACGTTCGCATCTGCTAATGTATGTACGCCCAAAAAACGCCTCGCCACGCCTGCGTTTTTCCATCTCCACTCCCGTCAACACCCAAAAACGCCCTGTTCTGTCAATCACATTTGACATGTCACTTCCTGTACGCTATTTTAGGAACGAGAGAAAAAAAGCTCGCAATCTGCCGTACGCACATGCGCAGTGTAACACCGACGCATGCGCAGTTAGTCAACATCGGAACGCAACGAGCGTACTGTTGTTAACGTGCGGCTCTGAATGAGGGCCAATGTCTGGAAGTGCACTGATCATTATACCCAGCATACAGGAGAAGAAGTACTGTGTACATGTCAGCGCATACAGAATAAGATTACATATGGGGCAATGTCTGGAAATGCACTGATCATTACACACAGCATATATTAAGAGAAGTAGTACTGTGTACGTATCAGCGCATATAGAATAAGATTATATATGGCACAATATCTGGAAGTGCACTGATCATTACACCCAGCATACAGGAAGAGAAGTAGTACTGTGGACGTGACAGCACATACAGAGTAAGATTATATATATGGGGCAATGTCTGGAAATGCACTGATCATTACACTCAGCATTCAGGAAGAGAAGTAAGTAATGTGTACATGTTAGTGCATACAGAATAAGATTATATATGGGGCAATGTCTGGAAATGCACTGATCATTACACACAGCATATATTAAGAGAAGTAGTACTGTGTACGTATCAGCGCATATAGAATAAGATTATATATGGCGCAATATCAGGAAGTGCACTGATCATTACACCAAGCATACAGGAAGAGAAGGAGTACTGTGTATGTGTCAGCGCATACAGAATAAGATTATATATGGGGCAATGTCTAGAAATGTACTGATCATTACACCCAGCATACAGGAAGCGAAGTAGTACTGTGTACGTGTCAGCACATACAGAATAAGATTATATATGGGGCAATGTCTGGAAGAGCACTGATCATTACACCCAGCATACAGAAAGAGAAGTAGTATTGTGTACATGTCAGCTCATACAGAATAAGATTATATATGGGGCAATGTCTGGAAGAGCACAGATCATTACACCCAGCATACAAAAAGAGAAGTAGTACTGTGTACGTGTCAGCGCATAGAGATTGAGATTATATATGGGGCAATGTCTGGGAATGCACTGATCATTACACCCAGCATACAGCAGGAGAAGTAGTACTGTGGACGAGACAGCACATATAGAATAAGATTATATATGGGGCAATGTCTGGAAATGCACTGATCATTACACCCAGCATACAGGAAGAGAAGTAGTACTGTGGACGTGACAGCACATACAGAATAAGATTATATATGGGGCAATGTCTGGAAATGCACTGATCATTACACACAGCATACAGGAAGAGAAGTAGTACTGTGGATGTGCCAGTGCAATCAGAGTAAGATTATATATGGGGCAATGTCTGGAAGTACACTGATCATTACACCCAGCATACAGGAAGATAAGTAGTACTGTGGATGTGCCAGTGCATTCAGAGTAAGATTATATATGGGGCAATGTCTGGAAGTGCACTGATCATTACACCCAGCATAAGGGAGAAGTATTACTGTGTACGTGTCAGCGCATACAGAATAAGATTATACAGTATATGGGGCAATGTCTGGAAATGCACTGATCATTACACCCAGCATACAGGAAGAGAAGTAGTACTGTGGACGTGCCAGTGCATTCAGAGTAAGATTATATATGGGGCAATGTCTGGAAGTACACTGATCATTATACCCAGCATACAGGAGTAGTACTATGTACATGTCAGCGCATACAGAATAAGATTAAATATGGGGCAATGTCTGGAAATGCACTGATCATTACACACAGTATACAGGAAGAGAAGTAGTACTGTGGATGTGCTAGTGCATTCAGAGTAAAATTATATATGGGGAAATGTCTGGAAGTGCACTGATCATTACACCTAGCATACAGGAAGAGAAGTGGTACTGTGTACGTGTCAGCGCATACAGAATAAGATTATATATGGGGCAATGTCTGGAAATGCACTGATCATCACACACAGCATACATTAAGAGAAGTAGTACTGTGGATGTGCTAGTGCATTCAGAATAAGATTACATATGGTGCAATGTCTGGAAATGCACAGATTATTACACCCAGCATACCGGATGAGAAGTATTACTGTGTACGTGTCAGCGCATACAGAATAAGATTATATATGGGGCAATATCTGGAAGTGCACTGATCATTACACCCAGCATACAGGAAGAGAAGTAGTACTGTGTACGTGTCAGCGCATACAGGATAAGATTATATATGGGGCAATGTCTGGAAATGCACTGATCATTACACCCAGCATACAGGATGAGAAGTAGTACTGTGGACGTGTCAGTGCATTCAGAGTAAGATTATATATGGGGCAATGTCTGGAAATGCACTGATCAATACACCGAGCATACAAGAAGAGAAGTGGTTCTGTGTACGTGTCAGCGCATACAGAATAAGATTATATATGGGGCAATGTCTGTAAATGCACTGATCATTACACCCAGCATACAGGAGGAGAAGTAGTACTGTGAACATGTCAGCGCATACAGAATAAGATTATATATGGGGCAATGTCTGTAAATGCGCTGATCATTACACCCAGCATACAGGAGGAGAAGTAGTACTGTGTACATGTCAGCGCATACAGAATAAGAATATATATGGGGCAATGTGTGGAAATGCACTGATCCTTACACCCAGAATACATGAGGAGAAGTAGTACTGTGGATGTGACAGCACATACAGAAAAAGATTATATATGGGGCAATGTCTGGAAGTGCACTGATCATTACACCCAGCATACAGGAGAAGAAGTACTGTGTACATGTCAGCGCATACAGAATAAGATTATATATGGGGCAATGTTTTAAAATGCACTGATCATTACACACAGCATATATTAAGAGAAGTAGTACTGTGTACGTATTAGCGCATATAGAATAAGATTATATATGGCGCAATATCTGGAAGTGCACTGATCATTACACCCAGCATACAGGAAGAGAAGTAGTACTGTGCACGTGTCAGCGCATACAGAAGAAGATTATATATGGGGCAATGTCTGGAAATGCACCGATCATTACACCTAGCATACAGGAAGAGAAGTAGTACTGTGTACATGTCAGCGCATACAGAATAAGATTATACAGTATATGGGGCATTGTCTGGAAATGCACTGATCATTACACCCAGCAGACAGTAGGAGAAGTAGTACTGTGTACATGTCAGCGCATACAGAATAAGATTATATATGGGGCAATGTCTGGAAATGCACTGATCATCACACACAGCATACATTAAGAGAAGTAGTACTGTGGATGTGCTAGTGCATTCAGAATAAGATTATATATGGTGCAATGTCTGGAAATGAACAGATTATTACACCCAGCATACCGGATGAGAAGTAGTACTGTGTACGTGTCAGCGCATACAGAATAAGATTATATATGGGGCAATATCTGGAAGTGCACTGATCATTACACCCAGCATACAGGAAGAGAAGTAGTACTATGTACGTGTCAGCGCATACAGGATAAGATTATATATGGGGCAATGTCTGGAAGTGCACTGATCATTACACCCAGCATACAGGAGGAGAAGTAGTACTGTGAACATGTCAGCGCATACAGAATAAGATTATATATGGGGCAATGTCTGTAAATGCACTGATCATTACACCCAGCATACAGGAGGAGAAGTAGTACTGTGTACATGTCAGCGCATACAGAATAAGAATATATATGGGGCAATGTGTGGAAATGCACTGATCATTACACCCAGAATACATGAGGAGAAGTAGTACTGTGGATGTGACAGCACATACAGAAAAAGATTATATATGGGGCAATGTCTGGAAGTGCACTGATCATTACACCCAGCATACAGGAGAAGAAGTAATGTGTACATATCAGCGCATACAGAATAAGATTATATATGGGGCAATGTCTGGAAATGAACTGATCATTACACACAGCATATATTAAGAGAAGTAGTACTGTGTACGTATTAGCGCATATAGAATAAGATTATATATGGCGCAATATCTGGAAGTGCACTGATCATTACACCCAGCATACAGGAAGAGAAGTGGTACTGTGGACGTGACAGCACATACAGAGTAAGATTATATATGGGGCATTGTCTGGAAATGCACTGATCATTACACCCAGCATTCAGGAAGAGAAGTAAGTAATGTGTACATGTTAGTGCATACAGAATAAGATTATATATGGGGCAATGTCTGAAAATGCACTGATCATTACACACCGCATATATTAAGAGAAGTAGTTCTGTGTACTTTCGAAACCGTATAAATTGGTTGCGATCGCTTAATTGCGCATGAATCGCAACACGACATCCATTGGACGATTTGATCGTCCACGGCCATTTTATGCGAACACAGGCTCCCGCCGCATTTGCGCACACACTTGCGCAGGCGCAATTGCACATGCTCGCTATACATGCACACGCATCCCATGCCCCCTCAACTCGTCATATTGTGAATGGCGAGCCATGCTTCTGTGCTCACAACAGTTAAGCGCCATTTTTACATTACATAAACACATAAAGTTAGTACAGCAATACTGTTTAAATACTGTTTTGCGTTTCAATCGCATAGCCAGCTTTTAAGTATTATTTTCGGAAACCTTACCCCGACGGACAGCAGCCTTTCCTTACAATAAACTTATATCCCATTTAACCCTAAACTGACTGAGATACACACAATGCTATGTGTTTTAAAGGTATACAGTGAATGTTACATGTTAAATAGCAGTTATATGATATCTGGGATTAGGAATAAGATAAATGGGTCATGAGTAGTATCTACCGATTTCCCTCTGTCTCAACAGGAATATGAAACCAACAGAATGAATATGGAAGGGATCACTATCGAGTTATGAAGACCTGCCAAGAATTATACTCTATACTGTATAAATCACTGTACACCTCCCCTGTAGATTTGCATGCCAAATGTTAGTACAAAGGGATTTTTTTAACAGTTCAACCTCCAGTGACGTCAACCATTTACTAACAAATGAATAGCAACAACCATTGTGACTCAGTAATAAAGGGCCAATAGGGAACCCCTCTGAGTATTCAGCTTATGTTCAAAGGTAATTGTACACCTATAAATTGCTATGCAGTCTGGATCCCAGCCCCTTTTCTTTGCTTCCTTTTTCCCTGCCTGACCCTAAAGAAACACACAGCAATCCTGATGGACAGCTGTTAGTCTAGGATCCAGACCGCATGGCAAAATATTGGTAATTGTATCTTTGTCTTTATCCTGTATATAGCCGCATTATATAGATTAAGGCTGATTAAACCCTTTTTACAATATAGTATCTTTGTGTGTGTTGGAACCGCAAACTGTTTCTGTGTGACAAAGTTATTTTATATTGAAATGGGAGGTATGGGCTATCTGGTCTGTGCAATCAAATCTCTCTAATATCGATGCTGTTCAAACGGTATCAATAGTACGTATCAGCGCATATAGAATAAGATTATATATGGCGCAATATCTGGAAGTGCACTGATCATTACACCAAGCATACTGGAAGAGAAGTAGTACTGTGTATGTGTCAGCGCATACAGAATAAGATTATATATGGGGCAATGTCTGGAAATGTACTGATCATTACACCCAGCATACAGGAAGCGAAGTAGTACTGTGTACATGTCAGCGCATACAGAATAAGATTATATATGAGGCAACATCTGGATGTGCACTAATCATTACACCCAGTTTACAGGAGGAGAAGTTGTACTGTGTACGTGTCAGCGCGTAGAGATAGAGATTATATATGGGGCAATGTCTGGGAATGCACTGATCATTACACCCAGCATACAGGAAGAGAAGTAGTACTGTGGACGTGACAGCACATACAGAATAAGATTATATATGGGGCAATGTCTGGAAATGCACTGATCATTACACACAGCATACAGGAAGAGAAGTAGTACTGTGGATGTGCCAGTGCATTCAGAGTAAGATTATATATGGGGCAATGTCTGGAAGTGCACTGATCATTACACCCAGCATACAGGAAGATAAGTAGTACTGTGGACGTGACAGAACATACAGAGTAAGATAATATCTGGGGCAATGTCTGGAAGTGCACTGATCATAACACAAAGCATACAGGAAGATAAGTAGTAGTGTGTAAGTGTCAGCACATACAGAATAAGATTATATATGGGGCAATGTCTGGAAGTGCACTGATGATTACACCCAGCATACAGGAAGAGAAGTAGTACTGTGGACGTGACAGCACATACAGAATAAGATTATATATGAGGCAATGTCTGGAAGTGCATTGATCATTACACAAAGCATACAGGAAGAGAAGTAGTACTGTGGATGTGACATTGCATTCAGAGTAAGATTATATATGGGGCAATGTCTGGAAGTGCACTGATCATTACACCCAGCATAAGGGAGGAGAAGTAGTACTGTGTACGTGTCAGCGCATACAGAATAAGATTATACAGTATATGGGGCAATATCTGGAAATGCACTGATCATTACACCCAGCATACAGGAAGAGAAGTAGTACTGTGGACATGTCAGAACATACAGGATAAGATTATATATGGGGCAATGTCTGGAAGTGCACTGATCATTACACCCAGCATACAGGAAGAGAAGTAGTACTGTGGATGTGCCAGTGCATTCAGAGTAAGATTATATATGGGGCAATGTCTGGAAATGCACTGATCATTACACCCAGCATACAGGAGGAGAAGTAGTACTGTGTACATGTTAGCGCATACAGAATAAGAATATATATGGGGTAATGTGAGGAAATGCACTGATCATTACACCCAGAATACAGGAGGAGAACTAGTACTGTGGATGTGACAGCACATACAGAAAAAGATTATATATCGGGCAATGTCTGGAAGTGCACTGATCATTACACCCAGCATACAGGAGAAGAAGTACTGTGTACATGTCAGTGCATACAGAATAAGATTATATATGGGGCAATGTCTGGAAATGCACTGATCATTACACACAGCATATATTAAGAGAAGTAGTACTGTGTACGTATCAGCGCATATAGAATAAGATTATATATGGCGCAATATCTGGAAGTGCACTGATCATTACACCAAGCATACTGGAAGAGAAGTAGTACTGTGTATGTGTCAGCGCATACAGAATAAGATTATATATGGGGCAATGTCTGGAAATCTACTGATCATTACACCCAGCATACAGGAAGCGAAGTAGTACTGTGTACATGTCAGCGCATACAGAATAAGATTATATATGGGGCAACATCTGGATGTGCACTAATCATTACACCCAGCTTACAGGAGGAGAAGTTGTACTGTGTACGTGTCAGCGCGTAGAGATAGAGATTATATATGGGGCAATGTCTGGGAATGCACTGATCATTACACCCAGCATACAGGAAGAGAAGTAGTACTGTGGATGTGACAGCACATACAGAATAAGATTATATATGGGGCAATGTCTGGAAATGCACTGATCATTACACACAGCATACAGGAAGAGAAGTAGTACTGTGGATGTGCCAGTGCATTCAGAGTAAGATTATATATGGGGCAATGTCTGGAAGTGCACTGATCATTACACCCAGCATACAGGAAGATAAGTAGTACTGTGGACGTGCCAGAACATACAGAGTAAGATAATATCTGGGGCAATGTCTGGAAGTGCACTGATCATAACACAAAGCATACAGGAAGATAAGTAGTAGTGTGTAAGTGTCAGCACATACAGAATAAGATTATATATGGGGCAATGTCTGGAAGTGCACTGATGATTACACCCAGCATACAGGAAGAGAAGTAGTACTGTGGACGTGACAGCACATACAGAATAAGATTATATATGAGGCAATGTCTGGAAGTGCATTGATCATTACACAAAGCATACAGGAAGAGAAGTAGTACTGTGGATGTGCCAGTGCATTCAGAGTAAGATTATATATGGGGCAATGTCTGGAAGAGCACTGATCATTACACCCAGCATAAGGGAGGAGAAGTAGTACTGTGTACGTGTCAGCGCATACAGAATAAGATTATACAGTATATGGGGCAATATCTGGAAATGCACTGATCATTACACCCAGCATACAGGAAGAGAAGTAGTACTGTGGACATGTCAGAACATACAGGATAAGATTATATATGGGGCAATGTCTGGAAGTGCACTGATCATTACACCCAGCATACAGGAAGAGAAGTAGTACTGTGGATGTGCCAGTGCATTCAGAGTAAGATTATATATGGGGCAATGTCTGGAAATGCACTGATCATTACACCCAGGATACAGGAGGAGAAGTAGTACTGTGTACATGTTAGCGCATACAGAATAAGAATATATATGGGGTAATGTGAGGAAATGCACTGATCATTACACCCAGAATACAGGAGGAGAACTAGTACTGTGGATGTGACAGCACATACAGAAAAAGATTATATATGGGGCAATGTCTGGAAGTGCACTGATCATTACACCCAGCATACAGGAGAAGAAGTACTGTGTACATGTCAGTGCATACAGAATAAGATTATATATGGGGCAATGTCTGGAAATGCACTGATCATTACACACAGCATATATTAAGAGAAGTAGTACTGTGTACGTATCAGCGCATATAGAATAAGATTATATATGGCGCAATATCAGGAAGTGCACTGATCATTACACCAAGCATACTGGAAGAGAAGTAGTACTGTGTATGTGTCAGCGCATACAGAATAAGATTATATTTGGGGCAATGTCTGGAAATGCACTGATCATTACACCCAGCGTACAGGAAGCGAAGTAGTACTGTGTACGTGTCAGCACATACAGAATAAGATTATATATGGGGAAATGTCTGGAAGAGCACTGATCATTACACCCAGCATACAGAAAGAGAAGTAGTACTGTGTACGTGTCAGCGCATAGAGATTGAGATTATATATGGGGCAATGTCTGGGAATGCACTGATCATTACACCCAGCATACAGGAGAAGAAGTAGTACTGTGGACGTGACAGCACATATAGAATAAGATTATATATGGGGCAATGTCAGGAAATGCACTGATCATTACACCCAGCATACAGGAAGAGAAGTAGTACTGTGGACGTGACAGCACATACAGAATAAGATTATATATGGGGCAATGTCTGGAAATCCACTGATCAATACACACAGCATACAGGAAGAGAAGTAGTACTGTGGATGTGCCAGTGCATTCAGAGTAAGATTATATATGGGGCAATGTCTGGAAGTGCACTGATCATTACACCCAGCATAAAGGAAGATAAGTAGTACTGTGGACGTGACAGCACATACAGAGTAAGATTATATCTGGGGCAATGTCTGGAAGTGCACTGATCATTACACAAAGCATACAGGAAGATAAGTAGTAGTGTGTAAGTGTCAGCACATACAGAGTAAGATTATATATGGGGCAATGTCTGGAAGTGCACTGATCATTACACCCAGCATACAGGAAGAGAAGTAGTACTGTGGACGTGACAGCACATACACAATAAGATTATATATGAGGCAATGTCTGGAAGTGCACTGATCATTACACAAAGCATACAGGAAGAGAAGTAGTACTGTGGATGTGCCAGTGCATTCAGAGTAAGATTATATATGGGGCAATGTCTGGAAATACACTGATCATTACACCCAGCATACAGGAGAAGTAGTACTGTGTACATGTCAGCGCATACAGAATAAGATTAAATATGGGGCAATGTCTGGAAGTGCACTGATCATTACACCCAGCATAATGGAGGAGAAGTAGTACTGTGTATGTGTCAGCGCATACAGAATAAGATTATACAGTATATGGGGCAATATCTGGAAATGCACTGATCATTACACCCAGCATACAGGAAGAGAAGTAGTACTGTGGACGTGCCAGTGCATTCAGAGTAAGATTATATATGGGGCAATGTCTGGAAATACACTGATCATTACACCCAGCATACAGGAGAAGTAGTACTGTGTACATGTCAGCGCATACAGAATAAGATTAAATATGGGGCAATGTCTGGAAATGCACTGATCATTACACCCAGCATACAGGAAGAGAAGTAGTACTGTGGATGTGCTATTGCATTCAGAGTAAGATTATATATGGGGCAATGTCTGGAAATGCACTGATCATTACACCTAGTATACAGGAAGAGAAGTAGTACTGTGTACATGTCAGCGCATACAGAATAAGATTATACAGTATATGGGGCATTGTCTGGAAATGCACTGATCATTACACCCAGCATACAGTAGGAGAAGTAGTACTGTGTACCTGTCAGCACATACAGAATAAGATTATATATGGGGCAATGTCTGGAAATGCACTGATCATTACACCCAGCATACAGGAGGAGAAGTAGTACTGTGTACGTGTCAGCGCATACAGAATAAGATTATATATGGGGCAATATCTGGAAGTGCACTGATCATCACACACAGCATACATTAAGAGAAGTACTACTGTGGATGTGCTAGTGTATTCAGAGTAAGATTATATATGGTGCAATGTCTGGAAATGCACAGATTATTACACCCAGCATACAGGATGAGAAGGAGTACTGTGTACGTGCTAGTGCATTCAGAGTAAGATTATATATGGGGCAATGTCTGGAAATCCACTGATCATTACACACAGCATACAGGAAGAGAAGTAGTACTGTGGATGTGCCAGCGCATTCAGAGTAAGATTATATATGGGGCAATGTCTGGAAGTGCACTGATCATTACACCTAGCATAAAGGAAGATAAGTAGTACTGTGGACGTGACAGCACATACAGAGTAAGATTATATCTGGGGCAATGTCTGGAAGTGCACTGATCATTACACAAAGCATACAGGAAGATAAGTAGCAGTGTGTAAGTGTCAGCACATACAGAGTAAGATTATATATGGGGCAATGTCTGGAAGTGCACTGATGATTACACCCAGCATACAGGAAGAGAAGTAGTACTGTGGACGTGACAGCACATACAGAATAAGATTATATATGAGGCAATGTCTGGAAGAGCACTGATCATTACACAAAGCATACAGGAAGAGAAGTAGTACTGTGGATGTTCCAGTGCATTCAGAGTAAGATTATATATGGGGCAATGTCTGGAAGTGCACTGATCATTACACCCAGCATAAGTGAGGAGAAGTAGTACTGTGTATGTGTCAGCGCATACAGAATAAGATTATACAGTATATGGGGCAATGTCTGGAAATGCACTGATCATTACACCCAGCATACAGGAAGAGAAGTAGTACTGTGGACGTGCCAGTGCATTCAGAGTAAGATTATATATGGGGCAATGTCTGGAAATACACTGATCATTACACCCAGCATACAGGAGAAGTAGCACTGTGTACATGTCAGCGCATACAGAATAAGATTAAATATGGGGCAACGTCTGGAAATGCACTGATCAATACACACAGCATACAGGAAGAGAAGTAGTACTGTGGATGTGCCAGTGCATTCAGAGAAAGATTATATATGGGGCAATGTCTGGAAGTGCACTGATCATTACACCCAGCATAAAGGAAGATAAGTAGTACTGTGGACGTGACAGCACATACAGAGTAAGATTATATCTGGGGCAATGTCTGGAAGTGCACTGATCATTACACAAAGCATACAGGAAGATAAGTAGTAGTGTGTAAGTGTCAGCACATACAGAGTAAGATTATATATGGGGCAATGTCTGGAAGTGCACTGATCATTGCACCCAGCATACAGGAAGAGAAGTAGTACTGTGGACGTGACAGCACATACACAATAAGATTATATATGAGGCAATGTCTGGAAGTGCACTGATCATTACACAGAGCATACAGGAAGAGAAGTAGTACTGTGGATGTGCCAGTGCATTCAGAGTAAGATTATATATGGGGCAATGTCTGGAAGTGCACTGATCATTACACCCAGCATAATGGAGGAGAAGTAGTACTGTGTACGTGTCAGCGCATACAGAATAAGATTATACAGTATATGGGGCAATATCTGGAAATGCACTGATCATTACACCCAGCATACAGGAAGAGAAGTAGTACTGTGGACTTGCCAGGGCATTCAGAGTAAGATTATATATGGGGCAATGTCTGGAAATACACTGATCATTACACCCAGCATACAGGAGAAATAGTACTGTGTACATGTCAGTGCATACAGAATAAGATTAAATATGGGGCAATGTCTGGAAATGCACTGATCATTACACCCAGCATACAGGAAGAGAAGTAGTACTGTGGATGTGCTAGTGCATTCAGAGTAAGATTATATATGGGGCAATGTCTGGAAATGCACTGATCATTACACCTAGTATACAGGAAGAGAAGTAGTACTGTGTACATGTCAGCGCATACAGAATAAGATTATACAATATATGGGGCATTGTCTGGAAATGCACTTATCATTACACCCAGCATACAGTAGGAGAAGTAGTACTGTGTACATGTCAGCACATACAGAAGAAGATTATATATGGGGCAATGTCTGGAAATGCACTGATCATTACACCCAGCATACAGGAAGAGAAGCAGTGCTATGGACGTGACAGCACATACAGAATAAGATTATATAAGGGGCAATGTCTGGAAATGCACTGATCATTACACACAGCATACAGGAAGAGAAGTAGTACTGTGGATGTGCCAGTGCATTCAGAGTAAGATTATATATGGGGCAATGTCTGGAAGTGCACTGATCATTACACCCAGCATACAGGAAGATAAGTAGTACTGTGGACGTGACAGCACATACAGAGTAAGATAATATCTGGGGCAATGTCTGGAAGTGCACTGATCATTACACAAAGCATACAGGAAGATAAGTAGTAGTGTGTAAGTGTCAGCACATACAGAGTAAGATTATATATGGGGCAATGTCTGGAAGTGCACTGATGATTACACCCAGCATACAGGAAGAGAAGTAGTACTGTGGACATGACAGCACATACAGAATAAGATTATATATGAGGCAATGTCTGGAAGTGCACTGATCATTACACAAAGCATACAGGAAGAGAAGTAGTACTGTGGATGTGCCAGTGCATTCAGAGTAAGATTATATATGGGGCAATGTCTGGAAGTGCACTGATCATTACACCCAGCATAAGGGAGGAGATGTAGTACTGTGTACGTGTCAGCGCATACAGAATAAGATTATACAGTATATGGGGCAATATCTGGAAATGCACTGATCATTACACCCAGCATACAGGAAGAGAAGTAGTACTGTGGAAATGTCAGCACATACAGGATAGGATTATATATGGGGCAATGTCTGGAAGTGCACTGATCATTACACCCAGCATACAGGAAGAGAAGTAGTACTGTGGACGTGCCAGTGCATTCAGAGTAAGATTATATATGGGGCAATGTCTGGAAATGCACTGATCATTACACCCAGCATACAGGAAGAGAAGTGGTACTGTGTCCGTGTCAGCGCATACAGAATAAGATTATATATGGGGCAATGTCTGTAAATGCACTGATCATTACACCCAGCATACAGGAGGAGAAGTAGTACTGTGTACATGTCAGCGCATACAGAATAAGATTATATATGGGGCAATGTCTGGAAATGCACTGATCATTACACCCAGCATACAGGAGGAGAAGTAGTACTGTGTACATGTCAGCGCATACAGAATAAGAATATATATGGTGCAATGTGTGGAAATGCACTGATCATTACACCCAGAATACAGGAGGAGAACTAGTACTGTGGATGTGACAGCACATATAGAAAAAGATTATATATGGGGCAATGTCTGGAAGTGCACTGATCATTATACCCAGCATACAGGAGAAGAAGTACTGTGTACATGTCAGCGCATGCAGAATAAGATTATATATGGGGCAATGTCTGGCAGTGCACTGATCATTACACCCAGCATACAGGAAGAGAAGTAGTACTGTGGACGTGACAGCACATACAGAGTAAGATTATGTATATGGGGCAATGTCTGGAAATGCACTGATCATTACACTCAGCATTCAGGAAGAGAAGTAAGTAATGTCTACATGTTAGTGCATACAGAATAAGATTATATATGGGGCAATGTCTGGAAATGCACTGATCATTACACACAGCATATATTAAGAGAAGTAGTACTGTGTACGTATCAGCGCATATAGAATAAGATTATATATGGCGCAATATCTGGAAGTGCACTGATCATTACACCAAGCATACTGGAAGAGAAGTAGTACTGTGTATGTGTCAGCGCATACAGAATAAGATTATATATGGGGCAATGTCTGGAAATGTACTGATCATTACACCCAGCATACAGGAAGCGAAGTAGTACTGTGTACGTGTCAGCACATACAGAATAAGATTATATATGGGGCAATGTCTGGAAGAGCACTGATCATTACACCCAGCATACAGAAAGAGAAGTAGTACTGTGTACATGTCAGCTCATACAGAATAAGATTTTATATGGGGCAACGTCTGGATGTGCACTGATCATTACACCCAGCATACAGGAGGAGAAGTAGTACTGTGTACGTGTCAGCACATACAGAATAAGATTATATATGGGGCAATGTCTGGAAGAGCACTGATCATTACACCCAGCATACAAAAAGAGAAGTAGTACTGTGTACGTGTCAGCGCATAGAGATTGAGATTATATATGGGGCAATGTCTGGGAATGCACTGATCATTACACCCAGAATACAGGAGGAGAACTAGTACTGTGGATGTGACAGCACATACAGAAAAAGATTATATATGGGGCAATGGCCCTCATTCAGACCCACTCGCAAGCGGGCGCACGTACGTTAGGCGTACGTACAAAATTATTTAAATTCAATGGCTCGCCCGTATTTTCGTTCGCATCTAAAATTCCTCCCTAAACTCAGGCGACCCCTCCTCTAACTAACGAGCGTGCGAAATAGCGAGCGTACATACCGGAAATGGCTTGAAGGGAACGCACGCACAAGTATAAACCGGAAGTGGCCTTGTCAGATGTCGATTACCTGCTCCTTTATTCTGCCTACCTCCATCAATCGTATCATGCCAATCAATGTATCAATTAGCTTAATTGTTGTTTTTTTTTCAACACAATGCAAGAAACTTTACTCTTGTCTGTGTTTGTGTTTACCCGCAGAATACGTACGGATGAAACATTCGCTTTTATTGTTTAAAAAACATGTGAACCACAATTAAACAATTGTACTATTGCTGTGTATCCCCGCATATTTCCCTGGGTTCATTTCTTTATTTAAATTTGCTTACGCATGTCACTGCATCAAGCCTATCATAACTCTCCAGAGATTTCTGGCCCTGTTGAACACATGACTCATACACTAACCAATAAAATTGCTCCTGTTAATTTCCAAAATACATTAGCCAATCAGAAATTTTTTGCACACTTTATCAAAAATGTTTTGTATGAAAAACACCATTGCCATCATGAGAGCCTCCGCATTCACCAGGCGCGAGCTGCTGGTGCTTACGGAGGTGATGGATCGCCGTATCACCAGCCAGCCTCCACCCATCACCAACCGGCAGAAGCGCTCCGCGTATGCGGAGGCATGGTCCCGCCTGCGGTCCTTCGGTTCACGCCGCAACATCGGGCAGCTGGAGCGCAGGTGGTCAGACCTGCAACGGCGAACGCCCCGCTTGCTGGCATGCTTTCGCATGCAGATACAGGAAAGTAAGTGTTTTGTATTGTGGTTTTCATGTTTGTGTTTGTGGGGCAAACTGCGTGTGCATGTTTTCCTGTCTGTCCTATTTATTATTTGTCCTCATATCTGCGTGTGCATGTTTTCCTGTCTGTCCTATTTATTATTTGTCCTCATATCTGCGTGTGCATGTTTTCCCGTCTGTCCTATTTATTATTTGTCCTCATATCTGCGTGTGCATGTTTTCCTGTCTGTCCTATTTATTATTTGTCCTCATATCTGCGTGTGCATGTTTTCCTGTCTGTCCTATTTATTATTTGTCCTCATATCTGCATGTGCATGTTTTCCTGTCTGTCCTATTTATTATTTGTCCTCATATCTGCGTGTGCATGTTTTCCTGTCTGTCCTATTTATTATTTGTCCTCATATCTGCGTGTGCATGTTTTCCTGTCTGTCCTATTTATTATTTGTCCTCATATCTGCATGGCCATGTTTTCCCTCTATTTTTGATTTTTTCATTCTACTCCTATTTGCATGTTTTTTGTTGGTGGGTTTTTTTTTTTTTTTTGGGCCCCGGATTTGGCCAGAAACTAACCTCAATTTGTTTGACATATTTTAGGTGGACAGCCAAGACTACGCCGTCACCGTCTGGCCAGACGGCGTTCCCGCCCACTATCCCCAACCCCCAGCCAACACTCCACCCCAAATATTTCCCCTATACCCCACTCCTCCCCAGCCTTCCAAGACCCTCTCCCGGAACTGTCGGGCCTCCTTCCCCTCCGTCCCACTTCCCCCTCTCCTCCACCCACCCCTCTTCCAATTACCCCCTCCCCGGAGTCCGTCATTACCCCTCCCCGTTCTTTGGGGAATGAAGGCTCCTCCGAGGAAGAACATGGAGGGACTTCCGGATCTCCCGTTTTGGCTCCCGGTATGTTTTTCTTTCGCATTTTTTTTAAGCACAAACTGTTTGTATGTAATCATGTGTCGTGCCTTTATTCGTGATTTTTTGGTTTACTTTTGGTGATTTAGCAGTTTGCCTTTACCTCTTCCTGCTGATTTCAACATACACATATCACACCTGTGGGAATTTGTACATAGGCCTTGTATTTTTGGCAGCACCCCCTTTTTGTTTTGGTTTCTTTTTTTTAGGTTTAGGAGTGATTTCGTTGTGTTTTTGTTTTTTTAATGTGGATTCCCTATTGTTTTATTAATCCACACACTTTTCTCACCCACAGAGGAACAGAGGCGTCGGCAAGAGGTGGACGAATGTGTTGCCCAGATGCGCCAACATGTCATTGGCGTTCTTGTGGGCCTTGACCGGCTGTCTGGCATCCTTCGCCAGTATTTTTTTTTGTTTTTTTTCGTTTTCTAAATAAATTTTTTATTTCGAATATACGTTCTGGCTCATTCTTTTTTTCCAAAACAAAAATAGTTTTCCCTGACATAAGTAGACTGTTTCTGCAAGGATTTCCCTTTTTTAAAAGTTAGATTGTGTTTTGTATTTGTATGTAAAACAGCCACAAGAAACACATAACAGTAACAATGTCATTTCCCTTTTTGGGTGTAGTGTCAATTAGATATTTCTACATTTTACAGGTTCCTAGTTGGTGTGCAAGCTGCTTAGGCCAATCTTCCAAATCCAAAGGTTTGGACAGGCTTCCTTTTGGTGTGGGTTGGGAACCTGAAAACATATTTCAGTTTACATCAACTGGTGTCAGTACTGGATTACCCCTTAGTCAAATGTAAGGTGTGTTAACCTGGTTACACTTGCTGTTAACGTCCAAAAAAGGAAGACCATTTCACTCTCCAAACATTTATTCACAACATAAATGAGAAATCAAAGTGGTCACTCCCAAAAAAAAACACAGTGATAATCTCAAATACAACACATACAAATAAAATATTTAAATAAAAAAAACAATCAAGAACTGGTTGACGAAGGACCATGCCAACATGATTCCACAAACATGGTGTTGCGATATGGGTTCCAGAATATATGCCCAAAATCAGCAGATCCAGGTTTGGTAAGGGTAGCAGGAAGTAGTGAGCGTTGGAGTGCCAAAGATTATGTGAACAAACAGAAGATGGTGAAAAAAATAAAAATAAATTAGATGTTCGCAAACAAACACAAACACATTAGGTATAAACACTGTAGTTTTGGTAAAACTTACCTAAAAAATCTGGCCACCACATCATCGCGTATGGCCCCCCCACATACTGACCTCCGACCAACCTCGGGGGGGCCATCCTCAGGTAAGGCATCCTCTGGCTGCATTGGGACACCACTCCTTATGGCGATGTTGTGAAATATCCCACACAGGACCACAATTTTCGACACCATATCCGGCAAATACATGAGCTCGCCACCAGAGCGGTGGAGGCATCTGAATCGGCCTTTTAAAAGGCCGATACAGCGCTCCACCACTTGCCTGGTGGCTGTAAGTGCGGAATTATACTCACTTTGTGGGCCTGGTGTGGGAGCCAAATAAGGAGTGAGCAGCCAGGACATGCAAGGGTATCCACTGTCTCCTGTGAAAAATAAGAGACAACATCAGGAACACTGTGTATCAAGCTTAACATTGTTATGTACTAAAGGTCTCCACTTACCCAGAAGCCACGCATCACCAGCTTGTAGGTTGGTTAATTTCTGCCATATCCCTGATTGCCGGATGACGAAGGAGTCATGTGCACTTCCTGGTAATTTAGCATTCAGGGACAGGATCTGGAGGAAGGCATCACATACCACCATTACATTCAGGGAGTGATAGTGTTTCCTGTTTCTAAATATTGCCTCCAGCCGTGCTGGAGGCTGAAGTGGTATGTGAGTACCATCCACAACCCCTATGATGTGTGGGAAGCCAGCTATTTGGTAAAAATTGGCCTTGGCCACACTAAGGGCACCCATATCCAAAGGCATTTGAATAAAATGATGGAGGTGCTTGAAAAGTGCCTCCATCACTGCCCTCAGGATCCGGGAAAAGGAGGATTGGGAGATGCCCGCCACTATTCCCACCGTTGTTTGAAACGATCCCGAGGCACAGAAATGTAACACCACCATAAATTGCGTCAGTGGTGGTATTGCTGTTGGACTGTCAATTTGCCGCTCAAGATCACTTTCTATTAATGAGAGAGTGTCTATGATGATTTTGGGAGGTAGACGGTAGCATCTTAAAACCTCATCATTGGGCATTCCAAAAAGGGTGACATGTGTTCGAAATATCTGGGGCCTTGCATGCCTACGATGCCTACGCCTGGGACGAGATTGAGGTTGGTCGGCTTCCGGGAGCAGGGCCAGAACAATTCGACCCAGATCTACCTGAAATTCAAAGTTTACAATGTAAGGCTTTTGAGCCCTACCCCAAAAGTAACATAAAACAACTTAGCTTTATGATACCATCCATAGCTGCTTACATGCCGGGGTATTGTCATGATACGTCAAAACTGTAAACAAGCCAAAAATTATACATCAAAAATTTACAGGGTGAATTTATGTTTGTCAAATTGGTGCAAGCCAAAACATAAAATAGGCGAAACACACATTTGGGCATCGATCAAAACGACATTGCACACCGTACATCAAATAGGGGTCAAATGTAAGCCAAAAATGGAAAAGGGAAAACAAAAACTGGTTTACATGATGAATAAGCATCCCAAAATGCGCTAATTTGTTCGCAAATGCAAGTCACTAGACCAACAGTGAAAAATGCGCTAATTAGTTCGCAAATGCAAGAAAAATAATGGACTTACCAAGAGCTAATATAAAAGATTTCCCTCAAAAAGGTCTTTGGGTCCGCAAGCCAAAAAAATCTAAAAGAGATGAAATTAGTGTTAAGCTGAAAATATTAAATTAAAAACAAGAAGTAGACACCAATTGGCCACAAGCTAGACTTCACCAAACTTACCAAATCAGGAAACGAGGCCCAAAAAAAACAACAAAAATGCGAACGGATAAAAAAATAAACTGTAGCAAACCCAAAAAATGCCAAAATCCGCCAAATCCTCCAACCGTAAACCACAAACTCCAACCAACTTAACCGCCAATAATCCAACAACGCAACCTCGAATCCACACACACCAAGCCATAAATAGTGTTTATTTTCCCACACAAATTAAGGATGAATCATAGGGACGCACAATCAATGATGCGGCCGCAAACTAAGGACGCATGTATAAATAGGTCACGAAATCACATAGAATTTCTGGATGATTTCATGCTGGAAGCAGAGACATGGCTTCAGACCAGGGAAACAATGGGCAAAATTCCGGCGGTAAGGCCTTCATGCATTTTGTCTCAATGATTATTTATTTTCAAACATAATATTGTGCAAGTTGTGAAGTGGCTAAATCAGCATATTTACCCAAATAGGTGAGGACGATGACATGGAAGAGACTGCTGGCCCCAGTCAACCCGCCAAAGCTGCCCCAAAAAAAAGGCAGCCACAATTCACAAGAAATGAGATGGAGGTTTTGATCCAGAAGTGTGTTGACATCCTGCCCCAGGCAGACAGGAATATGAGCCAAAGCCAGAAGGGGAGAATGTGGGAGGAGGTCGCCATTGCTGTCAATAGGGTGGGTGATTATGTCCGTCTAGCCCGGGATGTCAAAAGGCGGTAAGTAAACACTTTCCCACCCTATAAACAAGCCCCATTTTAAACAAAAGGATAATGGTTCCAATTTCATTCCACAGATGGGGCGACTTCAAATATCGTCTCAAACTAAAACTTGCCGACAGGGCTAGGCATGCAAGGGGGACAGGTGGGGGTCCCACCCCTGTGTCATTGGAGTTGACAGACTTAGAAGAGCTGGCACAGGGGTGTGTGCAGCCTGTGGAGGTGTTTGGCGTGTCCAACATGGATACGGACATGCCAGACTTTGCGGCTCCTCATGTTGACCCAGGTAAGTCTTGTGATGTCACCAACTCTGAAATGCTATTGTGCCAATATGTAGATTCTAATGTGACTCTTTTCTCATTTTTCCAACAGAGACACAGGCGGATGAGTCTGCTCCAGAGGGGAGCCTTGGCCGCAGAATTTCTGCTGGCTCTGCAGGGGAGGAACCAGTACATCCGGCTGAGGACCCTGCAGAAGCCAGTCCAGGGCGTGCCCCCTCGCAGGCAGTGGGCCTCCTCACAGAACTCAATTTAGAATCGGATTTCCATACGGAGATTCTGCAGAGGATGGACGCCAGTCTGATACGGGTGGCTGAGGCCCTGGAGCAAAATGCTGCGGCCAACGTGACCATTGGTCAGGCCCTGGCGGAAAATACCAGGGCCAACATCCGCATCGCCGATGCCCTGGAGCAGCTCGTTCACCAGCACATGGTGGAGCCGACCTCCCTTCCTGCCGGAACATCAGGATCCTCCACCTCTGGCACAACATCAGCCAATCCTCCAAATGTGCCTAGCCCTGTGCCTAGTCCAGAGGCCACAACATCTGCCTCTGGACAGGCCAGCCCGATGGCATCCCGGACCCAGTCTGGCGCCCACCCTCCCCCATCCAAACGGGCGAAAAAACGGTGACAGCAATGGCGACTTTTCCCACACTCCTTCTGTGCTTGGCTCATATTCCTTTCTGGTCAAAACTTCCCTCTCCTTTCTTGTGAAATGTTTTTAATTTATTTTTGTACGTTTATGTTAGCAGTTATTGATTATTTATTTTTGTGAAAAAGTATCTTTGCCAGAAAAAAGGCAACAAAATATTATGCCAATTGGTTTGTGTTTAAACAATAAATTTATGATAAAAATCTGACATTGTATTGTGACATTATTGTACAAATGGGTTACATTTAATCCTGGCCCTAAAGGCAAAAACTGACAAAAAAAACAATTTCATTTTTTAAAAAAAAGGCCTCTTGAAGGAACGTTTAAAAATTCACATAACGATGCAAATTCCACAGTAAAACAAAAAAGGGGAGCTAATTAAAACATGATAACATTATTGTCACATTAGGCCATAAACAACAAATTGAGGCCAAAATAAAACCCCAAAAATGTACGCAAATTGATTGTGTAATCCTGACATTAGCAGGTATGATTTCCACCTGCGTACGCTTTTGTGCTATCCCAATAAACTGCTTTCCAAACACATACCAAACCGGTTTTCAATACAACACTAATTGCTTTTGTGACCACCCGCGATTAATCGCTGCAACATCGTGGAGTCCCGGGACGGAGGAGAAGGCCATCGCCAATGTGGTCGAGTAATCCAGACCCTAAGCTGTGCGAGCATTTTGAAGGGAAAGAGGATGTTCCAGTGACGTATGAGACGGTCCGAACACATTTGACGTTCGCATCTGCTAATGTATGTACGCCCAAAAAACGCCTCGCCACGCCAGCGTTTTTCCATCTCCACCCCCGTCAACACCCAAAAACGCCCTGTTCTGTCAATCACATTTGACATGTCACTTCCTGTACGCTATTTTAGGAATGAGAGAAAAAAAGCTCGCAATCTGCCGTACGCACATGCGCAGTGTAACACCGACGCATGCGCGGTTAGTCAACATCGGAACGCAACGAGCGTACTGTTGTTAACGTGCGGCTCTGAATGAGGGCCAATGTCTGGAAGTGCACTGATCATTATACCCAGCATACAGGAGAAGAAGTACTGTGTACATGTCAGCGCATACAGAATAAGATTATATATGGGGCAATGTCTGGAAATGCACTGATCATTACACACAGCATATATTAAGAGAAGTAGTACTGTGTACGTATCAGCGCATATAGAATAAGATTATATATGGCGCAATATCTGGAAGTGCACTGATCATTACACCCAGCATACAGGAAGAGAAGTAGTACTGTGGACGTGACAGCACATACAGAGTAAGATTATATATATGGGGCAATGTCTGGAAATGCACTGATCATTACACTCAGCATTCAGGAAGAGAAGTAAGTAATGTGTACATGTTAGTGCATACAGAATAAGATTATATATGGGGCAATGTCTGGAAATGCACTGATCATTACACACAGCATATATTAAGAGAAGTAGTACTGTGTACGTATCAGCGCATATAGAATAAGATTATATATGGCGCAATATCTGGAAGTGCACTGATCATTACACCAAGCATACAGGAAGAGAAGGAGTACTGTGTATGTGTATGTGTCAGCGCATACAGAATAAGATTATATATGGGGCAATGTCTAGAAATGTACTGATCATTACACCCAGCATACAGGAAGCGAAGTAGTACTGTGTACGTGTCAGCACATACAGAATAAGATTATATATGGGGCAATGTCTGGAAGAGCACTGATCATTACACCCAGCATACAGAAAGAGAAGTAGTACTGTGTACATGTCAGCTCATACAGAATAAGATTATATATGGGGCAATGTCTGGAAGAGCACAGATCATTACACCCAGCATACAAAAAGAGAAGTAGTACTGTGTACGTGTCAGCGCATAGAGATTGAGATTATATATGGGGCAATGTCTGGGAATGCACTGATCATTACACCCAGCATACAGCAGGAGAAGTAGTACTGTGGACGTGACAGCACATATAGAATAAGATTATATATGGGGCAATGTCTGTAAATGCACTGATCATTACACCCAGCATACAGGAAGAGAAGTAGTACTGTGGACGTGACAGCACATACAGAATAAGATTATATATGGGGCAATGTCTGGAAATGCACTGATCATTACACACAGCATACAGGAAGAGAAGTAGTACTGTGGATGTGCCAGTGCAATCAGAGTAAGATTATATATGGGGCAATGTCTGGAAGTACACTGATCATTACACCCAGCATACAGGAAGATAAGTAGTACTGTGGATGTGCCAGTGCATTCAGAGTAAGATTATATATGGGGCAATGTCTGGAAGTGCACTGATCATTACACCCAGCATAAGGGAGGAGAAGTATTACTGTGTACGTGTCAGCGCATACAGAATAAGATTATACAGTATATGGGGCAATGTCTGGAAATGCACTGATCATTACACCCTGCATACAGGAAGAGAAGTAGTACTGTGGACGTGCCAGTGCATTCAGAGTAAGATTATATATGGGGCAATGTCTGGAAGTACACTGATCATTATACCCAGCATACAGGAGTAGTACTATGTACATGTCAGCGCATACAGAATAAGATTAAATATGGGGCAATGTCTGGAAATGCACTGATCATTACACACAGTATACAGGAAGAGAAGTAGTACTGTGGATGTGCTAGTGCATTCAGAGTAAAATTATATATGGGGAAATGTCTGGAAGTGCACTGATCATTACACCTAGCATACAGGAAAAGAAGTGGTACTGTGTACGTGTCAGCGCATACAGAATAAGATTATATATGGGGCAATGTGTGGAAATGCACCGATCATTACACCCAGAATATAGGAGGAGAACTAGTACTGTGGATGTGACAGCACATACAGAAAAAGATTATATATGGGGCAATGTCTGGAAGTGCACTGATCATTCCACCCAGCATACAGGAGAAGAAGTATTGTGTACGTGTCAGCGCATACAGAATAAGATTATATATGGGGCAATGTCTGGAAATGCACTGATCATTACAACTAGCATACAGGAAGAGAAGTAGTACTGTGTACATGTCAGCACATACAGAATAAGATTATACAGTATATGGGGCATTGTCTGGAAATGCACTGATCATTACACCCAGCAGACAGTAGGAGAAGTAGTACTGTGTACATGTCAGCGCATACAGAATAAGATTATATATGGGGCAATGTCTGGAAATGCACTGATCATCACACACAGCATACATTAAGAGAAGTAGTACTGTGGATGTGCTAGTGCATTCAGAATAAGATTACATATGGTGCAATGTCTGGAAATGCACAGATTATTACACCCAGCATACCGGATGAGAAGTATTACTGTGTACGTGTCAGCGCATACAGAATAAGATTATATATGGGGCAATATCTGGAAGTGCACTGATCATTACACCCAGCATACAGGAAGAGAAGTAGTACTGTGTACGTGTCAGCGCATACAGGATAAGATTATATATGGGGCAATGTCTGGAAGTGCACTGATCATTACACCCAGCATACAGGAAGAGAAGTAGTACTGTGGACGTGCCAGTGCATTCAGAGTAAGATTATATATGGGGCAATGTCTGGAAATGCACTGATCAATACACCGAGCATACAGGAAGAGAAGTGGTACTGTGTACGTGTCAGCGCATACAGAATAAGATTATATATGGGGCAATGTCTGTAAATGCACTGATCATTACACCCAGCATACAGGAGGAGAAGTAGTACTGTGAACATGTCAGCGCATACAGAATAAGATTATATATGGGGCAATGTCTGTAAATGCGCTGATCATTACACCCAGCATACAGGAGGAGAAGTAGTACTGTGTACATGTCAGCGCATACAGAATAAGAATATATATGGGGCAATGTGTGGAAATGCACTGATCATTACACCCAGAATACATGAGGAGAAGTAGTACTGTGGATGTGACAGCACATACAGAAAAAGATTATATATGGGGCAATGTCTGGAAGTGCACTGATCATTACACCCAGCATACAGGAGAAGAAGTACTGTGTACATATCAGCGCATACAGAATAAGATTATATATGGGGCAATGTTTTAAAATGCACTGATCATTACACACAGCATATATTAAGAGAAGTAGTACTGTGTACGTATTAGCGCATATAGAATAAGATTATATATGGCGCAATATCTGGAAGTGCACTGATCATTACACCCAGCATACAGGAAGAGAAGTAGTACTGTGCACGTGTCAGCGCATACAGAAGAAGATTATATATGGGGCAATGTCTGGAAATGCACCGATCATTACACCTAGCATACAGGAAGAGAAGTAGTACTGTGTACATGTCAGCGCATACAGAATAGGATTATACAGTATATGGGGCATTGTCTGGAAATGCACTGATCATTACACCCAGCAGACAGTAGGAGAAGTAGTTCTGTGTACTTTCGAAACCGTATAAATTGGTTGCGATCGCTTAATTGCGCATGAATCGCAACACGACATCCATTGGACGATTTGATCGTCCACGGCCATTTTATGCGAACATAGGCTCCCGCCGCATTTGCGCAGGCGCAATTGCACATGCTCGCTATACATGCACACGCATCCCATGCCCCCCCAAAACTCGTCATATTGTGAATGGCGAGCCATGCTTCTGTGCTCACAACAGTTAAGCGCCATTTTTACATTACATAAACACATAAAGTTAGTACAGCAATACTGTTTAAATACTGTTTTGCGTTTCAATCGCATAGCCAGCTTTTAAGTATTATTTTCGGAAACCTTACCCCGACGGACAGCAGCCTTTCCTTACAATAAACTTATATCCCATTTAACCCTAAACTGACTGAGATACGCACAATGCTATGTGTTTTAAAGGTATACAGTGAATGTTACATGTTAAATAGCAGTTATATGATATCTGGGATTAGGAATAAGATAAATGGGTCATGAGTAGTATCTACCGATTTCCCTCTGTCTCAACAGGAATATGAAACCAACAGAATGAATATGGAAGGGATCACTATCGAGTTATGAAGACCTGCCAAGAATTATACTCTATACTGTATAAATCACTGTACACCTCCCCTGTAGATTTGCATGCCAAATGTTAGTACAAAGGGATTTTTTTAACAGTTCAACCTCCAGTGACGTCAACCATTTACTAACAAATGAATAGCAACAACCATTGTGACTCAGTAATAAAGGGCCAATAGGGAACCCCTCTGAGTATTCAGCTTATGTTCAAAGGTAATTGTACACCTATAAATTGCCATGCAGTCTGGATCCCAGCCCCTTTTCTTTGCTTCCTTTTTCCCTGCCTGACCCTAAAGAAACACACAGCAATCCTGATGGACAGCTGTTAGTCTAGGATCCAGACCGCATGGCAAAATATTGGTAATTGTATCTTTGTCTTTATCCTGTATATAGCCGCATTATATAGATTAAGGCTGATTAAACCCTTTTTACAATATAGTATCTTTGTGTGTGTTGGAACCGCAAACTGTTTCTGTGTGACAAAGTTATTTTATATTGAAATGGGAGGTATGGGCTATCTGGTCTGTGCAATCAAATCTCTCTAATATCGATGCTGTTCAAACGGTATCAATAGTACGTATCAGCGCATATAGAATAAGATTATATATGGCGCAATATCTGGAAGTGCACTGATCATTACACCAAGCATACTGGAAGAGAAGTAGTACTGTGTATGTGTCAGCGCATACAGAATAAGATTATATATGGGGCAATGTCTGGAAATGTACTGATCATTACACCCAGCATACAGGAAGCGAAGTAGTACTGTGTACATGTCAGCGCATACAGAATAAGATTATATATGGGGCAATGTCTGGAAATGCACTGATCATTACACCCAGCATACAGGAGGAGAAGTAGTACTGTGTACGTGTCACCGCATACTGAATAAGATTATATATGGGGCAATATCTGGAAGTGCACTGATCATCACACACAGCATACATTAAGAGAAGTACTACTGTGGATGTGCTAGTGTATTCAGAGTAAGATTATATATGGTGCAATGTCTGGAAATGCACAGATTATTACACCCAGCATACAGGATGAGAAGGAGTACTGTGTACGTGCCAGTGCATTCAGAGTAAGATTATATATGGGGCAATGTCTGGAAATCGACTGATCATTACACACAGCATACAGGAAGAGAAGTAGTACTGTGGATGTGCCAGCGCATTCAGAGTAAGATTATATATGGGGCAATGTCTGGAAGTGCACTGATCATTACACCTAGCATAAAGGAAGATAAGTAGTACTGTGGACGTGACAGCACATACAGAGTAAGATTATATCTGGTGCAATGTCTGGAAGTGCACTGATCATTACACAAGGCATACAGGAAGATAAGTAGTAGTGTGTAAGTGTCAGCACATACAGAGTAAGATTATATATGGGGCAATGTCTGGAAGTGCACTGATGATTACACCCAGCATACAGGAAGAGAAGTAGTACTGTGGATGTGACAGCACATACAGAATAAGATTATATATGAGGCAATGTCTGGAAGTGCACTGATCATTACACAAAGCATACAGGAAGAGAAGTAGTACTGTGGATGTTCCAGTGCATTCAGAGTAAGATTATATATGGGGCAATGTCTGGAAGTGCACTGATCATTACACCCAGCATAAGTGAGGAGAAGTAGTACTGTGTATGTGTCAGCGCATACAGAATAAGATTATACAGTATATGGGGCAATGTCTGGAAATGCACAGATCATTACACCCAGCATACAGGAAGATAAGTAGTACTGTGGACGTGCCAGTGCATTCAGAGTAAATTTATATATGGGGCAATGTCTGGAAATACACTGATCATTACACCCAGCATACAGGAAGAGAAGTAGTACTGTGGACGTGACAGCACATACAGAATAAGATTATATAAGGGGCAATGTCTGGAAATCCACTGATCAATACACACAGCATACAGGAAGAGAAGTAGTACTGTGGATGTGCCAGTGCATTCAGAGTAAGATTATATATGGGGCAATGTCTGGAAGTGCACTGATCATTACCCCCAGCATAAAGGAAGATAAGTAGTACTGTGGACGTGACAGCACATACAGAGTAAGATTATATCTGGGGCAATGTCTGGAAGTGCACTGATCATTACACAAAGCATACAGGAAGATAAGTAGTAGTGTGTAAGTGTCAGCACATACAGAGTAAGATTATATATGGGGCAATGTCTGGAAGTGCACTGATCATTACACCCAGCATACAGGAAGAGAAGTAGTACTGTGGACGTGACAGCACATACACAATAAGATTATAGATGAGGCAATGTCTGGAAGTGCACTGATCATTACACAAAGCATACAGGAAGAGAAGTAGTACTGTGGATGTGCCAGTGCATTCAGAGTAAGATTATATATGGGGCAATGTCTGGAAATACACTGATCATTACACCCAGCATACAGGAGAAGTAGTACTGTGTACATGTCAGCGCATACAGAATAAGATTAAATATGGGGCAATGTCTGGAAGTGCACTGATCATTACACCCAGCATAATGGAGGAGAAGTAGTACTGTGTACATGTCAGCGCATACAGAATAAGATTAAATATGGGGCAATGTCTGGAAGTGCACTGATCATTACACCCAGCATACAGGAAGAGAAGTAGTACTGTGGATGTGCTATTGCATTCAGAGTAATATTATATATGGGGCAATGTCTGGAAATGCACTGATCATTACACCTAGTATACAGGAAGAGAAGTAGTACTGTGTACATGTCAGCGCATACAGAATAAGATTATACAGTATATGGGGCATTGTCTGGAAATGCACTGATCATTACACCCAGCATACAGTAGGAGAAGTAGTACTGTGTACCTGTCAGCACATACAGAATAAGATTATATATGGGGCAATGTCTGGAAATGCACTGATCATTACACCCAGCATACAGGAGGAGAAGTAGTACTGTGTACGTGTCACCGCATACTGAATAAGATTATATATGGGGCAATATCTGGAAGTGCACTGATCATCACACACAGCATACATTAAGAGAAGTACTACTGTGGATGTGCTAGTGTATTCAGAGTAAGATTATATATGGTGCAATGTCTGGAAATGCACAGATTATTACACCCAGCATACAGGATGAGAAGGAGTACTGTGTACGTGCCAGTGCATTCAGAGTAAGATTATATATGGGGCAATGTCTGGAAATCCACTGATCATTACACACAGCATACAGGAAGAGAAGTAGTACTGTGGATGTGCCAGCGCATTCAGAGTAAGATTATATATGGGGCAATGTCTGGAAGTGCACTGATCATTACACCTAGCATAAAGGAAGATAAGTAGTACTGTGGACGTGACAGCACATACAGAGTAAGATTATATCTGGTGCAATGTCTGGAAGTGCACTGATCATTACACAAAGCATACAGGAAGATAAGTAGTAGTGTGTAAGTGTCAGCACATACAGAGTAAGATTATATATGGGGCAATGTCTGGAAGTGCACTGATGATTACACCCAGCATACAGGAAGAGAAGTAGTACTGTGGATGTGACAGCACATACAGAATAAGATTATATATGAGGCAATGTCTGGAAGTGCACTGATCATTACACAAAGCATACAGGAAGAGAAGTAGTACTGTGGATGTTCCAGTGCATTCAGAGTAAGATTATATATGGGGCAATGTCTGGAAGTGCACTGATCATTACACCCAGCATAAGTGAGGAGAAGTAGTACTGTGTATGTGTCAGCGCATACAGAATAAGATTATACAGTATATGGGGCAATGTCTGGAAATGCACTGATCATTACACCCAGCATACAGGAAGATAAGTAGTACTGTGGACGTGCCAGTGCATTCAGAGTAAATTTATATATGGGGCAATGTCTGGAAATACACTGATCATTACACCCAGCATACAGGAGAAGTAGCACTGTGTACATGTCAGCGCATACAGAATAAGATTAAATATGGGGCAACGTCTGGAAATGCACTGATCAATACACACAGCATACAGGAAGAGAAGTAGTACTGTGGATGTGCCAGTGCATTCAGAGTAAGATTATATATGGGGCAATGTCTGGAAGTGCACTGATCATTACACCCAGCATAAAGGAAGATAAGTAGTACTGTGGACGTGACAGCACATACAGATTAAGATTATATCTGGGGCAATATCTGGAAGTGCACTGATCATTACACAAAGCATACAGGAAGATAAGTAGTAGTGTGTAAGTGTCAGCACATACAGAGTAAGATTATATATGGGGCAATGTCTGGAAGTGCACTGATCATTACACCCAGCATACAGGAAGAGAAGTAGTACTGTGGACGTGACAGCACATACACAATAAGATTATATATGAGGCAATGTCTGGAAGTGCACTGATCATTACACAAAGCATACAGGAAGAGAAGTAGTACTGTGGATGTGCCAGTGCATTCAGAGTAAGATTATATATGGGGCAATGTCTGGAAGTGCACTGATCATTACACCCAGCATAATGGAGGAGAAGTAGTACTGTGTACGTGTCAGCGCATACAGAATAAGATTATACAGTATATGGGGCAATATCTGGAAATGCACTGATCATTACACCCAGCATACAGGAAGAGAAGTAGTACTGTGGACTTGCCAGTGCATTCAGAGTAAGATTATATATGGGGCAATGTCTGGAAATACACTGATCATTACACCCAGCATACAGGAGAAATAGTACTGTGTACATGTCAGCGCATACAGAATAAGATTAAATATGGGGCAATGTCTGGAAATGCACTGATCATTACACCCAGCATACAGGAAGAGAAGTAGTACTGTGGATGTGCTAGTGCATTCAGAGTAAGATTATATATGGGGCAATGTCTGGAAATGCACTGATCATTACACCTAGTATACAGGAAGAGAAGTAGTACTGTGTACATGTCAGCGCATACAGAATAAGATTATACAGTATATGGGGCATTGTCTGGAAATGCACTTATCATTACACCCAGCATACAGTAGGAGAAGTAGTACTGTGTACATGTCAGCACATACAGAATAAGATTATATATGGGGCAATGTCTGGAAATGCACTGATCATTACACCCAGCATACAGGAGGAGAAGTAGTACTGTGTACGTGTCAGCGCATACAGAATAAGATTATACAGTATATGGGGCAATGTCTGGAAATGCACTGATCATTACACCCAGCATACAGGAAGATAAGTAGTACTGTGGACGTGCCAGTGCATTCAGAGTAAATTTATATATGGGGCAATGTCTGGAAATACACTGATCATTACACCCAGCATACAGGAGAAGTAGCACTGTGTACATGTCAGCGCATACAGAATAAGATTAAATATGGGGCAACGTCTGGAAATGCACTGATCAATACACACAGCATACAGGAAGAGAAGTAGTACTGTGGATGTGCCAGTGCATTCAGAGTAAGATTATATATGGGGCAATGTCTGGAAGTGCACTGATCATTACACCCAGCATAAAGGAAGATAAGTAGTACTGTGGACGTGACAGCACATACAGATTAAGATTATATCTGGGGCAATATCTGGAAGTGCACTGATCATTACACAAAGCATACAGGAAGATAAGTAGTAGTGTGTAAGTGTCAGCACATACAGAGTAAGATTATATATGGGGCAATGTCTGGAAGTGCACTGATCATTACACCCAGCATACAGGAAGAGAAGTAGTACTGTGGACGTGACAGCACATACACAATAAGATTATATATGAGGCAATGTCTGGAAGTGCACTGATCATTACACAAAGCATACAGGAAGAGAAGTAGTACTGTGGATGTGCCAGTGCATTCAGAGTAAGATTATATATGGGGCAATGTCTGGAAGTGCACTGATCATTACACCCAGCATAATGGAGGAGAAGTAGTACTGTGTACGTGTCAGCGCATACAGAATAAGATTATACAGTATATGGGGCAATATCTGGAAATGCACTGATCATTACACCCAGCATACAGGAAGAGAAGTAGTACTGTGGACTTGCCAGTGCATTCAGAGTAAGATTATATATGGGGCAATGTCTGGAAATACACTGATCATTACACCCAGCATACAGGAGAAATAGTACTGTGTACATGTCAGCGCATACAGAATAAGATTAAATATGGGGCAATGTCTGGAAATGCACTGATCATTACACCCAGCATACAGGAAGAGAAGTAGTACTGTGGATGTGCTAGTGCATTCAGAGTAAGATTATATATGGGGCAATGTCTGGAAATGCACTGATCATTACACCTAGTATACAGGAAGAGAAGTAGTACTGTGTACATGTCAGCGCATACAGAATAAGATTATACAGTATATGGGGCATTGTCTGGAAATGCACTTATCATTACACCCAGCATACAGTAGGAGTAGTACTGTGTACATGTCAGCACATACAGAATAAGATTATATATGGGGCAATGTCTGGAAATGCACTGATCATTACACCCAGCATACAGGAGGAGAAGTAGTACTGTGTACGTGTCAGCGCATACAGAATAAGATTATATATGGGGCAATATCTGGAAGTGCACTGATCATCACACACAGCATACATTAAGAGAAGTACTACTGTGGATGTGCTAGTGTATTCAGAGTAAGATTATATATGGTGCAATGTCTGGAAATGCACAGATTATTACACCCAGCATACAGGATGAGAAGGAGTACTGTGTACGTGTCAGCGTATACAGAATAAGATTATATATGGGGCAATATCTGGAAGTGCACTGATCATTACACCCAGCATACAGGAGGAGAAGTTGTACTGTGTATGTGTCAGCGCATATAGAATTAGATTATATATGGGGCAATGTCTGGAAGTGCACTGATCATTACAACCAGTATACAGGAAAAGAAGTAGTACTGTGTACATGTCAGCGCATACAGGATTAGATTATATATGGGGCAATGTCTGGAAGTGCACTGATCATTACACCCAGCATACAGGAGGAGAAGTTGTACTGTGTATGTGTCAGCGCATATAGAATTAGATTATATATGGGGCAATGTCTGGAAGTGCACTGATCATTACAACCAGTATACAGGAAAAGAAGTAGTACTGTGTACATGTCAGCGCATACAGGATTAGATTATATATGGGGCAATGTCTGGAAGTGCACTGATCATTACACCCAGCATACAGGAAGAGAAGTAGTACTGTGGACGTGCCAGTGCATTCAGAGTAAGATTATATATGGGGCAATGTCTGGAAATCCACTGATCATTACACACAGCATACTGGAAGAGAAGTAGTACTGTGTACGTGTCAGCGCATACAGAATAAGATTATACAGTATATGGGGCAATATCTGGAAATGCACTGATCATTACACCCAGCATACAGGAAGAGAAGTAGTACTGTGGACTTGCCAGTGCATTCAGAGTAAGATTATATATGGGGCAATGTCTGGAAATACACTGATCATTACACCCAGCATACAGGAGAAATAGTACTGTGTACATGTCAGCGCATACAGAATAAGATTAAATATGGGGCAATGTCTGGAAATGCACTGATCATTACACCCAGCATACAGGAAGAGAAGTAGTACTGTGGATGTGCTAGTGCATTCAGAGTAAGATTATATATGGGGCAATGTCTGGAAATGCACTGATCATTACACCTAGTATACAGGAAGAGAAGTAGTACTGTGTACATGTCAGCGCATACAGAATAAGATTATACAGTATATGGGGCATTGTCTGGAAATGCACTTATCATTACACCCAGCATACAGTAGGAGTAGTACTGTGTACATGTCAGCACATACAGAATAAGATTATATATGGGGCAATGTCTGGAAATGCACTGATCATTACACCCAGCATACAGGAGGAGAAGTAGTACTGTGTACGTGTCAGCGCATACAGAATAAGATTATATATGGGGCAATATCTGGAAGTGCACTGATCATCACACACAGCATACATTAAGAGAAGTACTACTGTGGATGTGCTAGTGTATTCAGAGTAAGATTATATATGGTGCAATGTCTGGAAATGCACAGATTATTACACCCAGCATACAGGATGAGAAGGAGTACTGTGTACGTGTCAGCGTATACAGAATAAGATTATATATGGGGCAATATCTGGAAGTGCACTGATCATTACACCCAGCATACAGGAGGAGAAGTTGTACTGTGTATGTGTCAGCGCATATAGAATTAGATTATATATGGGGCAATGTCTGGAAGTGCACTGATCATTACAACCAGTATACAGGAAAAGAAGTAGTACTGTGTACATGTCAGCGCATACAGGATTAGATTATATATGGGGCAATGTCTGGAAGTGCACTGATCATTACACCCAGCATACAGGAGGAGAAGTTGTACTGTGTATGTGTCAGCGCATATAGAATTAGATTATATATGGGGCAATGTCTGGAAGTGCACTGATCATTACAACCAGTATACAGGAAAAGAAGTAGTACTGTGTACATGTCAGCGCATACAGGATTAGATTATATATGGGGCAATGTCTGGAAGTGCACTGATCATTACACCCAGCATACAGGAAGAGAAGTAGTACTGTGGACGTGCCAGTGCATTCAGAGTAAGATTATATATGGGGCAATGTCTGGAAATCCACTGATCATTACACACAGCATACTGGAAGAGAAGTAGTACTGTGGATGTGCCAGTGCATTCAGAGTAAGATTATATATGGGGCAATGTCTGGAAGTGCACTGATCATTACACCTAGCATAAAGGAAGATAAGTAGTACTGTGGACGTGACAGCACATACAGAGTAAGATTATATCTGGGGCAATGTCTGGAAGTGCACTGATCATTACACAAAGCATACAGGAAGATAAGTAGTAGTGTGTAAGTGTCAGCACATACAGAGTAAGATTATATATGGGGCAATGTCTGGAAGTGCAGTGATGATTACACCCAGCATACAGGAAGAGAAGTAGTACTGTGGACGTGACAGCACATACAGAATAAATTATATATGAGGCAATGTCTGGAAGTGCACTGATCATTACACAAAGCATACAGGAAGAGAAGTAGTACTGTGGATGTTCCAGTGCATTCAGAGTAAGATTATATATGGGGCAATGTCTGGAAGTGCACTGATCATTACACCCAGCATAAGTGAGGAGAAGTAGTACTGTGTATGTGTCAGCGCATACAGAATAAGATTATACAGTATATGGGGCAATGTCTGGAAATGCACTGATCATTACACCCAGCATACAGGAAGAGAAGTAGTACTGTGGACGTGCCAGTGCATTCAGAGTAAGATTATATATGGGGCAATGTCTGGAAATACACTGATCATTACACCCAGCATACAGGAGAAGTAGCACTGTGTACATGTCAGCGCATACAGAATAAGATTAAATATGGGGCAACGTCTGGAAATGCACTGATCAATACACACAGCATACAGGAAGAGAAGTAGTACTGTGGATGTGCCAGTGCATTCAGAGTAAGATTATATATGGGGCAATGTCTGGAAATGCACTGATCATTATACCTAGTATACAGGAAGAGAAGTAGTACTGTGTACATGTCAGCGCATACAGAATAAGATTATACAGTATATGGGGCATTGTCTGGAAATGCACTGATCATTACACCCAGCATACAGTAGGAGAAGTAGTACTGTGTACATGTCAGCACATACAGAATAAGATTATATATGGGGCAATGTCTGGAAATGCACTGATCATTACCCCCAGCATACAGGAGGAGAAGTAGTACTGTGTACGTGTCACCGCATACAGAATAAGATTTATTAAACCTTCTATCGGATGAGGTGTTGTCATGTGTGCAAACCACTTATCATACTAACATAAAATAAAGACACTGAGACGTGGATTTGGCAGATAACTTGATGGCGATTTATTGGAGAAATTAATATTATTTATTAATTCTTAAATTAATTAAGGATGTATGGTGGCAAAGAAAGGACGGCCAGAAATCAGCCAGATCTGCTATGCCCACACACAAACAACAAAAGACATAGCAGGCGTAGATCGCCCAGAGTGCATACACATAACCATGTAAACCATATCAAACACAAAAGGTAACGCTCACCCTCTAACTTGACTACCCACCCGTTTAGGTGATGATACTGCCCCCCGTTAGGTTGGTACAGCCAACTACCAGTCAACGAAGGGAACGCCCTTAACTCATAATTGCACCTGGACTGGTGAACTGCCGTTCTTTCCCGCCACAGCAAGGTTCTGCTTAGAAGAACCGCCGCACCGCCACCATACCAAGGACTACCCCAATAACGCCAACACCCTAAAAAGATCCACAAGAAATAATGACACCCCTTCTTCTGTCAAATGAACTCCATCAGCCCTATATAAATGACTAAAACGAAATTGAATGCCCTTATGGTAAATGACACGGCCATCATTGGCCATCACAAATTTGGCTACTGCAAAGTTAAGCTTCTTCCTAGCCTCATCTATAGCGGGAAAACTCCTAACCCCACGCCAGACCTGTCGAGGCACAATGCAAGACCAAAGTAATGTACACGAGGGCCAGGCCGATAGCACCCTCGCCAAATCGTTAATTATATCAAGTCGCAATGCTAAAGAGGACTTCTGTCCTAAGTCATTGCCTCCTAAATGGGTCACCAAAATACGTGGCCTGCCAAAATTTTTTGCGTACTCTAACAGTCTAGGACAAAAGGAATGCCATCTCATACCCCTGAAACCTATCCAACGGATCCTAGCAGAATGTTCACAAAGTGGAGCATGATCTGAACTCATAAAGCTAGCGGCCCAGAAAATATAAGAATGGCCTATAACCCAAATGTCCTGCGTGTCAAAGAGCAAACCTAAAAGTGGAGAAAAGCAGTAAATACCAAATTAGTAGTTGTAATAAAACAATAAAATTTTATGGTGTATTAGTGGGATCTGAAAGAACAACAAGTGAGTATCTTCCAAAAGAAAAAGTTTCTATTGGTTGCCAGCTTTACTATTTAAAGTGGCTAGGACAAACAAAAAGACACAAAGGGGAAGAATGGGTGGGGGGAAATTGGGAAAAAACATGTGAACTCGGCAAGAGGTAAAATAAAAACCTGCTGAGGGATGGACTATGACCTAATTAAATGTTTTGAAATTAGCCGAATTGAATCCGTCAGATCAGGCAAAAATTGTAAAATCCCTCAAGACTCCCATTGCCAGCAATGGCGAGTAGCTAATCCCGAGTAGGGTAGACAGGGGTAACAGATGAGACAAGACGAGACGGAACTTGAGACAAAAACAAGAAAACCAGGCAAGCAATAAAACATAACATTGAAAATATTACATTGCCCTATGGTTCCAAACAATCTTAATGAGTAGGTCGGATGTAACTTTTATAACTATCCGATTTCCAACGTCCCAGTGACTTAATTTCCGATGGTGAGAAACCCGCAGCAGCTGCCGAAGTTGCGGCGCCGATCCTAAATGAGTGCGTACCAAAATCCTGAGGTGAGAGGCCTAAACCCGATACACACCACTTCAGAAACCAACCAAACTGGTATTTGGTAAGCGGAGTCCTGTTCAAGTGCATAAGCCATGAACCAGGTACATCCGGGCGTAACAATGCGTAACGCATCGCTAACGCCACAGGGCAGATCCGTTCGTCCTTAGACGGACTCAATGAGAACCACCTACCCCTACCAGTCTGGTCGGTCTTTGACCACCGTATCCTACAAAGCAAAGCTCGATGAGTTACCGAGATATCCGAGCAGAGCATGGTGGCATCAACCCGTTTGGAAGATGCCACCAACTCCGATACGCGCAATGCGCCGTGAAAAGCCACCGAAAACGCCAGTTGGATCAGGATCGCCTCGTACTCGGTAAACGCCACTTCGGGGAATGCCCCCAGCACTGCCGGAAGCAAATGGGCGTCCACAGGTTTCCTACGGTCAGCAACTGGCCGAGAGACCCGCGCCCAACCCCTTAAAGCCTTCGCAATCAGAAAGCTTTTAGTAAAGTCAGGTTGTCCCTTTAATTTAACATAAAATGCAATGCCTGCCAAGGAGCGCGCCACAGAAGCCCTGGATCTACCCCCCAAATGGAGACTCCAAATAAAAGAAAGCATCGCACGATGCTGACCCTTACCTGCCTGCCTGCTGCTACGGGAATAGTCTTCCCATTCATGCCAAGCCTGATGATAAGCTCGCAAAGTGGATGGGGCTAGAGACTGCTCTGCTAAGCCCTCCATGCCGGCTCGATCACCTGCCAAACATAAGAGGGGCAAAGCACAGCATCAACGTCAGCACCAGGGGCCAAAGATCGGAATCTAGCCCACTGAAAACGTGATAACGCATCAGCTATCCCATTCTCTACCCCCGGCACGTGTCTTGCTTTAAACATGATGTTAAAACGCAAACATGTCAGCACCAGCTGCGCAAGCAAATGCAAAACCAGCAGGGAAGACGCGCGTTGACGATTAATCGCGTGCACCACGCCCAGGTTGTCACACCTGATCACGATGCTGCGATTGCGCAAGCGTTCACTCCAGATTTCTAAGGAAACCATTATGGGAAAGAGTTCGAGAAGGAGCAAGTCCCTGGTCAAACCCCTTCCTTCCCATTCCTCTGGCCAATGACCAACGCACCAGGAACCATCAAGGTAGCAACCGAATCCCGTGGCGCCTGCCGCATCGGTGAACAGCTGCAGCTGCAAATTGTCCGCGGGTGGAGGCAACCACAGCCGGACACCATTAAAATCCTGCAGAAACGAGACCCAGACAGAGAGGTCCCGCTTAATCTCTGAGGACAAACGGAGTAAATGTCTCGGTTTAGTGACTCCAGCCGTGGCCCTTTCTAGCTTGCGCGAAAAAACTCTGCCCATAGGAATGACCCTACAGGCAAAGTTCAACAGGCCCAGGAGAGATTGCGCCTGCCGCAGTTTAATTTTATTGGAAGCCGTGCACTCCTCTATGGCATTACGCAATTTGTGAACCTTATCGAGGGGAAGGCGACAGGCGCCCGCCGAGGTATCGATCTCGATACCCAGGAATGACAAGCAAGAGGCAGGGCCCTCAGTTTTGTCCGCAGCAACTGGGACTCCAAAATGAAAAAACAGCGCTTGCAAAGAAAACAACAAATAACTACATCTATCTGAACCAGAAGGGCCGACACACAAGAAGTCATCGAGATAGTGGGCTATCCCATGACCTCCGCAAGAAAATTCCACGCACCAGTGCAAGAAGGTGCTAAATCGCTCAAAATATGCGCATGACACCGAACATCCCATAGGCAAGCACTTGTCTATGTAATATTCGCCGTCCAAGCGAAAGCCCATAAACCGGAATGACTCTGGGTGTAAGGGAAGCAGACGAAAAGCCGATTCAACATCTATCTTAGACATCAGCGCGCCTGGACCATAAAACCTAACTACGTTCAAAGCATCGTCAAACGACTGGTACACCACCGAGGAAACCTCAACTGGTATGGCATCATTTACTGATGAGCCTGGCGGATAAGACAGATGTTGAATAAGCCTGTACTTTCCTGGAATCCTCTTGGGGACCACTCCCACCGGGGAAATCACAAGATCCCTTATGGGAGGTTCTGCAAAAGGCCCTGCCATGCGTCCTAAGGTAACCTCGCTAGCCACTTTCTCCCTAAGAATGTGAGGCAACTCGAACGCAGATTTCAAATTCCTAGGCGAACCTGTGTCAACCTCTCTGCAAATAGGTAACTGGAAACCAAAGCTGAAACCTTTTAACAAAAATTCCGCGTCCCGGAGAACAGGGTACCAACGCAACCATTTTGCCATTGCGGCGACGCAGACGGGGGATGAAGCTTTACTTAGAACCAGCGCCTTTTGGCGGCTGAGCAGGCTGTTGCTGAGCACCCGCCTTGAAGCACTTGGCAACTGGGTGGCTGCCACTACATCGCAAGCAGAGGTGACGAAAACGACATTTTCGACCCTGCGTACAAGTGGAATTATTAAAAGCGAAACATTTTCCACTGGTCGCCTGCTGCTGGCCCTGACGACCTGAACTAGCTGATTTATTCACGTTGAACGCTTCAAACGCAGGACGCAAAGGCTGCGTGACCTCGAGCCAAACCTCTACATCCTTCCAGCCTAGATCCATTACCCGTCTGCCGTCCTGCTTGCGACAGAATTCTTCGTCGTACGCTCGCCAAGCCATGCCCCTGGAGGACAACTGCATGCTATGAACTAAATGGAGGTACCTAATGACGTTCAGGTGCTCCTCTGGGCGCGTCTCCAAATAACAAGCCGAAAAAATGCAAAAACCGGCCAACCAATTATTGTAAGATTTGAAAGCTTCCAAACCTACACCACCATTTGCCCTAGCCGCCTTAAACGCCTTCTTAGCTTTTTCCGTAAGTGCAAAAATATCCACATAGTCACCTTTGCGGATCTTACTGCGGCAAGTCGTTCTTAAACCTCGCAATACAGCGGTGTTGTCACAATGTACCCCTGCAGAACCTTCTAAACCCTTCTCTATTGGCTTGCGCTTATGGGTGCTATGCTTACACCTTGAGCGACGCTTTGCCTCCAATTTTGCATATTTAGCTGCTCTCTTGCGCGCTCTGCCCGCGCTGTCCGCGTTAGATATAGAGGAAGCAAAAGAAGACGTCAAGGAACTAGAGTCTGAGAAAGACCCACCTGACCCCTCCGATGTCATGGTATCAGAGGAAAATCTAGACGGCCCCTCCCCGACATCCTCGTCAACCAGCTCTCCTTCTTCGACCATGTCATCTGAAAAAGAAGGAAAAACACCGGCCGCCACCTCTGCGGCAGGCAACCTAGCATCCATATTGCCACGCCTCGAGTCTTGAGTGAACGGAACTGAGGGCGCACTAGTGCCCACGCTATGCTGGGCCAAGCTAGGGGCAATGGCTTTCAATGCTTGCGCCAGCTGCTCTACCTCTGACCCCCCCTGCGCCCCTACAGGATTGACGTTAGCAGGCGCGACGGTTTGAGTAGGCAACGAGCCTGCCGGCGGAGCTGCCAAAAATGGGGCAAGCACAGCCACCAGGGTTGACAAAGCAGATGCGATGGCTGAGGGATCTGGCTGCGCAGCAAAAGGGGGAGGGGTGGCAACACTCACAGATGCAGGGGATTGCACCCTATTACTGGTACTAGAATTCTGAGCCCCAGCCCTGGGAACATGAGCAGGGGACAGACTGGATGTGGAATGGCTGTAATGGCTAAGCCCCGCCCCCTGCTCACTAACATGGCGGGCGCCCCGCCGTGAGCGGGGAACGGGAAGGACCATGGGGACACTAGCATGGCCTTGGCTGCTCCTAGATGGGGCTCTATGGCCCCGCCGGGACCTCCGCCTTTTAGCGGAGGCTGTGACCTGGCCGCCGGATGGGAGAGCGCGCCCGCGTGTAGGTGTCGCGGCGCGCTCCCGCCCGCTACCAGCCGCAGTGATCGCGGGAGCTCCGGCCACGCCCGGAGTCAGCAGAGCCGAGCGCCGGCCTGAACCCCGCGCCTGCATAGCAGCGTCGCCGGAGGCACCACCCGCCGCACACACGGCAGGGGCCACCCCGCGATGCCCAGCATGATTGGCGCCGGAGACAGGATCCGCCGCATCCGCGACGGAGGCTGCTCCTCCACGCCTGCGCAGGCCCCGCTCCGTAGCGGCGCCTGGAGAAGCACCCGCCGCGTCCGCAGCAGGGGCCGCCCCACGCCGCTGGCGTGAGCCAGTATTCAGGTCAGTCTGGAGGAAGCGGGCAGGGGGGGGCGCAGAGCAGCGGGGACGGGGCATGGCTAATGACAAAAGCGAGGGTGGACAGGGCCAGGTAAAGGAACAATAATGTGCTGCTATTTATTTATATAGAGCCAGGAAAGTGAGGGAAAGCAAAGTGTTAAATGTAGAAAATAGGGGCAGGGATAAGAAGGGAAGAGAATCTAGTGATGAAAATAAAAAAGAAAAGAATTAACAGACCAATGTAAGGTACAGACTATCACTGACCAACTCTGACACTGACCACAATCTGGAACAAAGAGCAATCTGGAACAAAGAGGCTTTGGCCCTCACTTCTAGCCCCTTATATAATGTCTCTATTGAAAACCCGCCCCTGCTAACGATAGGCTAACTCTAAACAGTAATTTGCATACATGCCGGCCCCCATCCTAGAGGTTTAACACACCTCTTTTCTTATGCAATCTTTCGGTTTCACATATGGGGCAATATCTGGAAGTGCACTGATCATCACACACAGCATACATTAAGAGAAGTACTACTGTGGATGTGCTAGTGTATTCAGAGTAAGATTATATATGGTGCAATGTCTGGAAATGCACAGATTATTACACCCAGCATACAGGATGAGAAGGAGTACTGTGTACATGTCAGCGCATACAGAATAAGATTATATATGGGGCAATATCTGGAAGTGCACTGATCATTACACCCAGCATACAGGAGGAGAAGTAGTACTGTGTATGTGTCAGCGCATACAGAATTAGATTATATATGGGGCAATGTCTGGAAGTGCACTGATCATTACAACCAGCATACAGGAAAAGAATTAGTACTGTGTACATGTCAGCGCATACAGGATTAGATTATATATGGGGCAATGTCTGGAAGTGCACTGATCATTACACCCAGCACACAGGAAGAGAAGTAGTACTGTGGACGTGACAGCACATACAGAATAAGATTATATATGAGGCAATGGCCCTCATTCAGAGCCGCACGCAAGCGGGCGCACGTACGTTAGGCGTACGTACAAAAATATTTAAATTCAATGGCTCGCTCGTATTTTCATTCGCATCTAAAATTCCTCCCTAAACTCTGACGACCCCTCCTCTAACTAACGAGCGTACGAAATAGCGAGCGTACATCCCCGAAATGGCTTGAAAGGAACGCACGCACAAGTATAAACAGGAAGTGGCCTTGTCAGATGTCGATTACCAGCTCCTTTATTCTGCCTACCTCCATCAATCGTATCATGCCAATCAATGTATCAATTAGCTTAATTGTTTGTTTTTTTTCAACACAATGCAAGAAACTTTACTCTTGTCTGTGTTTGTGTTTACCCGCAGAATACGTACGGATGAAACATTCGCTTTTATTGTTTAAAAAACATGTGAACCACAATTAAACAATTGTACTATTGCTGTGTATCCCCGCATATTTCCCTGGGTTCATTTCTTTATTTAAATTTGCTTACGCATGTCACTGCATCAAGCCTATCCTAACTCTCCAGAGATTTCTGGCCCTGTCGAACACATGACTCATACACTAACCAATAAAATTGCTCCTGTTAATTTCCAAAATACATTAGCCAATCAGAAAATTTTTACACACTTTATCAAAAATGATTTTTAAGAAAAACACCATTGCCATCATGAGAGCCTCCGCATTCACCAGGCGTGAGCTGCTGGTGCTTACGGAGGTCATGGATCGCCGGATCACCAGCCAGCCAGAACCCATGACCAACCGGCAGAAGCGCTCCGCGTATGCGGAGGTACGGTCCCGCCTGCGGTCCTTCGGATCACGCCGCAACATCGGGCAGCTGGAGCGCAGGTGGTCCGACCTGCAACGGCGAACGCCCCGCTTGCTGGCATGCTTTCGCATGCAGATCCTGGCAAGTAAGTGTTATGTATTGTGGTTTTAATGTTTGTGTTTGTGGGGCAAACTGCGTGTGCATGTTTTCCTGTCTGTTCTATTTATTATTTGTACTCATATCTGCGTGTGCATGTTTTCCTGTCTGTTCTATTTATTATTTGTACTCATATCTGCGTGTGCATGTTTTCCTGTCTGTTCTATTTATTATTTGTACTCATATCTGCGTCTGCATGTTTTCCTGTCTGTTCTATTTATTATTTGTACTCATATCTGCGTGTGCATGTTTTCCTGTCTGTTCTATTTATTATTTGTACTCATATCTGCGTCTGCATGTTTTCCTGTCTGTTCTATTTATTATTTGTACTCATATCTGCGTCTGCATGTTTTCCTGTCTGTTCTATTTATTATTTGTACTCATATCTGCGTCTGCATGTTTTCCCTCTTTTTATGAATTTTTAATTCTACTGCTATTTTTTTTGTTTTTATTTCTTTTTTCTTTTTTTTGTTTTGTTTGTTTGGCCGGATTTGTCCATAAACTAAACGCAATGTATTTGACATATTTTAGGGGGACAGCCAAGACTCCGCCGTCAACGTCGGCGTTCCCGCCCACTCTCCCCAACCCCCAGCCAACACTCCACCCCAAATCTTTCGCCTATTCCCCACTCCTCCCCATCCTTCCCAGACCCTCTCCCGGAAATGTCGGGCCTCCTTCCCCTCCGTCCCACTTCCCCCTCTCCTCCACCCACCCCTCTTCCAATTACCCCCTCCCCGGAGTCCAGCATAACTCCGCCCCATTCTTTGGGGAATGACGGATCCTCCGAGGAGGATCATGGAGGTTTTGCCGGAGCTCCCGATTTGTTTCCCGGTATGTTTTTTATTATTTTTTTTTAAACCACAAACTGTTTGTATGTAATCATGTGTCGTGCCTTTCTTCGTGTTTTTGTGGCTTGACTTTTGTTGATTGTGAAGGTTTGCCTTTACCTCTTCCTGGTGATTTAAGCATACACATATCATACCTGTGGGAATTTGTACCTAGGCCTTGTATTTTTGCCAGCCCACCCTTTTTATTTATGTTTTTGGGTTTAGGAGTGATTTGTTTTTTTTTTAATGTTTTTCTGTGGATTCCCTATTGTTGTATTAACCCACACACTTTTCTCACCCACAGAGGAACAGAGGCGTCGGCAAGAGGTGGCGGATGTTGTGGGGCAGATGCGCCACCATGTAATCGGCCTTCTGGTGGCCCTCGACCGGCTGTCTGGCCTCCTTTGGCATTAGTTTTTTTTTTTTTGTTGTATTTGCCAAATAAATTTTTAAAGACAAATATACGTTGTGGCTCATTTTTAAAAACCAAAAGCAAGATAGTTTAGCCTGACATAAGTTCCTGCAAGGATTTCCCTTTTTTAAAAGTTAGATTGTGTTTTGTCTTTGTATGTCAAACAGACACCAGAAACACATAACAGTAACAATGTAATTTCCCTTTTTTGGTGTAGTGTCAATTTCAGATTTCTACATTTTCCAGGTTGCTACTTGGTGCGCAAGCTGCTTAGGCCAATCTTACAAATCCCAAGGTTGGGCCAGGCTTCCTTTTGGTGTGGATTGGAAAGCTGAAAACATATTTCAGTTTTGCTCAACTGGCGTCAGTACTGGTTTACCCCTTAGTCAAATGTAACTTGTGTTAACCTGGTTACACTTGCTGTTAACGTCCCAAAAAAGGAAGACCATTTCACTCTTCAAACATTTATTCACCACATAACAGAGAAAACAAAGTGGTCACTCCCAATAAAAATACACAGTGATAAATTCAAATACAACACATACCAAGAAAAAAATAAATAAAAACACAAAATCAAGAACTGGTTGACGAAGGACCATGCCAACATGATTCCACAAACATGGCGTTGCGATATGGGTTCCAGAATATATGCCCAAAAGGACCAGATCCAGGTTTGGTAAGGGTAGCAGGAAGTAGTGAGCGTTGGAGTGCCAAAGATTATGTGAACAAACAGAAGATGGTGAGAAAATTAACAAAAAATTAGATGTTTGCCAAAAAAAACAAACACATTAGGTATAAACACTGGAGTTTTGAACAAACTTACCTAAAAAATCTGGCCACCACATCATCGCGTATGGCCCCCCCACATACTGACCTTCGACCAACCTCGGGGGGGCCATCCTCAGGTAAGGCATCCTCTGGCTGCATTGGGACACCACTCCTTATGGCAATGTTGTGAAATATCCCACACAGGACCACAATTTTAGACACCATATCCGGCACATACATGAGCTCACCACCAGAGCGGTGGAGGCATCTGAATCGGCCTTTTAAGGCCGATACAGCGCTCCACCACTTGCCTGGTGGCTGTAAGTGCGGAATTATACGCACTTTGTGGCCCTGGTGTGGGAGCCAAATAAGGAGTGAGCAGCCAGGACATGCAAGGGTATCCACTGTCTCCTGTGAACAAAAATAGACCACATCAGGAACACTGTGTATCAAGCTTAACATTGTTATGTACTAAAGGTCTCCACTTACCCAGAAGCCACGCATCACCAGCTTGTAGGTTGGTTAATTTCTGCCATATCCCTGATTGCCGGATGACGAAGGAGTCATGTGCACTTCCTGGTAATTTAGCATTCAGGGACAGGATCTGGAGGGAGGCATCACATACCACCATTACATTCAGGGAGTGATAGTGTTTCCTGTTTCTAAATATTGCCTCCAGCCGTGCTGGAGGCTGAAGTGGTATGTGAGTACCATCCACAACCCCTATGATGTGTGGGAAGCCAGCTATTTGGTAAAAATTGGCCTTGGCCACACTAAGGGCACCCATATCCAAAGGCATTTTAATAAAATGATGGAGGTGCTTGAAAAGTGCCTCCATCACTGCCCTCAGGATCCGGGAAAAGGAGGATTGGGAGATGCCCGCCACTATTCCCACCGTTGTTTGAAACGATCCTGAGGCACAGAAATGTAACACCGCCATAAATTGCGTCAGTGGTGGTATTGCTGTTGGACTGTCAATTTGCCGCTCAAGATCACTTTCTATTAATGAGAGAGTGTCTATGATGATTTTGGGAGGTAGACGGTAGCGTCTTAAAACCTCATCATCGGGCATTCCAAAAAGGGTGACACGTGTTCGAAATATCTGGGGCCTTGCATGCCTACGATGCCTACGCCTGGGACGAGTTTGAGGTTGGTCGTCTTCCGGGAGCAGGGCCAGAACAATTCACCCCAGATCTACCTGAAATTCAAAGTTTACAATGTAAGGCTTTTGACCCACCCCAAAAGTAAGAAAAAACAACTTAGCTTTCTGATACCATCCATAGCTGCTTACATGCCGGGGTATTGTCATGATACGTATAAACTGTAAAAAAGGCAACAATGAGACTTTAAAAATTTAGAGGGTGTTTTTTTTGTTTAAAAATTGTTTCAAGCCAACACAGTAAATAGCGGAAAAACACATTTGGCCATCGATGAAAACTACATTGCACACCGTACGTCAAATAGGGTTCAAATGGACCCAAAAAATGGGAAAGGGAAAAGCAAAACTGGATTATATGATGAATAAGCCGTCAAAAATGCGGTAAATTATTCGCAAATGCAAGTCACTACGCCAACAGTCAAAAATGCGGTCAATTATTCGCAAATGCAAGTCACTACACCAACAGTCAAAAATGCGGTAAATTATTCGCAAATGCAAGTCACTACACCAACAGTCCAAAATGCGGTAAATTATTCGCAAATGCAAGTCACTACACCAACAGTCCAAAATGCGGTAAATTATTCGCAAATGCAAGGCGCTACACCAACAGTCCAAAATGCGGTAAATTATTCGCAAATGCAAGGCGCTACACCAACAGTCCAAAATGCGGTAAATTATTCGCAAATGCAAGTCACTACACCAACAGTCAAAAATGCCGTAATTCATTCGCAAATGCAAGACAAAAAATGGACTTACCCAACTCGAATATATAAGATGTCCTCAAAAAACTTCTTTGGGTCCGAAAACAAAAAAAAACTAAAAAAGATGAAATGAGTGTTAAACAAATTAACTAACCACAAAACAGAAGAATACACCAATTGGCCACAAATTTGAATGCACAAAACTTACCAAATCAGGAAAGGATGTTGAAAAAATGAAAAAAATGCGAACGGAAAAACCAAAGAAATGTAGCAAAAACAAACAAAAAAACAACTCTCCAAAATCCTCCAAACGCAACCAACCAACCAAATCCAAACCACTTCACCGACAACACTCCAACAACCCCACCTCGAATCCACACACACCAAGCCATAAATAGTGTTTATTTTCCCGCACAAATTAAGGATGAATCATAGGGACGCACAATCAATGATGCGGCCGCAAACTAACGACGCATGTATAAATACGTCACGAAATCACATAGAATTTCTGGATGATTTCATGCTGGAAGCAGAGACATGGCTTCAAACCAGGGAAACAATGGTCAAAATTGCGGCGGTAAGGCCTTCATGCATTTTGTGTCAATGAGTATTTTAAAACATAATATTGTGCAAGTTGTGAAGTGGCTAAATCTGCATATTTACCCAAATAGGTGAGGAGGATGACATGGAAGAGACTCCTGGCCCCAGTCAACCCGCCAAAGCTGCAAAAAAAAAAAGGCAGCCACATTTCACAAGCAAGGAGATGGAGGTTTTGATCCAGAAGTGCGTTGACATCCTGCCCCAGGCAGCCAGGAATATGAGCCAAAGCCAGAAGTGGAGAATGTGGGAGGAGGTCGCCGTTGCTGTCAATAGGGTGGGTGATTATGTCCGTCTAGCCCGGGATGTCAAACGGCGGTAAGTAAACACTTTCCCATCCTATAAACAAACCCCATTGTTAAAAAAAGGATAATGGTTCCAAATTCATTCCACAGATGGGCAGACTTCAAATATCGTCTAAAGCAAAAACTTGCCGACAGGGCTAGGCATGCAAGGGGGACAGGTGGGGGTCCCACCCCTGTGTCATTGGAGTTGACAGACTTAGAAGAGATGGCACAGGGGTGTGTGCAGGCTGTGGAGGTGTTTGGCGTGTCCAACATGGATACGGACATGCCAGACTTTGCGGCTCCTCATGTTGGCCAAGGTAAGTCTTGTGATGTCACCAACTCAGAAATGCTATTGTGCCAATATGTAGATTCTAATGTGAGTCTTTTCTCCAATTTCCTAACAGAGACAGAGGCGGATGAGTCTGCTCCAGAGGGGAGCCTTGGCCGCAGAATTTCTGCTGACTCTGCAGGGGAGGAACCAGTACATCCGGCTGAGGACCCTGCAGAAGCCAGTCCAGGGCGTGCCCCCTCGCAGGCAGTGGGCCTCCTCACAGAACTCAATTTTAAATCGGATTGCCATACGGAGATTCTGCAGAGGATGGACGCCAGTCTGCTACGGGTGGCTGAGGCCCTGGAGCAAAATGCTGCGGCCAACGTGACCATTGCTCAGGCCCTGGCGGAAAATACCAGGGCCAACATCCGCATCGCCGATGCCCTGGAGCAGCTCGTTCGCCAGCACATGGTGGAGCCGACCTCCCTTCCTGCCGGAACATCCAGATCCTCTACCTCTGGCACAACATCAGGCAATCCTCCAAATGTGCCTAGCCCTGTGCCTAGTCCAGAGGCCACAACATCTGCCTCTGGACAGGCCAGCCCGATGGCATCCCGGACCCGGTCTGGCGCCCACCCTCACCCAGCCAAACGGGCGAGAAAACGGTGACAGCAATGGCGACTTTTCCCACTTTCCTTCTGTGCTTGGCTCATATTCCTTTCTGGTCAAAACTTCCCTCTCCTTTCTTGTGAAATGTTTTTAAATTTTGTATTTACGCTTATGTTAGTAGTTATGTTTTGTTTTTTTTATTATCAAATATCTTGGCCACAAAAAAAGGCAATACAATATTATGCCAATTTGTTTGTGTGTAAACAATAAATTAAAAACAAAACACTGACATTGTATTGTGACATTATTGTACAAATGGGTTACATTTAATCCTGGCCTTAAACGCAAAAACTGACCCTCTTTTTTTTAAAAAAAGGCCTCTTTAAGGAACGTTTAAAAAAACACATAGCGAAGCAAATTCCACCGTAAACAAAAAAAAAGGGGAGCTAATTAAAAGATGATGACATTATTGTTACAATAGGCCATAACCACCAAATTGTGGCCAAAATAAAAGCCCAAAAATGTACGCTAATTGATTATGTAATCATGACATTAGCAGCTCTGATTTCCACCTGCGTACGCTTTTGTGCTATCCCAATAAACTGCTTTCCAAACACATACCAAGCCGGATTTCAATCCAACACTAATTACTTTACTGACCAGCCACGATTAATCGCTGCACCATCGTGGAGTCCCGGGACGGAGGAGAAGGCCATCGCCAATGTGGTCGAGTAATCCTGACCCTAAGCTGTGCGAGCATTTTGAAGGGAAAGCGGATGTTTCAGTGACGTATGAGACGGTCCGAACACATTTGACGTTCGCATCTGCTAATGTATGTACGACCCAAAAACGCCTCGCCACGCCTGCGTTTTTTCATCTCCACCCCCGTCAACACCCAAAAACGCCCTGTTCTGTCAATCACATTTGACATGTCACTTCCTGTACGCTATTTTAGGAACGAGAGAAAAAAAGCTCGCAATCTGCCGTACGCACATGCGCGGTGTAACACCGACGCATGCGCGGTTAGTCAACATCGGAACGCAACGAGCGTACTGTTGGTAACGTGCGGCTCTGAATGAGGGCCAATGTCTGGAAGTGCACTGATCATTACACAAAGCATACAGGAAGAGAAGTAGTATTGTGGATGTTCCAGTGCATTCAGAGTAAGATTATATATGGGGCAATGTCTGGAAGTGCACTGATCATTACACCCAGCATAAGTGAGGAGAAGTAGTACTGTGTATGTGTCAGCGCATACAGAATAAGATTATACAGTATATGGGGCAATGTCTGGAAATGCACTGATCATTACACCCAGCATACAGGAAGAGAAGTAGTACTGTGGACGTGCCAGTGCATTCAGAGTAAGATTATATATGGGGCAATGTCTGGAAGTGCTCTGATCATTACACCCAGCATAAAGGAAGATAAGTAGTACTGTGGACGTGACAGCACATACAGAGTAAGATTATATCTGGGGCAATGTCTGGAAGGGCACTGATCATTACACAAAGCATACAGGAAGATAAGTAGTAGTGTGTAAGTGTCAGCACATACAGAGTAAGATTATATATGGGGCAATGTCTGGAAGTGCACTGATCATTACACCCAGCATACAGGAAGAGAAGTAGTACTGTGGACGTGACAGCACATACACAATAAGATTATATATGAGGCAATGTCTGGAAGTGCACTGATCATTACACAAAGCATACAGGAAGAGAAGTAGTACTGTGGATGTGCCAGTGCATTCAGAGTAAGATTATATATGGGGCAATGTCTGGAAGTGCACTGATCATTACACCCAGCATAATGGAGGAGAAGTAGTACTGTGTACGTGTCAGCGCATACAGAATAAGATTATACAGTATATGGGGCAATATCTGGAAATGCACTGATCATTACACCCAGCATACAGGAAGAGAAGTAGTACTGTGGACTTGCCAGTGCATTCAGAGTAAGATTATATATGGGGCAATGTCTGGAAAAACACTGATCATTACACCCAGCATACAGGAGAAGTAGTACTGTGTACATGTCAGCGCATACAGAATAAGATTAAATATGGGGCAATGTCTGGAAATGCACTGATCATTACACCCAGCATACAGGAAGAGAAGTAGTACTGTGGATGTGCTAGTGCATTCAGAGTAAGATTATATATGGGGCAATGTCTGGAAATGCACTGATCATTACACCTAGTATACAGGAAGAGAAGTAGTACTGTGTACATGTCAGCGCATACAGAATAAGATTATACAGTATATGGGGCATTGTCTGGAAATGCACTTATCATTACACCCAGCATACAGTAGGAGAAGTAGTACTGTGTACATGTCAGCACATACAGAATAAGATTATATATGGGGCAATGTCTGGAAATGCACTGATCATTACACCCAGCATACAGGAGGAGAAGTAGTACTGTGTACGTGTCAGCGCATACAGAATAAGATTATATATGGGGCAATATCTGGAAGTGCACTGATCATCACACACAGCATACATTAAGAGAAGTACTACTGTGGATGTGCTAGTGTATTCAGAGTAAGATTATATATGGTGCAATGTCTGGAAATGCACAGATTATTACACCCAGCATACAGGATGAGAAGGAGTACTGTGTACGTGTCAGCGCATACAGAATAAGATTATATATGGGGCAATATCTGGAAGTGCACTGATCATTACACCCAGCATACAGGAGGAGAAGTAGTACTGTGTATGTGTCAGCGCATACAGAATTAGATTATATATGGGGCAATGTCTGGAAGTGCACTGATCATTACAACCAGTATACAGGAAAAGAAGTAGTACTGTGTACATGTCAGCGCATACAGGATTAGATTATATATGGGGCAATGTCTGGAAGTGCACTGATCATTACACCCAGCATACAGGAAGAGAAGTAGTACTGTGGACGTGCCAGTGCATTCAGAGTAAGATTATATATGGGGCAATGTCTGGAAATCCACTGATCATTACACACAGCATACTGGAAGAGAAGTAGTACTGTGGATGTGCCAGTGCATTCAGAGTAAGATTATATATGGGGCAATGTCTGGAAGTGCACTGATCTTTACACCTAGCATAAAGGAAGATAAGTATTACTGTGGACGTGACAGCGCATACAGAGTAAGATTATATCTGGGGCAATGTCTGGAAGTGCACTGATCATTACACAAAGCATACAGGAAGATAAGTAGTAGTGTGTAAGTGTCAGCACATACAGAGTAAGATTATATATGGGGCAATGTCTGGAAGTGCACTGATGATTACACCCAGCATACAGGAAGAGAAGTAGTACTGTGGACGTGACAGCACATACAGAATAAGATTATATATGAGGCAATGTCTGGAAGTGCACTGATCATTACACAAAGCATACAGGAAGAGAAGTAGTACTGTGGATGTTCCAGTGCATTCAGAGTAAGATTATATATGGGGCAATGTCTGGAAGTGCACTGATCATTACACCCAGCATAAGTGAGGAGAAGTAGTACTGTGTATGTGTCAGCACATACAGAATAAGATTATACAGTATATGGGGCAATGTCTGGAAATGCACTGATCATTACACCCAGCATACAGGAAGAGAAGTAGTACTGTGGACGTGCCAGTGCATTCAGAGTAAGATTATATATGGGGCAATGTCTGGAAATACACTGATCATTACACCCAGCATACAGGAGAAGTAGCACTGTGTACATGTCAGCGCATACAGAATAAGATTAAATATGGGGCAACGTCTGGAAATGCACTGATCAATACACACAGCATACAGGAAGAGAAGTAGTACTGTGGATGTGCCAGTGCATTCAGAGTAAGATTATATATGGGGCAATGTCTGGAAATGCACTGATCATTACACCTAGTATACAGGAAGAGAAGTAGTACTGTGTACATGTCAGCGCATACAGAATAAGATTATACAGTATATGGGGCATTGTCTGGAAATGCACTGATCATTACACCCAGCATACAGTAGGAGAAGTAGTACTGTGTACATGTCAGCACATACAGAATAAGATTATATATGGGGCAATGTCTGGAAATGCACTGATCATTACACCCAGCATACAGGAGGAGAAGTAGTACTGTGTACGTGTCACCGCATACAGAATAAGATTATTAAACCTTCTATCGGATGAGGTGTTGTCATGTGTGCAAACCACTTATCATACTAACATAAAATAAAGACACTGAGACGTGGATTTGACAGATAACTTGATGGCGATTTATTGGAGAAATGAATTCTTAAATTAATTAAGGATGTATGGTGGCAAAGAAAGGACGGCCAGAAATCAGCCAGATCTGCTATGCCCACACACAAACAACAAAAAACATAGCAGGCGTAGGTCGCCCAGAGTGCATACACATAACCATGTAAACCATGTCAAACACAAAAGGTAACGCTCACCCTCTAACTTGACTACCCACCCGTTTAGGTGATGATACTGCCCCCCGTTAGGTTGGTACAGCCAACTACCAGTCAACGAAGGGAACGCCCTTAACTCATAATTGCACCTGGACTGGTGAACTGCCGTTCTTTCCGCCACTACATAATTAACTACAACAACCTGCCAATAATTGCAAAGGGAAGGGAGGGTGGGCAATCTGGAACAAAGAGGCTTTGGCCCTCACTTCTAGCCCCTTATATAATGTCTCTATTGAAAACCCGCCCCTGCTAACGATAGGCTAACTCTAAACAGTAATTTGCATACATGCCGGCCCCCATCCTAGAGGTTTAACACACCTCTTTTCTTATGCAATCTTTTGGTTTCACTAAACCTTCTATCGGATGAGGTGTTGTCATGTGTGCAAACCACTTATCATACTAACATAAAATAAAGACACTGAGACGTGGATTTGGCAGATAACTTGATGGCGATTTATTGGAGAAATTAATATTATTTATTAATTCTTAAATTAATTAAGGATGTATGGTGGCAAAGAAAGGACGGCCAGAAATCAGCCAGATCTGCTATGCCCACACACAAACAACAAAAGACATAGCAGGCGTAGATCGCCCAGAGTGCATACACATAACCATGTAAACCATGTCAAACACAAAAGGTAACGCTCACCCCCTAACTTGACTACCCACCCGTTTAGGTGATGATACTGCCCCCCGTTAGGTTGGTACAGCCAACTACCAGTCAACGAAGGGAACGCCCTTAACTCATAATTGCACCTGGACTGGTGAACTGCCGTTCTTTCCCGCCACAGCAAGGTTCTGCTTAGAAGAACCGCCGCACCGCCACCATACCAAGGACTACCCCAATAACGCCAACACCCTAAAAAGATCCACAAGAAATAATGACACCCCTTCTTCTGTCAAATGAACTCCATCAGCCCTATATAAATGACTAAAACGAAATTGAATGCCCTTATGGTAAATGACACGGCCATCATTGGCCATCACAAATTTGGCTACTGCAAAGTTAAGCTTCTTCCTAGCCTCATCTATAGCGGGAAAACTCCTAACCCCACGCCAGACCTGTCGAAGCACAATGCAAGACCAAAGTAATGTACACGAGGGCCAGGCCGATAGCACCCTCGCCAAATCGTTAATTATATCAAGTCGCAATGCTAAAGAGGACTTCTGTCCTAAGTCGTTGCCTCCTAAATGGGTCACCAAAATACGTGGCCTGCCAAAATTTTTTGCGTACTCTAACAGTCTAGGACAAAAGGAATGCCATCTCATACCCCTGAAACCTATCCAACGGATCCTAGCAGAATGTTCACAAAGTGGAGCATGATCTGAACTCATAAAGCTAGCGGCCCAGAAAATATAAGAATGGCCTATAACCCAAATGTCCTGCGTGTCAAAGAGCAAACCTAAAAATGGAGAAAAGCAGTAAATACCAAATTAGTAGTTGTAATAAAACAATAAAATTTTATGGTGTATTAGTGGGATCTGAAAGAACAATAAGTGAGTATCTGCCAAAAGAAAAAGTTTCTATTGGTTGCCAGCTTTACTATTTAAAGTGGCTAGGACAAACAAAAAGACACAAAGGGGAAGAATGGGTGGGGGGAAATTGGGAAAAAACATGTGAACTCGGCAAGAGGTAAAATAAAAACCTGCTGAGGGATGGACTATGACCTAATTAAATGTTTTGAAATTAGCCGAATTGAATCCGTCAGATCAGGCAAAAATTGTAAAATCCCTCAAGACTCCCATTGCCAGCAATGGCGAGTAGCTAATCCCGAGTAGGGTAGACAGGGGTAACAGACGAGACAAGACGAGACGGAACTTGAGACAAAAACAAGAAAACCAGGCAAGCAATAAAACATAACATTGAAAATATTACATTGCCCTATGCTTCCAAACAATCTTAATGAGAAGGTCGGATGTAACTTTTATAACTATCCGATTTCCAACGTCCCAGTGACTTAATTTCCGACGGTGAGAAACCCGCAGCAGCTGCCGAAGTTGCGGCGCCGATCCTAAATGAGTGCGTACCAAAATCCTGAGGTGAGAGGCCTAAACCCGATACACACCGCTTCAGAAACCAACCAAACTGGTATTTGGTAAGCGGAGTCCTGTTCAAGTGCATAAGCCATGAACCAGGTACATCCGGGCGTAACAATGCGTAACGCATCGCTAACGCCACAGGGCAGATCCGTTCGTCCTTAGACGGACTCAACGAGAATCACCTACCCCTACCAGTCTGTTCGGTCTTTGACTGCCGTATCCTACAAAGCAAAGCTCGATGAGTGACCGAGACATCCGAGCAGAGCATGGTGGCATCAACCCGTTTGGAAGATGCCACCAACTCCGATACGCGCAATGCGCCGTGAAAAGCCACCGAAAACGCCAGTTGGATCAGGATCGCCTCGTACTCGGTAAACGCCACTTCGGGGACTGCCCCCAGCACTGCCGGAAGCAAATGGGCGTCCACAGGTTTCCTACGGTCAGCAACTGGCCGAGAGACCCGCGCCCAACCCCTTAAAGCCTTCGCAATCAGAAAGCTTTTAGTAAAGTCAGGTTGTCCCTTTAATTTAACATAAAATGCAATGCCTGCCAAGGAGCGCGCCACAGAAGCCCTGGATCTACCCCCCAAACGGAGACTCCAAATAAAAGAAAGCATCGCACGATGCTGACCCTTACCTGCCTGCCTGCTGCTACGGGAATAGTCTTCCCATTCATGCCAAGCCTGACGATAAGCTCGCAAAGTGGAGGGGGCTAGAGACTGCTCTGCTAAGCCCTCCATGCCGGCTCGATCACCTGCCAAACATAAGAGGGGCAAAGCACAGCATCAACGTCAGCACCAGGGGCCAAAGATCGGAATCTAGCCCACTGAAAACGTGATAACGCATCAGCTATCCCATTCTCTACCCCCGGCACGTGTCTTGCTTTAAACATGATGTTAAAACGCAAACATGTCAGCACCAGCTGCGCAAGCAAACGCAAAACCAGCAGGGAAGACGCGCGTTGACGATTAATCGCGTGCACCACGCCCAGGTTGTCACACCTGATCACGATGCTGCGATTGCGCAAGCGTTCACTCCAGATTTCTAAGGAAACCATTATGGGAAAGAGTTCGAGAAGGAGCAAGTCCCTGGTCAAACCCCTTCCTTCCCATTCCTCTGGCCAATGACCAACGCACCAGGAACCATCAAGGTAGCAACCGAATCCCGTGGCGCCTGCCGCATCGGTGAACAGCTGCAGCTGCAAATTGTCCGCGGGTGGAGGCAAGCACAGCCGGACACCATTAAAATCCTGCAGAAACGAGACCCAGACAGAGAGGTCCCGCTTAATCTCTGAGGACAAACGGAGTAAATGTCTCGGCTTAGTGACTCCAGCCGTGGCCCTTTCTAGCTTGCGCGAAAAAACTCTGCCCATAGGAATGACCCTACAGGCAAAGTTCAACAGGCCCAGGAGAGATTGCGCCTGCCGCAGGGTAATTTTATTGGAAGCCGTGCACTCCTCTATGGCATTACGCAATTTGTGAACCTTATCGAGGGGAAGGCGACAGGCGCCCGCCGAGGTATCGATCTCGATACCCAGGAATGACAAGCAAGAGGCAGGGCCCTCAGTTTTGTCCGCAGCAACTGGGACTCCAAAATGAAAAAACAGCGCTTGCAAAGAAAACAACAAATAACTACATCTATCTGAACCAGAAGGGCCGACACACAAGAAGTCATCGAGATAGTGGGCTATCCCATGACCTCCGCAAGAAAATTCCACGCACCAGTGCAAGAAGGTGCTAAATCGCTCAAAATATGCGCATGACACCGAACATCCCATAGGCAAGCACTTGTCTATGTAATATTCGCCGTCCAAGCGAAAGCCCATAAACCGGAATGACTCTGGGTGTAAGGGAAGAAGACGAAAAGCCGATTCAACATCTATCTTAGCCATCAGCGCGCCTGGACCATAAAACCTAACTACGTTCAAAGCATCGTCAAACGACTGGTACACCACCAAGGAAACCTCAACTGGTATGGCATCATTTACTGATGAGCCTGGCGGATAAGACAGATGTTGAATAAGCCTGTACTTTCCTGGAATCCTCTTGGGGACCACTCCCACCGGGGAAATCACAAGATCCCTTATGAGAGGTTCTGCAAAAGGCCCTGCCATGCGTCCTAAGGTAACCTCGCTAGCCACTTTCTCCCTAAGAATGTGAGGCAACTCGAACGCAGATTTCAAATTCCTAGGCGAACCTGTGTCAACCTCTCTGCAAATAGGTAACTGGAAACCAAAGCTGAAACCTTTTAACAAAAATTCCGCGTCCCGGAGAACAGGGTACCAACGCAACCATTTTGCCATTGCGGCGACGCAGACGGGGGATGAAGCTTTACTTAGAACCAGCGCCTTTTGGCGGTGAGCAGGCTGTTGCTGAGCACCCGCCTTGAAGCACTTGGCAACTGGGTGGCTGCCACTACATCGCAAGCAGAGGTGACGAAAACGACATTTTCGACCCTGCGTACAAGTGGAATTATTAAAAGCAAAACATTTTCCACTGGTCGCCTGCTGCTGGCCCTGACGACCTGAACTAGCTGATTTATTCACGTTGAACGCTTCAAACGCAGGACGCAAAGGCTGCGTGACCTCGAGCCAAACCTCTACATCCTTCCAGCCTAGATCCATTACCCGTCTGCCGTCCTGCTTGCGACGGAATTCTTCGTCGTACGCTCGCCAAGCCATGCCCCTGGAGGACAACTGCATGCTATGAACTAAATGGAGGTACCTAATGACGTTCAGGTGCTCCTCTGGGCGCGTCTCCAAATAACAAGCCGAAAAAATGCAAAAACCGGCCAACCAATTATTGTAAGATTTGAAAGCTTCCAAACCTATACCACCCTTTGCCCTAGCCGCCTTAAACGCCTTCTTAGCTTTTTCCGTAAGTGCAAAAATATCCACATAGTCACCTTTGCGGATCTTACTGCGGCAAGTCGTTCTTAAACCTCGCAATACAGCGGTGTTGTCACAATGTACCCCTGCAGAACCTTCTAAACCCTTCTCTATTGGCTTGCGCTTATGGGTGCTATGCTTACGCCTTGAGCGACGCTTTGCCTCCAATTTTGCATATTTAGCTGCTCTCTTGCGCGCTCTGCCCGCGCTGTCCGCGTTAGATATAGAGGAAGCAAAAGAAGACGTCAAGGAACTAGAGTCTGAGAAAGACCCACCTGAACCCTCCGATGTCATGGTATCAGAAGAAAATCCAGACGGCCCCTCCCCGACATCCTCGTCAACCAGCTCTCCTTCTTCGACCACGTCATCTGAAAAAGAAGGAAAATCACCGGCCGCCACCTCTGCGGCAGGCAACCTAGCATCCATATTGCCACGCCTCGAGTCTTGAGTGAACGGAACTGAGGGCGCACTAGTGCCCACGCTATGCTGGGCCAAGCTAGGGGCAATGGCTCTCAATGCTTGTGCCAGCTGCTCTACCTCTGACCCCCCCTGCGCCCCTACAGGATTGACGTTAGCAGGCGTGACGGTTTGAGTAGGCAACGAGCCTGCCGGCGGAGCTGCCAAAAATGGGGCAAGCACAGCCGCCAGGGTTGACAAAGCAGATGCGATGGCTGAGGGATCTGGCTGCGCAGCAAAAGGGGGAGGGGTGGCAACACTCACAGATGCAGGGGATTGCACCCTATTACTGGTACTAGAATTCTGAGCCCCAGCCCTGGGAACATGAGCAGGGGACAGACTGGATGTGGAATGGCTGTAATGGCTAAGCCCCGCCCCCCGCTCACTAACATGGTGGGCGCCCCGCCGTGAGCGGGGAACGGGAAGGACCATGGGGACACTAGCATGGCCTTGGCTGCTCCTAGATGGGGCTCTATGGCCCCGCCGGGACCTCCGCCTTTTAGCCGCAGTGATCGCGGGAGCTCCGGCCGCGCCCGGAGTCAGCAGAGCCGAGCGCCGGCCTGAACCCCGCGCCTGCATAGCAGCGTCGCCGGAGGCACCACCCGCCGCACACACGGCAGGGGCCACCCCGCGCCGCCCAGCATGATTGGCGCCGGAGACAGGATCCGCCGCATCCGCGACGGAGGCTGCTCCTCCACGCCTGCGCAGGCCCCGCTCCGTAGCGGCGCCTGGAGAAGCACCCGCCGCGTCCGCAGCAGGGGCCGCCCCACACCGCTGGCGTGAGCCAGTATTCAGGTCAGTCAGGAGGAAGCGGGCAGGGGGGGGCGCAGAGCAGCGGGGACGGGGCATGGCTAATGACAAAAGCGAGGGTGGACAGGGCCAGGTAAAGGAACAATAATGTGCTGCTATTTATTTATATAGAGCCAGGAAAGTGAGGGAAAGCAAAGTGGAAAATGTAGAAAATAGGAGCAGGGATAAGAAGGGAAGAGAATCTAGTGATGAAAATAAAAAAGAAAAGAATTAACAGACCAATGTAAGGTACAGACTATCACTGACCAACTCTGACACTGACCACAATCTGGAACAAAGAGCAATCTGGAACAAAGAGGCTTTGGCCCTCACTTCTAACCCCTTATATAATGTCTCTATTGAAAACCAGCCCCTGCTAAAGATAGGCTAACTCTAAACAGTAATTTGCATACATGCCGGCCCCCATCCTAGAGGTTTAACACACCTCTTTTCTTATGCAATCTTTCGGTTTCACATATGGGGCAATATCTGGAAGTGCACTGATCATCACACACAGCATACATTAAGAGAAGTACTACTGTGGATGTGCTAGTGTATTCAGAGTAAGATTATATATGGTGCAATGTCTGGAAATGCACAGATTATTACACCCAGCATACAGGATGAGAAGGAGTACTATGTACGTGTCAGCGCATACAGAATAAGATTATATATGGGGCAATATCTGGAAGTGCACTGATCATTACAACCAGCATACAGGAAAAGAAGTAGTACTGTGTACATGTCAGCGCATACAGGATTAGATTATATATGGGGCAATGTCTGGAAGTGCACTGATCATTACACCCAGCATACAGGAAGAGAAGTAGTACTGTGGACGTGCCAGTGCATTCAGAGTAAGATTATATATGGGGCAATGTCTGGAAATCCACTGATCAATACATACAGCATACAGGAAGAGAAGTAGTACTGTGGATGTGCCAGTGCATTCAGAGTAAGATTATATATGGGGCAATGTCTGGAAGTGCACTGATCATTACACCTAGCATAAAGGAAGATAAGTAGTACTGTGGAGGTGACAGCACATACAGAGTAAGATTATATCTGGGGCAATGTCTGGAAGTGCACTGATCATTACACAAAGCATACAGGAAGATAAGTAGTAGTGTGTAAGTGTCAGCACATACAGAGTAAGATTATATATGGGGCAATGTCTGGAAGTGCACTGATGATTACACCCAGCATACAGGAAGAGAAGTAGTACTGTGGACGTGACAGCACATACAGAATAAGATTATATATGAGGCAATGTCTGGAAGTGCACTGATCATTACACAAAGCATACAGGAAGAGAAGTAGTACTGTGGATGTTCCAGTGCATTCAGAGTAAGATTATATATGGGGCAATGTCTGGAAGTGCACTGATCATTACACCCAGCATAAGTGAGGAGAAGTAGTACTGTGTATGTGTCAGCGCATACAGAATAAGATTATACAGTATATGGGGCAATGTCTGGAAATGCACTGATCATTACACCCAGCATACAGGAAGAGAAGTAGTACTGTGGACGTGCCAGTGCATTCAGAGTAAGATTATATATGGGGCAATGTCTGGAAATACACTGATCATTACACCCAGCATACAGGAGAAGTAGCACTGTGTACATGTCAGCGCATACAGAATAAGATTAAATATGGGGCAACGTCTGGAAATGCACTGATCAATACACACAGCATACAGGAAGAGAAGTAGTACTGTGGACGTGACAGCACATACAGAGTAAGATTATATCTGGGGCAATGTCTGGAAGTGCACTGATCATTACACAAAGCATACAGGAAGATAAGTTGTAGTGTGTAAGTGTCAGCACACAGTACCAGATTAAGGTCTATATGGGCCTGGAGCTGAATTTTTTGAAGGGCCTACTGTGTGCTGCCGTAGGAGGTGTGCTCAGCATGGTGGGGGTGTGGCTACCGATATAGGGGTGTGGTCTGTGCCGTTCCAGGCGCCCTGCTAGCCAGATGCCGGAACTATGGGTCTGTGACGACGCTGCCCACAGGGCTCTCTTGCCCTGTGCGACGGCACTAGCCGCACCGCCCTCCTTACAGTGCTGGCTAGAAGTAGGGGTGAGCGGGTTCGGATTTCTGAAATCCGAACCCCCCCGATCCGAGTCCGATCCGAGTCAGGCTCGACTTTTCCCGCCTGACTCGGATCTGAAATCGAGGCAAAACGTCATCTTCCCGCCTTCCGAGTCTCGCGGGTTTTGGATCCTATATAAGGTACACACGTCGGTGCCATTTTCTCACTCGGCTGTGGACAGTGAAGAGGGAGGGTGGGAGTTAGGGCTGTGTAGTGTAGTGTAGTGTAGTGCTGCTGTTGTCCACTACTTCAAAGTCCATAGGGGCTGGCTGTGTTGTGCTGTGCTGCTGTTGTTAATAGGGGCTGTGTCCACTACTTCAAAGTCCATAGGGGCTGGCTGGACTGTGTTGTGCAGTCAGTTCTCCATAGGGGCTGTGTCCACTCCAAAGTCCTGTGCAGTGTCCCAGTCCTAAAGGGGTGCTGAAGTGTTGTCCAGGGGGTGCTCTGTCCATCAGGGGTGCTCCCCCCAAGTGCTAAAAAAATAATATATTTTCTGTGTTTGTGAATTGTGTGCGCAGTAGCCGCACGTGCATCAACAAAGTAGTGCCAAGCGTGCGCCTGTGTCATAAGTAAAGGGCCGGCTGGCTTGACCGTTAAGGGTGCTGTAACCCCCGAAAGTACACTCCAGTCCAAACCAAAAAAAAAATTATTTTCTGTGTTTGTGAATTGTGTGCGCAGTAGCTGCACGTGCATCAACAAAGTAGTGCCAAGTGTGCGCCTGTGTCATAAGTAAAGGGCCGGCTGGCTTGACCGTTAAGGGTACTGTAACCCCCGAAAGTACACTCCAGTCCAAACCAAAAAAAAAATTATTTTCTGTGTTTGTGAATTGTGTGCGCAGTAGACGCACGTGCATCAACAAAGTAGTGCCAAGCGTGCGCCTGTGTCATAAGTAAAGGGCCGGCTGGCTTGACCGTTAAGGGTACTGTAACCCCCGAAAGTACACTCCAGTCCAAACCAAAAAAAAAATTATTTTCTGTGTTTGTGAATTGTGTGCGCAGTAGCCGCATATGCATCAACAAAGTAGTGCCAAGCGTGCGCCTGTGTCATAAGTAAAGGGCCGGCTGGCTTGACCATTAAAGGGTGCTGTAACCCCCAAAGTACACTCCAGTCCAAACCAAAAAAAAAATTATTTTCTGTGTTTGTGAATTGTGTGCGCAGTAGCCGCACGTTCATCAACAAAGTAGTGCCAAGCGTGCGCCTGTGTCATAAGTAAAGGGCCGGCTGGCTTGACCGTTAAGGGTGCTGTAACCCCCGAAAGTACACTCCAGTCCAAACCAAAAAAAAAATAATTTTCTGTGTTTGTGAATTGTGTGCACAGTAGCCGCACGTGCATCAACAAAGTAGTGCCAAGCGTGCGCCTGTGTCATAAGTAAAGGGCCGGCTGGCTTGACCGTTAAGGGTGCTGTAACCCCCGAAAGTACACTCCAGTCCAAACCAAAAAAAAAATTATTTTCTGTGTTTGTGAATTGTGTGCGCAGTAGCCGCACGTGCATCAACAAAGTAGTGCCAAGCGTGCGCCTGTGTCATAAGTAAAGGGCCGGCTGGCTAGACCGTTAAAGGGTGCTGTATCCCCCGAAAGTACACTCCAGTCCAAACCAAAAAAAAATTATTTTCTGTGTTTGTGAATTGTGTGCGCAGTAGCCGCACGTGCATCAACAAAGTAGTGCCAAGCGTGCGCCTGTGTCATAAGTAAAGGGCCGGCTGGCTTGACCATTAAAGGGTGCTGTAACCCCCAAAGTACACTCCAGTCCAAACCAAAAAAAAAATTATTTTCTGTGTTTGTGAATTGTGTGCGCAGTAGCCGCACGTGCATCAACAAAGTAGTGCCAAGCGTGCGCCTGTGTCATAAGTAAAGGGCCGGCTGGCTAGACCGTTAAAGGGTGCTGTATCCCCCGAAAGTACACTCCAGTCCAAACCAAAAAAAAAATTATTTTCTGTGTTTGTGAATTGTGTGCGCAGTAGCCGCACGTGCATCAACAAAGTAGTGCCAAGCGTGCGCCTGTGTCATAAGTAAAGGGCCGGCTGGCTTGACCGTTAAGGGTGCTGTAACCCCCGAAAGTACACTCCAGTCCAAACCAAAAAAAAAATTATTTTCTGTGTTTGTGAATTGTGTGCGCAGTAGCCGCACGTGCATCAACAAAGTAGTGCCAAGCGTGCGCCTGTGTCATAAGTAAAGGGCCGGCTGGCTTGACCGTTAAGGGTGCTGTAACCCCCGAAAGTACACTCCAGTCCAAACCAAAAAAAAAATTATTTTCTGTGTTTGTGAATTGTGTGCGCAGTAGCCGCATATGCATCAACAAAGTAGTGCCAAGCGTGCGCCTGTGTCATAAGTAAAGGGCCGGCTGGCTTGACCATTAAAGGATGCTGTAACCCCCAAAGTACACTCCAGTCCAAACCAAAAAAAAAATTATTTTCTGTGTTTGTGAATTGTGTGCGCAGTAGCCGCACGTGCATCAACAAAGTAGTGCCAAGCGTGCGCCTGTGTCATAAGTAAAGGGCCGGCTGGCTAGACCGTTAAAGGGTGCTGTATCCCCCGAAAGTACACTCCAGTCCAAACCAAAAAAAAAAATATTTTCTGTGTTTGTGAATTGTGTGCGCAGTAGCCGCACGTGCATCAACAAAGTAGTGCCAAGCGTGCGCCTCTGTCATAAGTAAAGGGCCGGCTGGCTTGACCGTTAAGGGTGCTGTAACCCCCGAAAGTACACTCCAGTCCAAACCAAAAAAAAAATTATTTTCTGTGTTTGTGAATTGTGTGCGCAGTAGCCGCACGTGCATCAACAAAGTAGTGCCAAGCGTGCGCCTGTGTCATAAGTAAAGGGCCGGCTGGCTAGACCGTTAAAGGGTGCTGTATCCCCCGAAAGTACACTCCAGTCCAAACCAAAAAAAAAAATATTTTCTCTGTTTGTGAATTGTGTGCGCAGTAGCCGCACGTGCATCAACAAAGTAGTGCCAAGCGTGCGCCTGTGTCATAAGTAAAGGGCCGGCTGGCTTGACCGTTAAGGGTGCTGTAACCCCCGAAAGTACACTCCAGTCCAAACCAAAAAAAAAATTATTTTCTGTGTTTGTGAATTGTGTGCGCAGTAGCCGCACGTGCATCAACAAAGTAGTGCCAAGCGTGCGCCTGTGTCATAAGTAAAGGGCCGGCTGGCTTGACCGTTAAAGGGTGCTGTAACCCCCGAAAGTACACTCCAGTCCAAACCAAAAAAAAATTATTTTCTGTGTTTGTGAATTGTGTGCGCAGTAGCCGCACGTGCATCAACAAAGTAGTGCCAAGCGTGCACCTGTGTCATAAGTAAAGGGCCGGCTGGCTTGACCGTTAAGGGTGCTGTAACCCCCGAAAGTACACTCCAGTCCAAACCAAAAAAAAAATTATTTTCTGTGTTTGTGAATTGTGTGCGCAGTAGCCGCACGTGCATCAACAAAGTAGTGCCAAGCGTGCGCCTGTGTCATAAGTAAAGGGCCGGCTGGCTTGACCGTTAAGGGTGCTGTAACCCCCGAAAGTACACTCCAGTCCAAACCAAAAAAAAAATTATTTTCTGTGTTTGTGAATTGTGTGCGCAGTAGCCGCACGTGCATCAACAAAGTAGTGCCAAGCGTGCGCCTGTGTCATAAGTAAAGGGCCGGCTGGCTAGACCGTTAAAGGGTGCTGTATCCCCCGAAAGTACACTCCAGACCAAACCAAAAAAAAAATTATTTTCTGTGTTTGTGAATTGTGTGCGCAGTAGCCGCACGTGCATCAACAAAGTAGTGCCAAGCGTGCGCCTGTGTCATAAGTAAAGGGCCGGCTGGCTTGACCGTTAAGGGTGCTGTAACCCCCAAAAGTACACTCCAGTCCAAACCAAAAAAAAAATTATTTTCTGTGTTTGTGAATTGTGTGCGCAGTAGCCGCACGTGCATCAACAAAGTAGTGCCAAGCGTGCGCCTGTGTCATAAGTAAAGGGCCGGCTGGCTTGACCGTTAAAGGGTGCTGTAACCCCCGAAAGTACACTCCAGTCCAAACCAAAAAAAAATTATTTTCTGTGTTTGTGAATTGTGTGCGCAGTAGCCGCACGTGCATCAACAAAGTAGTGCCAAGCGTGCGCCTGTGTCATAAGTAAAGGGCCGGCTGGCTTGACCGTTAAAGGGTGCTGTAACCCACAAAGTACACTCCAGTCCAAACCAAAAAAAAAATTATTTTCTGTGTTTTTGAATTGTGTGCGCAGTAGCCGCACGTGCATCAACAAAGTAGTGCCAAGCGTGCGCCTGTGTCATAAATAAAGGGCCGGCTGGCTTGATCGTTAAAGGGTGCTGTAACCCCCAAAGTACACTCCAGTCCAAACCAAAAAAAAATTATTTTCTGTATCAAATCGATATAACATAAATGGAGGACCAAACTTTCTCCGATAAAAATAAAATAGAGAAAGATCAAGAACCACTTCCTCCTAGTGCTGAAGCTGCTGCCACTAGTCATGACATAGACGATAACATGCCATCAACGTCGTCTGCCAAGGCCGATGCCCAATGTCATAGTAGAGGGCACATACAATCCCAAATGGCAAAGTTCAGGAAAATGACCTTGAAAAAGACATTTAAATCAGCTGAAGAGAAACGTAAACTTGCCAATATGCCATTTACGACACGGAGTGGCAAGGAACGGCTAAGGTCGATCCCTAGTATGTTCATGACTAGTGGTTCAGCTTCACATGACGATGGAAGCCCTCCTCCCACTAAAAAAATCAAAAGAGTTAAGCTGGCAAAAGCACAGCGAAGAACTGTGCTTTCTAAGAAGATATCACAAATCCCCAAGGAGAGTCCAAGTGTGGTGGTGGTTGCGATGCCTGACCTTCCCAGCACTGGACGGGAAGAGGTGGCTCTTTCCACCATTTGCACGCCCCCTGCAAGTGCTGAAAGGAGCACCCACAGTCCACTTGCTGATATGCAAATTGAAGATGTCACTGTTGAAGTACAACAGGATGAGGATACTGGTGTAGCTGGCGCTGAGGAGGAAGTTGGCGAGGAGGATTCTGATGGTGATGTGGTTTGTTTAAATCAGGCTCCGGGGGAGACAGTTGTTGTCCGTGGGATGAAAAAGCCCATCACGGTCATGCCTGGGCAGAAGACCAAACATTCCACCTCTTTGGTCTGGCAATATTTCTATCCAAATCCGGACAACAACTGTCTTGCCATATGTACCATATGTAAAGGTGAAATAAGTAGGGGTAGGGACGTCAACCACCTAGGAACATCCTCCCTTATACGGCACCTGCAGCGCGTTCATAAAAAGTTACTGTCAAGTTCAGAAACTTTGGCTAAGACCGTAAGCAGTCCAGGGACACCTAAATCCCGTTGTCCTGTTGTATCCAAGCGCCTGCAAACCACACCGTCAACTCCCTCCTCGTCAATTTCCTCCTTAGTCAGGATCGGAAGTAGTCCTGCAGGCCATGTCACTGGCATGACTGACTCTCCTATCCGGGATTCCTCTGGAGGATCCTGCATTGCTATGCCTACTGCTGCCGCTGCTGCTGTTGCTGCTGCTGGGAGTCGTTCATCATCCCAGAGAGGAAGTAGGAACACCACTACTTTTACTAAACAATTGACCCTCCAACAGTCCTTAGCGAGGAGGATGAAGTACGACAGCAGTCATCCTGAAGCAAAACGTATAACTGAGGCCTTGACTGCTATGTTGGTTTTAGACGTGCGTCCGGTATCCGCCATTAGTGCAGTGGGATTTAGACAATTGATGGAGGTAGTGTGTCCCCGGTTCCAAATCCCGTCTAGATTCCACTTCACTAGGCAGGCGATACCGAGACTGTACAGAAACGTCAGAAAAAGTGTCCTCAGTGTCCTGAAAAATGCCATTGTACACAATGTCCACTTAACCACGGACATGCGGACAAGTGGAACAGGGCAGACTAAGGACTATATGACTGTGACAGCCCACTGGGTAGATGTATCACCTTACGCAGCAACAGCAGCAGCGTCACCAGTAGCAGCATCTCAGAAATGCCAGCTCGTTACAAGGCAGGCTACGCTGTGTATCACCGGTTTCAGTAAGAGGCACACCGCCGACAACCTCTTAGAGAAACTGAGGGAAATCATCGCCCAGTGGCTTACCCCACTTAGACTCTCCTGGGGATTTGTGATATCTGACAACGCCACCAATATTGTGCGGGCATTACATCTGGGCAAATTCCAGCACGTCCCATGTTTTGCTCACACAATAAACTTGGTGGTGCAGAATTTTCTGAAAAGCGACAGGGGCGTGCAGGAGACGCTTTGGGTGGCCCAAAAAATTTCTGGCCACTTTCGCCATTCAGCGACTGTGTGCCGAAGACTGGAGCGCCAGCAAACACTCTTGAACCTGCCCCGCCATCACCTGAAGCAAGAGGTTGTGACGCGGTGGAACTCAACCCTCTATATGCTTCAGAGGATGGAGGAGCAGCAAAAGGCCATACAAGCCTATACATCCACCTATAACATAGGCAAAGGAGGGGGTATGCACCTGACTCAAGCGCAGTGGAGAATGATTTCCGTGTTGTGCAAGGTTCTCCAGCCCTTCGAACTTGCCACACGTGAAGTCAGTTCAGACACTGCCAGCTTGAGTCAGGTCATTCCCCTCATCAGGCTTTTGCAGAAGCAGCTGGAGAAAGTGAAGGAGGAGCTAAGACGGAGCGATTCCGCTCGGCATGTGGGACTTGTGGATGAAGCCCTTCATTCACTTTGCCAGTATTCCAGGGTGGTCAATCTGTTGAAATCAGACCACTATGTTTTGGCCACCGTGCTCGATCCTAGGTTTAAAGCCTATGTGGTGTCTCTCTTTCCGGCCGACACAAGCCTGCAGAGGTGCAAAGACCTGCTGGTGAACACACTGTCAGCTGAAGCGGAACGTGACACGTCAACGGCTCCTTGTTCATTTTCTCCTGCAACTGGGGCTGCCAGGAAAAAACTTAGGTATCCTAAGCAACCCGCTGGCGGTGATGCAGGGCAGGCAGGACCAAGTTTGGACATCTGGTCCGGACTGAAGGACCTGGCAACAATTTCTGACATGTCTACTGTCACTGCATATGATACTGTCACCATTGACAGAATGGTGGAGGATTACATCGGTGACAGCATCCAAGTAGGCATGGCAGACAGTCCATACCTGTACTGGCAGGAAAAAGAGGCAATTTGGAGGCCCCTGTACAAACTGGCTCTATTTTACCTGAGTTGCCCCCCCTCCAGTGTGTACTCCGAAAGAGTGTTTAGTGCAGCCGGGAACCTTGTCAGCGAAAGGCGTAGGAGGTTGCTTCCACAGAATGTGGAGAAGATGATGTTCATCAAAATGAATTATCAGCTCTTCCAGGGAGACCAGCCTCCAGAAGGTACAGAGGGACCTGTGGTGGTGGATTCAAGTGGGGACGAGTTAATACTTTGTGAGGATGAGGATGTACACACTGAAGAGGGTGAGGAATCGGTGGATGAGGAGGATGAGGATGACCTCTTGCCTCCATAGAGCCAGTTTGTGCAGGGACACATTAATTGCCAGCTTGTTTTGTGGGGGCCCAAACGAACCAATCATTTCATCCACAGTTGTGTGGCAGACCCTGGCGCTGAAATGATTGGTTTGTTAAAGTGTGCATGTCCTGTTTATACAACATAAGGGTGGGTGGGAGGGCCCAAGGACAATTCCATCTTGCACCTCTTTTTTTTCTTTGCATTATGTACAGTTTGGGGCCTAGTTTTTCAAACTGCCATCCTGTCTGCCACTGCAGTTTCACGCCTAGATGGGTCACGTGTTTGTGCCGCCCACTCGTGTCGCTTAGCATAGTCATCCAGCTACCTCGGTGCAACGTTTTGGACATAAAAACACTATTGTGAGGTGTGAGGTGTTCAGAATAGACTGGAAATGAGTGGAAATTAAGGTTATTGAGGTTAATAATAGCATAGGAGCAGAAAAACCTACAAATTCAGTGATTTTAGCTGTTTTTATGCTTTTTTAAAAAAAAATACAGATCCAAAACACAAAACCCAGAACCCAAAACACGGAAGGGTGGTTTTGGCAAAACCAATCCAGATCCAAAACACGAAGAAAGATCCAGATCCAAAACCAAAACACAAAACACGAAAAGTGGCCGGTGCACACCCCTAGCTAGAAGGAATATAAATTAGTGTTAGTACAGGAGTTCAGGGGCGGATTGGGAACTAAAAGTGGCCCTGGAAATTTTTTTAGAAGTGGCCTCATGTGGGTGGCTCCAAATCACTTGTAGGTGGGGTACCAAAACCAGAGTACAGTACATCACTATGTATGTGTATCTACAGTATCTATCTATCTATCTATCTATCTATCTATCTATCTATCTATCTATCTATCTATCTATATAATCGAAGAGTATGTAAATGAAAAAAAAAGTGAATTATAATTAAAATGAGTACACATGATGTGTATGATATCTCACTATTGCACCAATTATTCAATGAAAAGTTGTAAAGCACCACTATACACATTTACAACTCTCAGGGGCCTATTCATCAACACTAAAATAAAATTTTTAAGGACATTTTCCTTAATTACCGTTATTTTAGTATTCATGAAGATACTGTACTTAACACAGGAGATATCACTGATATCTCCTGGTTAAATCTGCCTGCATACATTTCCACACTTCCCATACATTAGTATGGAGATGTAGAAATTATTCTATTCATCATATTCAAAAAATTATGTATTTTTCGGAATTTGATGGTGTTACTATACGCCACTCTGAGGTGGCGTACAGCGGGATATACTTACCTCCTGTCAGCTGGGCAGGTCCTCCGCTGGCTCCCTCCATCACTCTGATCGCTTCTCAGGCTCCGTGTGCTGTGCTGTCACTGTGTTCTCCCGGCTAAACACAGTAAAGTTCAGAAAAAAAAAATGTTTTTTTTTTTTTTTTTTCCAAACTTTACTGTGTTCTTCCGGGAGAACACAATGTCAGCACAGCAGACGGAGCCTGAGGCGGCTGCAACGGCCAGGTAAGTGGGGGACAGGGGGGAGGTGAGTTGAGGGGAGAGGGAGGATGGTTGATGGGGACAGAATTACCGCAGCTGTAGGCAGTGCTGAGCATGCGCTGGTTTTATGGATATAACAGTGCATGCGCAGCACTGATTACAGCTGCGGTAAGGTAGAGTAGATAGGGAAAACTATTTCCCAAAAAGCTGTCATCGCAAAAATGACAGCTTTTCGGAATAGTTATGGAGAGGAGGAATGATGAATTCTTCCGGTAATTAGGTAGAACTCCATGCGAGTTCTAAAACTAATTACCTCGAGAGAATTTTTAGTCATGATGAATAGGCCCCTCTCTCTCTAGAAGATAGATAGATAGCTTTAAATATCTATCTATCTATCTATCTATCTATCTATCTATCTATCTGTAATAATCTATATCCAGCTCTGGTGATGCCTCTCCTGAATGCATGCCACAGTGAGTACCCAGTGAGACCACTCCTGTCCATGGCAGAGGTGCCCGGGTGCCTGCTCTCATTCCTGGCCTGGTTGCCCGTGCTGCTTTGACTCCGGCACTGTGCTTGACCAGCTGTGCAGGGTACAGGATCTTGGTGGGATTGTTCTTGTAGGACAGGCATCCCCAGAGCAGGAGGCAGGCCAGGTAGAGATGCCAGCTTTGGAAGCTGGGGATGTGCATGGTGCGGGCTTGGAGTTACTGGGAGCTCCTTGTCAGCTCCCACCCTATATATACCAGGAGCGGGCAGAGGGGCATCAGGTGTCAGCAGTCGCAGGGAGGGGGAGTGGCAGTTCCTCCCAAGGGACAGGGCAGCACGGCCGCACAGAGAGGAGGGACAGTTACATGGTACGAGGCGGCAGTTGCAGGGTTCTGGGGTGCAGTTGTATGTAGGTAGTTACAGGGAGTAGGTTGGGCAGTAACAGGGTGTGGGGGTTTTAGTTGCAGGGGGACAGTTACATTGTGCAGGGGTGGGAGTTACAGGATGCATGGGGTGAAATATACAGGGTGAAGGGGTGGAAGGTACAGCATGCAGGGGTGGAAGGTACAGGGGTGTCAGGTGTAGGGAAGGCAGTTTCAAGATGCAGGGATGACTGTTGCAAGGTGCAGGGGGGGCAGTTGTAAGGAAGCAGTTTCATGGGGTAGGGGATGGGTAGACACAATAGCAGGGTAAGTAAGGGATTGAAACATACCTTAGAAGGGGTGTAGGATCACAGCTCCAGGCATCAGGCAGGAACTGTCAACAGGAGACTAGATGAAAATGAGTCAGGAGAAGAGCACTGCAGGAGCCAAAGGCCAGAAAGTTAACATCCCACAGCAGGAGCATGAGGCCAGATGGATACAGACAGAAGGGGACCAATGTGGAGCCCAGAGATATCCGTGCACACCGGCAGATGACCAAAGCAGGGGATTAGCGCCGTACAGAGTATGGGGGCAGTGACGGCAACACACAGAGGCCGTGATGATTGAAGCGACAGGCAGGGTGCAGATGAAGCTGCACGTCTATGCAGGTCCACTCAAAAGCAGGTGGGGAGACATAGACAAGCAGAGACCAGTGGCCGTCGGGACCCTCCACACACGATCACTGCCGAGTCACCAGAACCCACCACGGCAGCCAAGGCTTACACAGCAGCAGCAGAAATTCACAGGTGCAGGCTGCAGAGGTGGAAGTTCCTTCCATTCACCGGGACCACCTGACCATCGGGCGGATCAGTAGTCGTCGGCAGAGGCAGGTCCACACTCCACAGGTGCGCAGGTAAATCCTGGAGCTGGCGCGCTTCATCTCCACACTGCTGCCGTTCACCACATGCGGGGGCAAGGGAGAAGTGGACCGGAGAAGTGGCATCAGTGGTGGTGACCTGTAGGAGGATGAGGGAGAGGCTATCCCGGCGACTCTAGATGATCTCGGGGGTACAGTTTACGGGAAATGCTGGCCCCCAAGTGGAGAGCTCACAGAATGGCACTGATCAGTCCAAGAGCCAGCGTGCAAAAAAACACCAAAAAGTGATATAAAAAAAAATCACCCTGCCGATAGATGGATTCAGCGGGAAGATTCCCGGTGGGCCGACTAACCTCAGTCAGGAGAGTCAGACAATTTGCAGAGCCGCCTTCACGGAGCTGCCTGTGAGTGACTGCTGTGCTGTACTGGTCCGACTAGAACAGCAACAGCGCAGTAGATGTCAGGGCGGCGCCTTTGTGACGTCACACAGTGCGTGTATGCGGCGCAGGGAGAGAGAAGCCTTCCACTGCGCTGCCATAACATCACATGTAACCACTACATGCCGGCGGCGGATTTGATCTGCCACAGCCGGGCCGGGTCGGGGTGCTTAGCGGCTCACAGACAGGCACAGGGGTGGGCTGCATCGGATGCCAACTGGTGGGCTTCTGTACCAGGAATTTTTTTTCCTGTTTACAGCAGCACAGCAGATGCTGTGGGCCTATTTTGATGGGTGGGCCTGGAGCTGGAGCTCCATCCGCCCCATTATTAATCCGGCCCTGTCAGAACATACAGAGTAAGATTATATATGGGGCAATGTCTGGAAGTGCACTGATCATTACACCAAGCATACAGTAGGAGAAGTAGTACTGTGTACATGTCAGCGCATACAGAATAAGATTATATACAACTACTGCTCCCATCAGATGCTGTTTTAGTGATTGCCTCAGCACAGTTTTGAAAATTTATACTGGGTAAATTACAACTACTGCTATACTAAGAGCAATTTATCTAAAGGAAGTTAGGAATGTATTTTGAATCTGTGTTGGCCTCCCCCTTCTCACAAATTGTTTATCTTAGACTTTATTGCATCCCAATTTAGTGTGTGTTAGAGCTTTTGGGGTGGGGTCCCAATCAGTGAGCACAGAGACACATGTTTGTAACTTTAGATATTACTGCTCCCACAGGCTGCATAGCCGGAGGCTGCCATAGTCTGTGTGAAGATTCAAAGTGTTCTGATTATAAGTGTAAATACAATTTGATAACTAAGTCGGAGTTACGCTGGAGTTAAACTGGAGGAAAACAAAACTCAAAACCAGAACACTTTCTGAACAACAAGAAGCAACATACTTATGTGAATGAACAAAAACAACATCTTCTGCTGTATCCAGGCAACTACTTACTGCACTCACTGCTTGGACACTGCAAGTGCTCCCCTGTCTGTGTGCTGCTCTTGTTGATTGATCTTTGTTGAACAGAACACTTTGGACTGGATCAGCTCGGGTACATTGTAATTTTGCCCTCATTCATTTTGTATTGCCTTTTCCAATTGTGTCACATCTAGCCACATTAATCATTTGTTTATAAACTAATTCCTGCACCCACTACTCACATACCTCTCCTTTATATATCACTTTTGGAGCTGCGCTCATACATTAGCAGCACTGTTCTTTACATGTATTTTTGAACATTTAACAACTTTAATCCACACTGACTCTATATCTCACTGTCTCTACATCACACAGCCTCCACTCCAGTTTACATCTCAATTATTACCTTGTCCACAGCATGAACACCCTTACTTCACACAACCCCCATATTCTATGTCCACATAATCCTCTACTTTATCCATCCCTCTCTTCCCCCTCCTGTTTCCTCCACTTGCTGTTCTTCCTTTTTTTCTCTCATCAGTCTGCTTCCAACCCTCTGCTTCTTTCCCCCACTTCTCCTATACCTCCACTCTCAACCACCTCCCTCCATGGTCTTGTTACCCCACTACTAAGCCCCATTCCCTCCTCGTTCTGTCTGTCACCTCCAGGGCTGCCAAGAGAAATTCTGGGCCCGGGTACTGCAACATCCTGTGGGACCACATCATGTATGGCTGCACCCATTTGTGAGTGGGTCTAGCATGTGAGATGCACCCACTCACAGGAGCATGGCATAGCACCCAGCAGCTGGAACTAAAGTAGTCACTACTGTATTAGGATGGCGGGACAGTCCCATAATAGCTGCATTTCTTGTCAGGCTGTATATAGATGCTAAAATGTAACACACAAATTAAAGTGCTTCTACTTTACTTTGTACATCTCTCATGTAAATAACACAAACAATCTATTTTCTATCATAGAGATAGATGTATGAAGGACTTAATTTTTACATAACATCAGGTCGTCTTATACACACACATTCCGCAGCACATATCCTAACCCACTGCTCCATGCTCCTTCTTCACTATCTACCCCTCTGTGTCGCCCCTGTCTGTCTGCCCTTCCCCTTTAGAATGTAAGCTCTCACGAGCAGGGCCCTCATCCTCAAGTGCTTCTCCTCCCCCTACTTATAGTATAATTTACTCCTAACTCCCTACAATGGCACCTACCACCTGGTTGCTCATGTCCTGCTGCTTGTGTTTTGCAGCTGAGTTTATAACCTTGTCCTTGTCCTGCATTGTTTTGTATTACTATTAACTGTTTTTCTTGTGTGCTCATTTATGTACTGTGTAAGGCGCTGCGGAACCTTTGTGGCGCCATATAAATAAAGGATAATAATAATAATAATAATATATGGGGCAATGTCTGGAAATGCACAGATTATTACACCCAGCATACAGGATGAGAAGGAGTACTGTGTACGTGTCAGCGCATACAGTATTAGATTATATATGGGGCAATATCTGGAAGTGCGCTGATCATCACACACAGTATACATTAAGAGAAGTACTACTGTGGATGTGCTAGTGTATTCAGAGTAGGGGTGTGCACCGGCCACTTTTCGTGGTTTGTGTTTTGGATCTGGATCTTTCTTCGTGTTTTGGATCTGGATTGCTTTTGCCAAAACCACCCTTCCGTGTTTTGGGTTCTGGGTTTTGTGTTTTGGATCTGTATTTTTTTGAAAAAAAGCATAAAAACAGCTAAAATCACAGAATTTGTAGGTTTTTCTGCTCCTATGCTATTATTAACCTCACTAACCTTAATTTCCACTCATTTCCAGTCTATTCTGAACACCTCACACCTCACAATAGTGTTTTTATGTCCAAAAGGTTGCACCGAGGTAGCTGGATGACTATGCTAAGCGACACGAGTGGGCGGCACAAACACGTGACCCATCTAGGCGTGATACTGCAGTGGCAGACAGGATGGCAGTTTGAAAAACTAGGCCCCAAACTGTACATAATGCAAAGAAAAAAAAGAGGTGCTAGATGGAATTGTCCTTGGGCCCTCCCACCCACCCTTATGTTGTATAAACAGGACATGCACACTTTAACAAAACAATCATTTCAGCGCCAGGGTCTGCCACACAACTGTGGCTGAAATTATTGGTTCGTTTGGGCCCCCACAAAACAAGCTGGCAATTAATCTGTCCCTGCACAAACTGGCTCTACGGAAGCAAGATGTCATCCTCATCCTCCTCATCCACCGATTCCTCACCCTCTTCAGTGTGTACATCCTCATCCTCACAAAGTATTAACTCGTCCCCACTTGAATCCACCACCACAGGTCCCTCTGTACGTTCTGGAGGCTGGTCTCCCTGGAAGAGCTGATAATTCATTTTGATGAACATCATCTTCTCCACATTCTGTGGAAGCAACCCCCTACGCCTTTCGCTGACAAGGTTCCCGGCTGCACTAAACACTCTTTCGGAGTACACACTGGAGGGGGGGCAACTCAGGTAAAATAGAGCCAGTTTGTACAGGGGCCTCCAAATTGCCTCTTTTTCCTGCCAGTACAGGTATGGACTGTCTGACATGCCTACTTGGATGCTGTCACCGATGTAATCCTCCACCATTCTGTCAATGGTGACAGTATCATATGCAGTGACAGTAGACATGTCAGAAATTGTTGCCAGGTCCTTCAGTCCGGACCAGATGTCCAAACTTGGTCCTGCCTGCCCTGCATCACTGCCAGCGGGTTGCTTAGGATACCTAAGTTTTTTCCTGGCAGCCCCAGTTGCGGGAGAAAATGAAGAAGGAGCTGTTGACGTGTCACGTTCCGCTTCAGCTGACAGGGTGTTCACCAGCAGGTCTTTGCACCTCTGCAGGCTTGTGTCGGCCGGAAAGAGAGACACCACATAGGCTTTAAACCTAGGATCGAGCACGGTGGCCAAAATGTAGTGGTCTGATTTCAACAGATTGACCACCCTGGAATCCTGGCAAAGCGAATGAAGGGCTTCATCCACAAGTCCCACATGCCGAGCGGAATCGCTCAGTCTTAGCTCCTCCTTCACTTTCTCCAGCTGCTTCTGCAAAAGCCTGATGAGGGGAATGACCTGACTCAAGCTGGCAGTGTCTGAACTGACTTCACGTGTGGCAAGTTCGAAAGGCTGGAGAACCTTGCACAACACGGAAATCATTCTCCACTGCGCTGGAGTCAGGTGCATACCCCCTCCTTTGCCTATGTCATAGGTGGATGTATAGGCTTGTATGGCCTTTTGCTGCTCCTCCATCCTCTGAAGCATATAGAGGGTTGAGTTCCACCGCGTCACAACCTCTTGCTTCAGGTGATGGCGGGGCAGGTTCAAGAGTGTTTGCTGGCGCTCCAGTCTTTGGCACGCAGTCGCTGAATGGCGAAAGTGGCCAGAAATTTTTCGGGCCACCCAAAGCGTCTCCTGCACGCCCCTGTCGCTTTTCAGAAAATTCTGCACCACCAAGTTTATTGTGTGAGCAAAACATGGGACATGCTGGAATTTGCCCAGATGTAATGCCCGGACAATATTGGTGGCGTTGTCAGATATCACAAATCCCCAGGAGAGTCTAAGTGGGGTAAGCCACTGGGCGATGATTTCCCTCAGTTTCTCTAAGAGGTTGTCGGCGGTGTGCCTCTTACTGAAACCGGTGATACACAGCGTAGCCTGCCTTATAATGAGCTGGCGTTTCTGAGATGCTGCTACTGGTGACGCTGCTGCTGTTGCTGCGTAAGGTGATACATCTACCCAGTGGGCTGTCACAGTCATATAGTCCTTAGTCTGCCCTGTTCCACTTGTCCACATGTCCGTGGTTAAGTGGACATTGGGTACAATGGCATTTTTCAGGACACTGAGGACACTTTTTCTGACGTTTCTGTACAGTCTCGGTATCGCCTGCCTAGTGAAGTGGAATCTAGACGGGATTTGGAACCGGGGACACACTACCTCCATCAATTGTCTAAATCCCACTGCACTAATGGCGGATACCGGACGCACGTCTAACACCAACATAGCAGTCAAGGCCTCAGTTATATGTTTTGCTTCAGGATGACTGCTATCGTACTTCATCCTCCTCGCTAAGGACTGTTGGAGGGTCAATTGTTTAGTAAAAGTAGTGGTGTTCCTACTTCCTCTCTGGGATGATGAACGACTCCCAGCAGCAGCAACAGCAGCAGCGACAGCAGTAGGCATAGCAATGCAGGATCCTCCGGAGGAATCCCGGATAGGAGAGTCAGTCATGCCAGTGACATGGCCTGCAGGACTACTTCCAATCCTGACTAAGGAGGAAATTGATGAGGAGGGAGTTGACGGTGTGGTTTGCAGGCGCTTGGATACAACAGGACAACGGGATTTAGGTGTCCCTGGACTGCTTACGGTCTTAGCCAAAGTTTCTGAACTTGACAGTAACTTTTTATGAACGCGCTGCAGGTGCCGTATAAGGGAGGATGTTCCTAGGTGGTTGACGTCCCTACCCCTACTTATTTCACCTTTACATATGGTACATATGGCAAGACAGTTGTTGTCCGGATTTGGATAGAAATATTGCCAGACCAAAGAGGTGGAATGTTTGGTCTTCTGCCCAGGCATGACCGTGATGGGCTTTTTCATCCCACGGACAACAACTGTCTCCCCCGGAGCCTGATTTAAACAAACCACATCACCATCAGAATCCTCCTCGCCAACTTCCTCCTCAGCGCCAGCTACACCAGTATCCTCATCCTGTTGTACTTCAACAGTGACATCTTCAATTTGCATATCAGCAAGTGGACTGTGGGTGCTCCTTTCAGCACTTGCAGGGGGCGTGCAAATGGTGGAAAGAGCCACCTCTTCCCGTCCAGTGCTGGGAAGGTCAGGCATCGCAACCACCACCACACTTGGACTCTCCTTGGGGATTTGTGATATCTTCTTAGAAAGCACAGTTCTTCGCTGTGCTTTTGCCAGCTTAACTCTTTTGATTTTTTTAGTGGGAGGAGGGCTTCCATCGTCATGTGAAGCTGAACCACTAGTCATGAACATACTAGGGATCGACCTTAGCCGTTCCTTGCCACTCCGTGTCGTAAATGGCATATTGGCAAGTTTACGTTTCTCTTCAGCTGATTTAAATGTTTTTTTCAAGGTCATTTTCCTGAACTTTGTCATTTGGGATTGTATGTGCCCTCTACTATGACATTGGGCATCGGCCTTGGCAGACGACGTTGATGGCATGTTATCGTCTATGTCATGACTAGTGGCAGCAGCTTCAGCACTAGGAGGAAGTGGTTCTTGATCTTTCTCTATTTTATTTTTATCGGAGAAAGTTTGGTCCTCCATTTATGTTATATCGATTTGATATATACGTGTGGCTAAACACAGAAAATATTTTTTTATTTTTGCTGGAGAGTAGTGCACTTTGTGGGTGACACCAGCCTTTAAGAAATGAGCCAGCCGGCTCTTTACTTATGGGACACAGGCGCACGCTTGGCGCTGCTCCTTTGTTGATGCACGTGCGGCTACTGCGCACACAATTCACAAACACAGAAAATATATATTTTTTTGGTTTGGTTTGGAGTGTACTTTGGGGGTTACAGCACCCTTTAACGGTCAAGCCAGTCGGCCCTTTACTTATGACACAGGCGCACGCTTGGCACTACTTTGTTGATGCACGTGCGGCTACTGCGCACACAATTCACAAACACAGAAAATAATTTTTTTTTGGTTTGGACTGGAGTGTACTTTGGGGGTTACAGCACCCTTTAACGATCAAGCCAGCCGGCCCTTTATTTATGACACAGGCGCACGCTTGGCACTACTTTGTTGATGCACGTGCGGCTACTGCGCACACAATTCAAAAACACAGAAAATATTTTTTTTTTTGGTTTGGACTGGAGTGTACTTTGGGGGTTACAGCACCCTTTAACGGTCAAGCCAGCCGGCCCTTTACTTATGACACAGGCGCACGCTTGGCACTACTTTGTTGATGCACGTGCGGCTACTGCGCACACAATTCACAAACACAGAAAATAATTTATTTTTTGGTTTGAACTGGAGTGTACTTTGGGGGTTACAGCACCCTTTAACGGTCAAGCCAGCCGACCCTTTACTTATGACACAGGCGCACGCTTGGCACTACTTTGTTGATGCACGTGCGGCTACTGCGCACACAATTCACAAACACAGAAAATAATTTTTTTTTTGGTGTGGACTGGAGTGTACTTTGGGGGTTACAGCACCCTTTAACGGTCAAGCCAGCCGGCCCTTTACTTATGACACAGGCGCACGCTTGGCACTACTTTGTTGATGCACGTGCGGCTACTGCGCACACAATTCACAAACACAGAAAATTATTTTTTTTTGGTTTGGACTGGAGTTTACTTTGGGGGTTACAGCACCCTTTAACAGTCAAGCCAGCCGGCTCTTTACTTATGAAACAGGCGCACGCTTGGCACTACTTTGTTGATGCACGTGCGGCTACTGCGCACACAATTCACAAACACAGAAAATATATTATTTTTTTAGCACTTGGGGGGAGCACCCCTGATGGACAGAGCACCCCCTGGACAACACTACAGCACCCCTTTAGGACTGGGACACTGCACAGGACTTTGGAGTGGACACAGCCGCTATGGAGAACTGACTGCACTACACAGTCCAGCCAGCCCCTATGGACTTTGAAGTAGTGGACAACAGCAGCACTACACTACACTACACAGCCCAGCCAGCCCTAACTCCCACCCTCCCTCTTCACTGTCCACAGCCGAGTGAGAAAATGGCGCCGACGCGGGTACCTTATATAGGATCCAAAACCCACGAGACTCGGAAAGGCGGGATGATGACGTTTTGCCTCGATTTCAGATCCGAGTCAGGCGGGAAAAGTCGAGCCTGACTCGGATCGGACTCGGATCGGGGGGGCTCGGGGGGGTTCGGATTTCAGAAATCCGAACCCGCTCACCCCTAATTCAGAGTAAGATTATATATGGTGCAATGTCTGGAAATGCACAGATTATTATACCCAGCATACAGGATGAGAAGTAGTACTGTGTACGTGTCAGTGCATACAGAATAAGATTATATATGGGGCAATATCTGGAAGTGCACTGATCATTACACCCAGCATACAGGAGGAGAAGTAGTACTGTGTATGTGTCAGCGCATACAGAATTAGATTATATATGGGGCACTGTCTGGAAGTGCACTGATCATTACACCCAGCATACAGGAAAAGAAGTAGTACTGTGTACGTGTCAGCGCATACAGGATAAGATTATATATGGGGCAATGTCTGGAAGTGCACTGATCATTACACCCAGCATACAGGAAGAGAAGTAGTACTGTGGACGTGCCAGTGCATTCAGAGTAAGATTATATATGGGGCAATGTCTGGAAATGCACTGATCATTACACCCAGCATACAGGAAGAGAAGTGGTACTGTGTACGTGTCAGCGCATACAGAATAAGATTATATATGGGGCAATGTCTGGAAATGCACTGATCATTACACAAAGCATACAGGAGGAGAAGTAGTACTGTGTACATGTCAGCGCATACAGAATAAGATTATATATGGGGCAATATCTGGAAGTGCGCTGATCATCACACACAGTATACATTAAGAGAAGTACTACTGTGGATGTGCTAGTGTATTCAGAGTAGGGGTGTGCACCGGCCACTTTTCGTGGTTTGTGTTTTGGATCTGGATCTTTCTTCGTGTTTTGGATCTGGATTGCTTTTGCCAAAACCACCCTTCAGTGTTTTGGGTTCTGGGTTTTGTGTTTTGGATCTGTATTTTTTTGAAAAAAAGCATAAAAACAGCTAAAATCACAGAATTTGTAGGTTTTTCTGCTCCTATGCTATTATTAACCTCACTAACCTTAATTTCCACTCATTTCCAGTCTATTCTGAACACCTCACACCTCACAATAGTGTTTTTATGTCCAAAAGGTTGCACCGAGGTAGCTGGATGACTATGCTAAGCGACACGAGTGGGCGGCACAAACACGTGACCCATCTAGGCGTGATACTGCAGTGGCAGACAGGATGGCAGTTTGAAAAACTAGGCCCCAAACTGTACATAATGCAAAGAAAAAAAAGAGGTGCAAGATGGAATTGTCCTTGGGCCCTCCCACCCACCCTTATGTTGTATAAACAGGACATGCACACTTTAACAAACCAATCATTTCAGCGCCAGGGTCTGCCACACAACTGTGGCTGAAATTATTGGTTCGTTTGGGCCCCCACAAAACAAGCTGGCAATTAATCTGTCCCTGCACAAACTGGCTCTACGGAAGCAAGATGTCATCCTCATCCTCCTCATCCACCGATTCCTCACCCTCTTCAGTGTAAACATCCTCATCCGCACAAAGTATTAACTCGTCTCCACTTCAATCCACCACCACAGGTCCCTCTGTACGTTCTGGAGGCTGGTCTCCCTGGAAGAGCTGATAATTCATTTTGATGAACATCATCTTCTCCACATTCTGTGGAAGCAACCCCCTACGCCTTTCGCTGACAAGGTTCCCGGCTGCACTAAACACTCTTTCGGAGTACACACTGGAGGGGGGGCAACTCAGGTAAAATAGAGCCAGTTTGTACAGGGGCCTCCAAATTGCCTCTTTTTCCTGCCAGTACAGGTATGGACTGTCTGACATGCCTACTTGGATGCTGTCACCGATGTAATCCTCCACCATTCTGTCAATGGTGACAGTATCATATGCAGTGACAGTAGACATGTCAGAAATTGTTGCCAGGTCCTTCAGTCCGGACCAGATGTCCAAACTTGGTCCTGCCTGCCCTGCATCACTGCCAGCGGGTTGCTTAGGATACCTAAGTTTTTTCCTGGCAGCCCCAGTTGCGGGAGAAAATGAAGAAGGAGCTGTTGACGTGTCACGTTCCGCTTCAGCTGACAGTGTGTTCACCAGCAGGTCTTTGCACCTCTGCAGGCTTGTGTCGGCCGGAAAGAGAGACACCACATAGGCTTTAAACCTAGGATCGAGCACGGTGGCCAAAATGTAGTGGTCTGATTTCAACAGATTGACCACCCTGGAATTCTGGCAAAGCGAATGAAGGGCTTCATCCACAAGTCCCACATGCCGAGCGGAATCGCTCAGTCTTAGCTCCTCCTTCACTTTCTCCAGCTGCTTCTGCAAAAGCCTGATGAGGGGAATGACCTGACTCAAGCTGGCAGTGTCTGAACTGACTTCACGTGTGGCAAGTTCGAAGGGCTGGAGAACCTTGCACAACACGGAAATCATTCTCCACTGCGCTGGAGTCAGGTGCATACCCCCTCCTTTGCCTATGTCATAGGTGGATGTATAGGCTTGTATGGCCTTTTGCTGCTCCTCCATCCTCTGAAGCATATAGAGGGTTGAGTTCCACCGCGTCACAACCTCTTGCTTCAGGTGATGGCGGGGCAGGTTCAAGAGTGTTTGCTGGCGCTCCAGTCTTTGTCACGCAGTCGCTGAATGGCGAAAGTGGCCAGAAATTTTTCGGGCCACCCAAAGCGTCTCCTGCACGCCCCTGTCGCTTTTCAGAAAATTCTGCACCACCAAGTTTATTGTGTGAGCAAAACATGGGACATGCTGGAATTTGCCCAGATGTAATGCCCGGACAATATTGGTGGCGTTGTCAGATATCACAAATCCCCAGGAGAGTCTAAGTGGGGTAAGCCACTGGGCGATGATTTCCCTCAGTTTCTCTAAGAGGTTGTCGGCGGTGTGCCTCTTACTGAAACCGGTGATACACAGCGTAGCCTGCCTTATAACGAGCTGGCGTTTCTGAGATGCTGCTACTGGTGACGCTGCTGCTGTTGCTGCGTAAGGTGATACATCTACCCAGTGGGCTGTCACAGTCATATAGTCCTTAGTCTGCCCTGTTCCACTTGTCCACATGTCCGTGGTTAAGTGGACATTGTGTACAACGGCATTTTTCAGGACACTGAGGACACTTTTTCTGACGTTTCTGTACAGTCTCGGTATCGCCTGCCTAGTGAAGTGGAATCTAGACGGGATTTGGAACCGGGGACACACTACCTCCATCAATTGTCTAAATCCCACTGCACTAATGGCGGATACCGGACGCACGTCTAACACCAACATAGCAGTCAAGGCCTCAGTTATATGTTTTGCTTCAGGATGACTGCTATCGTACTTCATCCTCCTCGCTAAGGACTGTTGGAGGGTCAATTGTTTAGTAAAAGTAGTGGTGTTCCTACTTCCTCTCTGGGATGATGAACGACTCCCAGCAGCAGCAACAGCAGCAGCGGCAGCAGTAGGCATAGCAATGCAGGATCCTCCGGAGGAATCCCGGATAGGAGAGTCAGTCATGCCAGTGACATGGCCTGCAGGACTACTTCCGATCCTGACTAAGGAGGAAATTGATGAGGAGGGAGTTGACGGTGTGGTTTGCAGGCGCTTGGATACAACAGGACAACGGGATTTAGGTGTCCCTGGACTGCTTACGGTCTTAGCCAAAGTTTCTGAACTTGACAGTAACTTTTTATGAACGCGCTGCAGGTGCCGTATAAGGGAGGATGTTCCTAGGTGGTTGACGTCCCTACCCCTACTTATTTCACCTTTACATATGGTACATATGGCAAGACAGTTGTTGTCCGGATTTGGATAGAAATATTGCCAGACCAAAGAGGTGGAATGTTTGGTCTTCTGCCCAGGCATGACCGTGATGGGCTTTTTCATCCCACGGACAACAACTGTCTCCCCCGGAGCCTGATTTAAACAAACCACATCACCATCAGAATCCTCCTCGCCAACTTCCTCCTCAGCGCCAGCTACACCAGTATCCTCATCCTGTTGTACTTCAACAGTGACATCTTCAATTTGCATATCAGCAAGTGGACTGTGGGTGCTCCTTTCAGCACTTGCCATGGGCGTGCAAATGGTGGAAAGAGCCACCTCTTCCCGTCCAGTGCTGGGAAGGTCAGGCATCGCAACCACCACCACACTTGGACTCTCCTTGGGGATTTGTGATATCTTCTTAGAAAGCACAGTTCTTCGCTGTGCTTTTGCCAGCTTAACTCTTTTGATTTTTTTAGTGGGAGGAGGGCTTCCATCGTCATGTGAAGCTGAACCACTAGTCATGAACATACTAGGGATCGACCTTAGCCGTTCCTTGCCACTCCGTGTCGTAAATGGCATATTGGCAAGTTTACGTTTCTCTTCAGCTGATTTAAATGTTTTTTTCAAGGTCATTTTCCTGAACTTTGTCATTTGGGATTGTATGTGCCCTCTACTATGACATTGGGCATCGGCCTTGGCAGACGACGTTGATGGCATGTTATCGTCTATGTCATGACTAGTGGCAGCAGCTTCAGCACTAGGAGGAAGTGGTTCTTGATCTTTCTCTATTTTATTTTTATCGGAGAAAGTTTGGTCCTCCATTTATGTTATATCGATTTGATATATACGTGTGGCTAAACACAGAAAATATTTTTTTATTTTTGCTGGAGAGTAGTGCACTTTGTGGGTGACACCAGCCTTTAAGAAATGAGCCAGCCGGCTCTTTACTTATGGGACACAGGCGCACGCTTGGCGCTGCTCCTTTGTTGATGCACGTGCGGCTACTGCGCACACAATTCACAAACACAGAAAATATATATTTTTTTGGTTTGGTTTGGAGTGTACTTTGGGGGTTACAGCACCCTTTAACGGTCAAGCCAGTCGGCCCTTTACTTATGACACAGGCGCACGCTTGGCACTACTTTGTTGATGCACGTGCGGCTACTGCGCACACAATTCACAAACACAGAAAATATTTTTTTTTTGGGTTTGGACTGGAGTGTACTTTGGGGGTTACAGCACCCTTTAACGGTCAAGCCAGCCGGCCCTTTACTTAGGACACAGGCGCACGCTTGGCACTACTTTGTTGATGCACGTGCGGCCACTGCGCACACAATTCACAAACACAGAAAATATATATTTTTTTGGTTTGGTTTGGAGTGTACTTTGGGGGTTACAGCACCCTTTAACGGTCAAGCCAGCCGGCCCTTTACTTATGACACAGGCGCACGCTTGGCACTACTTTGTTGATGCACGTGCGGCTACTGCGCACACAATTCACAAACACAGAAAATAATTTTTTTTTTGGTTTGGACTGGAGTGTACTTTGGGGGTTACAGCACCCTTTAACGGTCAAGCCAGCCGGCCCTTTACTTATGACCCAGGCGCACGCTTGGCACTACTTTGTTGATGTACGTGCGGCTACTGCGCACACAATTCACAAACACAGAAAATAATTTTTTTTTTGGTTTGGACTGGAGTGTACTTTGGGGGTTACAGCACCCTTTAACGGTCAAGCCAGCCGGCCCTTTACTTATGACACAGGCGCACGCTTGGCACTACTTTGTTGATGCACGTGTGGCTACTGCGCACACAATTCACAAACACAGAAAATAATTTTTTTTTTGGTTTGGACTGGAGTGTACTTTGGGGGTTACAGCACCCTTTAACGGTCAAGCCAGCCGGCCCTTTACTTATGACACAGGCGCACGCTTGGCACTACTTTGTTGATGCACGTGCGGCTACTGCGCACACAATTCACAAACACAGAAAATAATATTTTTTTTGGTTTGGACTGGAGTGTACTTTGGGGGTTACAGCACCCTTTAACGGTCAAGCCAGCCGGCCCTTTACTTATGACATAGGCGCACGCTTGGCACTACTTTGTTGATGCACGTGCGGCTACTGCGCACACAATTCACAAACACAGAAAATAATTTTTTGGGGGGTTTGGACTGGAGTGTACTTTGGGGGTTACAGCACCCTTTAACGGTCAAGCCAGCCGGCCCTTTACTTATGACACAGGCGCACGCTTGGCACTACTTTGTTGATGCACGTGCGGCTACTGCGCACACAATTCAAAAACACAGAAAATAATTTATTTTTTGGTTTGGACTGGAGTGTACTTTGGGGGTTACAGCACCCTTTAACGGTCAAGCCAGCCGGCCCTTTACTTATGACACAGGCGCACGCTTGGCACTACTTTGTTGATGCACGTGCTGCTACTGCGCACACAATTCAAAAACACAGAAAATAATTTTTTTTTTGGTTTGGACTGGAGTGTACTTTGGGGGTTACAGCACCCTTTAACGGTCAAGCCAGCCGGCCCTTTACTTATGACACAGGCGCACGCTTGGCACTACTTTGTTGATGCACGTGCGGCTACTGCGCAAACAATTCAAAAACACAGAAAATAATTTATTTTTTGGTTTGGACTGGAGTGTACTTTGGGGGTTACAGCACCCTTTAGCGGTCAAGCCAGCCAGCCCTTTACTTATGACACAGGCGCACGCTTGGCACTACTTTGTTGATGCACGTGCGGCTACTGCGCACACAATTCACAAACACAGAAAATAATATTTTTTTTGGTTTGGACTGGAGTGTACTTTGGGGGTTACAGCACCCTTTAACGGTCAAGCCAGCCGGCCCTTTACTTATGACACAGGCGCACGCTTGGCACTACTTTGTTGATGCACGTGCGGCTACTGCGCACACAATTCACAAACACAGAAAATAATTTTTTGGGGGGTTTGGACTGGAGTGTACTTTGGGGGTTACAGCACCCTTTAACGGTCAAGCCAGCCGGCCCTTTACTTATGACACAGGCGCACGCTTGGCACTACTTTGTTGATGCACGTGCGGCTACTGCGCACACAATTCACAAACACAGAAAATAATTTATTTTTTGGTTTGGACTGGAGTGTACTTTGGGGGTTACAGCACCCTTTAACGGTCAAGCCAGCCGGCCCTTTACTTATGACACAGGCGCACGCTTGGCACTACTTTGTTGATGCACGTGCGGCTACTGCGCACACACTTCACAAACACAGAAAATATTTTTTTTTTTGGTGTGGACTGGAGTGTACTTTGGGGGTTACAGCACCCTTTAACGGTCAAGCCAGCCGGCCCTTTACTTATGACACAGGCGCACGCTTGGCACTACTTTGTTGATGCACGTGCGGCTACTGCGCACACAATTCACAAACACAGAAAATTATTTTTTTTTGGTTTGGACTGGAGTTTACTTTGGGGGTTACAGCACCCTTTAACAGTCAAGCCAGCCGGCTCTTTACTTATGAAACAGGCGCACGCTTGGCACTACTTTGTTGATGCACGTGCGGCTACTGCGCACACAATTCACAAACACAGAAAATATATTATTTTTTTAGCACTTGGGGGGAGCACCCCTGATGGACAGAGCACCCCCTGGACAACACTACAGCACCCCTTTAGGACTGGGACACTGCACAGGACTTTGGAGTGGACACAGCCGCTATGGAGAACTGACTGCACAACACAGTCCAGCCAGCCCCTATGGACTTTGAAGTAGTGGACACAGCCCCTATTAACAACAGCAGCACAGCACAACACAGCCAGCCCCTATGGACTTTGAAGTAGTGGACAACAGCAGCACTACACTACACTACACAGCCCAGCCAGCCCTAACTCCCACCCTCCCTCTTCACTGTCCACAGCCGAGTGAGAAAATGGCGCCGACGCGGGTACCTTATATAGGATCCAAAACCCACGAGACTCGGAAGGCGGGATGATGACGTTTTGCCTCGATTTCAGATCCGAGTCAGGCGGGAAAAGTCGAGCCTGACTCGGATCGGACTCGGATCGGGGGGGCTCGGGGGGGTTCGGATTTCAGAAATCCGAACCCGCTCACCCCTAATTCAGAGTAAGATTATATATGGTGCAATGTCTGGAAATGCACAGATTATTACACCCAGCATACAGGATGAGAAGTAGTACTGTGTACGTGTCAGCGCATACAGAATAAGATTATATATGGGGCAATATCTGGAAGTGCACTGATCATTACACCCAGCATACAGGAGGAGAAGTAGTACTGTTTATGTGTCAGCGCATACAGAATTAGATTATATATGGGGCAATGTCTGGAAGTGCACTGATCATTACACCCAGCATACAGGAAAAGAAGTAGTACTGTGTACGTGTCAGCGCATACAGGATAAGATTATATATGGGGCAATGTCTGGAAGTGCACTGATCATTACACCCAGCATACAGGAAGAGAAGTAGTACTGTGGACGTGCCAGTGCATTCAGAGTAAGATTATATATGGGGCAATGTCTGGAAATGCACTGATCATTACACCCAGCATACAGGAAGAGAAGTGGTACTGTGTACGTGTCAGCGCATACAGAATAAGATTATATATGGGGCAATGTCTGTAAATGCACTGATCATTACACCCAGCATACAGGAGGAGAAGTAGTACTGTGTACATGTCAGCGCATACAGAATAAGATTATATATGGGGCAATGTCTGTAAATGCACTGATCATTACACCCAGCATACAGGAGGAGAAGTAGTACTGTGTACATGTCAGCGTTTACAGAATAAGATTATATATGGGGCAATGTCTGGAAGTGCACTGATCATTACACCCAGCATTCAGGAGGAGAAGTAGTACTGTGTACATGTCAGCGCATACAGAATAAGAATATATATGGGGCAATGTGTGGAAATGCACTGATCATTACACCCAGAATAGAGGAGGAGAAGTAGTACTGTGGATGTGACAGCACATACAGAAAAAGATTATATATGGGGCAATGTCTGGAAGTGCACTGATCATTACATCCAGCATACAGGAGAAGAAGTACTGTGTACATGTCAGCGCATACAGAATAAGATTATATATGGGGCAATGTCTGGAAATGCACTGATCATTACACACAGCATACATTAAGAGAAGTAGTACTGTGTACGTATCAGCGCATATAGAATAATTTTTTATATGGGGCAATATCTGGAAGTGCACTGATCATTACACCCAGCATACAGGAAGAGAAGTAGTACTGTGGACGTGACAGCACATACAGAGTAAGATTATATATGGGGCAATGTCTGGAATTGCACTGATCATTACACCCAGCATTCAGGAAGATAAGTAGTACTGTGTACATGTCAGCGCATACAGAATAAGATTATATATGGGGCAATGTCTGGAAGTGCACTGATCATTACACCCAGCATACAGAAAGAGAAGTAGTACTGTGTACGTTTCAGCGCATAGAGATTGAGAATATATATGGGGCAATGTCTGGAAATGCACTGATCATTACACCCAGCATACAGGAGGAGAAGTAGTACTGTGGACGTGACAGCACATATAGATTAAGATTATATATGGGGCAATGTCTGGAAATGCACTGATCATTACACCCAGCATACAGGAAGAGAAGTAGTACTGTGGACGTGACAGCACATACAGAATAAGATTATATATGGGGTAATGTCTGGAAATGCACTGATCATTACACCCAGCATACAGGAAGAGAAGTAGTACTGTGGAAGTGCCAGTGTATTCAGAGTAAGATTATATATGGGGCAATGTCTGGAAGTGCACTGATCATTACACCCAGCATTCAGGAGGAGAAGTAGTACTGTGTACGTGTCTGCGCATACAGAAGAAGATTAGATATGGGGCAACGTCTGGAAGTGCACTGATCATTACACCCAGCATTCAGGAGGAGAAGTAGTACTGTGTACGTGTCTGCGCATACAGAATAAGATTATATATGGGGCAATGTCTGGAAGTGCACTGATCATTACACCCAGCATACAGGAAGAGAAGTAGTACTGTGGACGTGCCAGTGCATTCAGAGTAAGATTATATATGGGGCAATGTCTGGAAATGCACTGATCATTACACCCAGCATACAGGAAGAGAAGTAGTACTGTGTGCATGTCAGCGCATACAGAATAAGATTATATATGGGGCAATGTCTGGAAGTGCACTGATCATTACACCCAGCATACAGGAAGAGAAGTAGTACTGTGTACGTGTCAGTGCATACAGAATAAGATTATATATGGGGCAATGTCTGGAAATGCACTGATCATTACACCGAGCATACAGGAGGAGAAGTAGTACTGTGGACGTGACAGCACATACAGAATAAGATTATATATGGGGCAATGTCTGGAAATGCACTGATCATTACACCCAGCCAGGGCCAGCCCTAGGCATAATAGGCAAATGCCTAGGGGCAACTGGAATTCCTAGGGGCATCCCAAGCCTAGGGCCAGATGTAGAAACTTTTCTCTTTGAGCTGGCTCCATGGTTAGGTCTAGACTATACAGTGCTGATGGACCTGTGACGTCATACCCACGTGACCCGGCCTGAAAGGGGGAGGGGCGGGCATGCTAACGTTGGACTAAAAGTGTCCCCTCGTGGGCTCGCTATGTTTGCCACGCTTCGGGCACGGTGGCTCGCTGCGCTCGCCACAAATATTGATTCCCTGCCACACCACACAGCATAAAGGTAAGAGCTGGATGAGGAGTGGCAGACACATATGAGGAGTGGGGGCTGATGACACTGCAATGGGAGGGGGAGACAAAGACATATGGGGGTGTAGGGGCTCAGGGAGCTGATGATATTTACTGCTATGGGTGGAATGGGAGACAGATACGTATGGGGAGTGGAGGCTGATGACACTGTTATGTGAGGGGAGAGATAAAGACATATGGGGAGTAGGTGGGGTGTGGGGGTATACCCGTGCTGTGAGTGATGGGTGCTGACTGTGCCGTGCTGGGTGATGGGTGCTGTGTTGTAAACTGTTTTGTGCTGGGTGAGGGGTGATGGGTGCTGTGCTGTGAGGGGTGCTGTACTGGGTGAGGGGTGATGAGTGCTGTACTGTATATGTGCTGTGAGGGGTGCTGTACTGGGTGAGGGGTGATGAGTGCTGTACTGTATATGTGCTGTGAGGGGTGCTGTACTGGGTGAGGGGTGCTGTACTGTATATGTGCTGTGAGGGGTGATGTGTTGTAATCTGTGCTGGGAGAGGGGTACTGTACTGGGTGAGGGGTGATGAGTGCTGTACTGTATATGTGCTGTGAGGGGTGCTGTACTGGGTGAGGGGTGATGAGTGCTGTACTGTATATGTGCTGTGAGGGGTGCTGTAGTGTGTGAGGGGTGCTGTACTGGGTGAGGGGTGATGAGTGCTGTACTGTATATGTGCTGTGAAGGGTGCTGTACTGGGTGAGGGGTGCTGTACTGTATATGTGCTGTGAGGGGTGATGTGCTGTAATCTGTGCTGGGAGAGGGGTACTGTACTGGGTGAGGGGTTATGAGTGCTGTACTGTAATATGTGCTGTGAGGGGTGCTGTACTGGGTGAGGGGTTCTGTTCTGTATATGTGCTGTGAGGGGTGCTGTGCTGGGTGACGGGTGTTGGGAGAGGGGTACTGTACTGAGTGAGGGGTGATGGGTGCTATACTGTAATCTGTGCTGTGCTATAATCTGTACTGGGTGACGGGTGCTGGGAGAGGGGTACTGTACTCGGTGAGGGGTGATGGGTGCTGTAATCTGTTCTGGGCGAAAGGTGCTGTACTATAATCTGTGCTGTGAGAGGTGCTGTGCTGGGAGAGGGGTACTGTACTAGGGGAGGGGTGATGGGTGCTGTATTGTAATCTGTGCTGTGGGGGGTGCTGTGCTAGGTGCTGGGAGAGGGGTACTATACTCGATGAGGGGTGATGGGTGCTGTGCTGGGCGAGGGATGCTGTACTATAATCTGTGCTGTGAGGGGTGCTTTGCTGGGCGAGTGATGCTGTGCTGTAATCTGTGCTGTGAGGGGTGCTGTGCTGGGCGAGTGATGCTGTGCTGTAATCTGTGCTGTGAAGGGTGCTGTGCTGGGCGAGTGATGCTGTGCTGTAATCTGTGCTGTGAGGGGTGCTGTGCTGGGCGAGTGATGCTGTGCTGTAATCTGTGCTGTGAGGGGTGCTGTGCTGGGCGAGTGATGCTGTGCTGTAATCTGTGCTGTGAGGGGTGCTGTGCTGGGCGAGTGATGCTGTGCTGTAATCTGTGCTGTGAGGGGTGCTGTGCTGCGCGAGTGATGCTGTGCTGTAATCTGTGCTGTGAGTGGTGCTGTGCTGGGCGAGTGATGCTGTGCTGTAATCTGCGCTGTGAGGGGTGCTGGGAGAGGGGTACTATACTCGGTGAGGGATGATGGGTGCTGTGCTGTGCGAGTGATTCTGTGCTGTAATCTGTGCTGTGAGGGGTGCTGGGAGAGGGGTACTATACTCGGGAGGGGTGATGGGTGCTGTGCTGGGCGAGGGATGCTGTACTATAATCTGTGCTGTGAGGGGTGCTGGGAGAGTACTATACTCGATGAGGGGTGATGGGTGCTGTGCTGGGCGAGTGATGCTGTGCTGTAATCTGTGCTGTGAGGGGTGCTGGGAGAGGGTTACTATACTCTGTGATGGGTGCTGTGCTGGGTGAGTGATGCTGTGCTGTAATCTGTGCTGTGAGGGGTGCTGGGAGAGGGGTACTATACTTGGTGAGGGGTGATGGGTGCTGTGCTGGGCGAGGGATGCTGTACTATATTCTGTGCTGTGGGGGGTGCTGTGAGGGGTGCTGGGAGAGGGGTACTATACTCGGTGAGGGGTGATGGGTACTGTGCTGGGCGAGGGATGCTGTACTATAAACTGTGCTGTGAGGGGTGCTGTGCTGGGCGAGTGATGTTGTGCTGTAATCTGTGCTATCTGGGTACTGTGACAGGTGCTGTGATGGATGAGGGGTGCTGTGCAATGAGCAAAAGGAGTGCTGTGAGGGGAGAATATGCCCTTTATAATGCCTTCTGAGGTGGGGGTATAATGAACTTTCCCCTAAAACCTGTCTCTTTTCTCTTTAGTTACAGCGGTGTGCTGAGAGGGGAGAACCTGGGATTTTCTGCAGGGGGCACCAGACAAAAACTTGCCTAGGGCAGCAAATTGCTTAGGGCCGGCTCTGTCCCGGTGATGCATTGTGCAGGAATGCAGCGGCACGGGAGACATCATGGCGTCACCCGCACCCCCGCGCACTGCATCACTGGGAACGCTGAAGCGAACAGAGGCTTCTTTAGCCTCTGATAGCTTCAGAGGCCAGCGATCCAATTTTTGTAGGAAAGTTGATTGCGGTCTACCGGCGGGAACTCCGCGAGCTATCCGTAGATTGCAATCAATGTTTTGGCCAGGCCTGCGGAGATAACAGCAGCTTCCCTCCGGCCACGGCACCCCGGTAACAGGACGCACAGTTTGGGACCCACTACTTTAGACAATAAATCTGATATGTACAGTATATGTGGCTCAGCTAGCCTATGTTTTTCCTACTGCTGTTGAACTACAAGTACCAGCATCAGATACATGGAAAACCAGCCTGATTTATTTGGTATGATTGGTATCTTATGTTCTCTATTTTGAACTCCATCATTTATTAGTGTTCTCTTCCAGAGACAAGACAATCTGCTGTGCTCTAATGTGTGGCCGCTGTAGTAAACTGCCCCATGGATGACATTTTCATGGAACAAAAGTTATCCTTCATGCATGATGGGTCAATATGGACGTCTCATCCACGCATAACATACTTCCCTGTGCCAGTCCTAGAAAGGGAATTACAGTCTTTTCAACCAAATGGCCACATTTATATGGAACCTGAAATGGATAGCGCCAATTGGCTCACCTTTGTTTTATTCCATGCCTTCACGGGGTTTGTGGACATTATAACAGTCGGACCGCCTGTTGGTTTATGCTAAGTGGAACTTTGACCCAGGGAGCCTTGCCTTTCAATTATTCTGGTGCCCGTTAATGATGGGCAAAGAGGCTAAACCCATCTAAAGTACTAGTTAGGGCGCTCTAACAGTGGTTAAGGTGCCCTAACCGCAGGCTTCTTGCACATTTTTGCTTGTAGCCTCCGGAGGGTGTGAGCAGAAATGCTGGTGCCGGTGGCTATCACATTCAGATGGAGCATTAAAAGAATAGCCAAGCAGAAAACAATTGAATCGCCCTCAGTGAGACCTTATCTTCCTACCTCGTACTATAAACACAGTATGACTTGTTTTGGTGTTGCTGTATAAAAGCAGCACTCCCTGTCTGCATATCCTTACCAATATTCTCTTGCTTATTTTCATGTGTTTACTGAAAAGATCATAAAACATAATTCAGTGTCCCCATTGTAGACCATTACATGTCAGTGGGACTGATTCATAATTGTACTGTTTGCATTGATGCAAAAATATTATAACACCGCAGGAGGCGCCTGAAGGCAAAAGACACCCACTTCTGGCACTGCAGATCCAGTGTTGTGTTGGAGCACGCAGTATTGGATCACCATCGGGCAGCCATCGGTCATCTCAGTAAGCCTGAACTTGCTCAGAATGGCAACCGGAACTCCACTGCCAGGGCCAGGAAATCTGTGGCATGTTCCCGTTTTGTAAAAAGGTTACCGTTGCTGCACCAGCCCCCAAACAGCTCCTGGATGTCACCAATGCTATGGCTTAGGCGGCACTGTAACCGTCATCGCAGACAGAGATCAGCACACGCGCAGTACAGATCCTGCACATGCGCTGATCCAAAACACGGCGTTGTAAACAATCGGGTTGATGTACAATTCTGATTCAGGCCCAATATCCACTGGTGAAGAGCACTCACTCCCAGTGTAGTATTACCCAAGGATGGCCCTCCCTACATGTGTTTAGAACAGGTGGCGGGCAAATCAGGTGATGGGAATGGGGCTTAGTGGCATGTCAGTTATTCAGTTCCCCCTGTGCTGGCTAAAATTAAAATATTGCTGAGTCTCTGTTATCAGTGGTGGATAACCAACGGACCTCCACCATCAAAGGAGGTATAATGAACTTTCCCCTAACACCTGTCCCTTTTCTCTTTAGTTACAGCAGTGTGCTGAGAGGGGTGCTGTGAGGGGAGAACCTGGGATTTTCTGCTGGGGCACCAGACAAGATTGTGCCTTGGGTAGCAATTTGGTTAGGGCTGGCTCTGCCTCAGCATAGTGCAGTAAGAGAAACCGAAAGATTGCATAAGAAAAGAGGTGTTTTAAACCTCTAGGATGGGGGCCGGCATGTATGCAAATTACTTGTGGGAGTTAGCCTATGGCAAGCAGGGGCGGGTTTGTAACAGGAACATTATATAGTGGGATAAAAGTGTGGGCCAAAGCCTCTTTGTTCCAGATTCCTCCAGGAAAGGGAAGTGCATTTTGTCAGTTGTCATTTTCCTTAATAAAACTCTTAGTGCTTCTCCTTCTTCTCTCCTCCTTTTCCTTATTGTATTTAGTCATTCTTTTCATTTACTTCATATCATTGCTTTTCCTTTTCCTTTCTGTCCTCAATCACTGTCTTTTCTGATTTCTTGTTCTGCTGGGGGTGGGTGTAGCTATGTCCTGCCTAGTAATGAGCCTCCCCAGACCCTGGTCCCTGGCTCCACAGTGCCCCCATGTTATTAAGAGCTGCAGGTGTGGTTCCCCTATTGATAGTTCTATCCCCCCTCAGGCTGCTGCAGCTTTGTGGAAGGTGTGCCAGTGAGGGGGAGGGGTACTTCCCTTCAGTCCTTAATGCCCCTGGTCAATATCATCTTTGTGGCTGCAGTGGCCAGCACCATAGGCAAATGCAGGAGGGGTTTATGAGTGCCTTGCCTGAACCCCCCTCTCAGCCCACACCATGATGACTACAATAGAAATAGCATATAATACTAAAGTTGCATGTTTTTTAGGATCCCCTCAGTGTCACAAATGAAATAACTAGCACTACAGTCCCTGTTGATCTTTTAAATTTGTCAGCCAGTAGAAAAAGTTAAAAAGCAAGTAATGAATATTGTTGTGCACCAACTAGATCTGGAAAACATGCACTGTACGGGGTGCACTGATATGGATCACCTATTGGATCAATTATTAATACTGGATAATACACCATCCAGTACATAAGGGGACCAATCTGTGCATCTGTGTCCAGGACAGTGCATGGTTTCTTTTTCTGCCCTCTCCCAGATTCCCCAACTTGCTCATATGATCTGTAAAGGAGCCTGCACATGAAATAAAAAGATTCAGCTCAGACAGGATGGCTCTACTTCTACATATAATTGCTTATTGTGTTTGCTGGTCCTGTATATGCCAGAATTATATCATTCAGTACATTCGTATGATGTATTTTATAGCTGGTCTAAGTGCTGATTATGCCCTCTTAATGGTAGAAAACAGTTGCAGCACACAGTGTCAGTATTATGCTGGGCATTGAGGTATCATTGGGGGAATAGAATGCTTCGGTGATATGATATCTGACAGTAAGGGGTAATGGCTTTGACACTGCTTTATTTATGTATAGCACCTTAGATCTAGCTTTTATCTCCTTTGAATCATATTATCAGTCAATAGAGGAGATTGTATTATATACTGTATTCTGAGCATTTAACTTACAAAATAGACAGAATACATGTGCTACAGTGAATTTCTACAGGGTGCACAGCTTATTATTGCAATCACTGCCCCAAGCAGCTATCACCGGGAAGCTCCATTCTCAGCTATGCTCCTACTTCGACAAATATACATTGCTGGAGGTCACGCAGCCTTCGCGTCCTGCATATGAGGGGTACAACGCGAGCAAAGCAACTAGTTCAGTTCATTAGGGCTAACAGCAGGCGTCTGGGGAAAATGCTTCGCCTTTAATAATTCCACCTGTACGCAGGGATGAAAATGTCGTTTTCGTCACCTCTGCTTGCGATGTGGTGGCAATCACCCAGTTGCCAAGTGTTTCAAGGGGGGTGCCCAGCAGCAGCCTGCACAGCCAGCAAAAGGCGCAAGTGCTAAGTAACGTTCCATCCCCTGTCCGTGTCACAGCGATAGCAAAATGGTTGAGTTGGTACCCGGTTCTTCAGGACGCAGAATTTTCGTTAAAAGGCTTCAGTTTTGGTTTTCGTTTACCTATTTGCAGGGATGTCGACACATATTCGCCTAGAAATTTGAAGTCTGCCTTTGAATTGCCTCACATTCTTAGGGAAAAAGTGGCTGGCGAGGTTAGCGTCAGGCGCATTGCAGGGCCTTTTGCAGACCCCCCATTAGGGATCTTGTGAATTCCCCGGTGGGAGTGGTTCCCAAGAAAATTCCAGGAAAATACAGGCTCATGCAACATCTGTCTTATCCGCCAGGCTCATCAGTAAATTATGCCATACCAGTTGAGGTTTCCTCGGTGGTGTACCAGTCTTTTAATGATGCTTTGGACGTCATTAGGTGTTATGGTCCGGGCGCACTGATGGCTAAGATAGATGTTGAGTCAGCTTTTCGTCTACTTCCTTTGCACCCAGAGTCATTCCAGTTTATGGGTTTTTAGCTTGGACAACTGATATTGCATAGACAAATGCTTGCCTATTGGGTGTTCTGTGTCCTGTGCGTTTTTCGAGCATTTTAGCACCTTCCTACACTGGTGCGCGGAATTTATTTATTTAATTTTTGCGGTAGTCATGGTATAGCCCACTATCTCGATGACTTTCTGTGTGTCGGCCCTTCCGGTTCAGGCAGATGCAGTTATCTTTTGTTTTCTTTACGAGTGCTGTTTTTTCATTTGGATTTCCCGTTGCTGCGGACAAAACGGAGGGCCCTTCCCCTTGTCATTCCTGGGTATCGAGATCTGTACCTCGGCGGGTTCTTGTCGCATTCCTCTCGATAAGCCTGTCAAGTTGCGTAATGCCATAGCGGAATGCACGGCTTCCAGTAGAATTACCCTGCGGCAGGCGCAATCCCTCCTGGGCCTCTAAAGTAATTCCAGTGGGCAGAGCTTTTTCACGTAAATTGGAAAGGGCCACGGCTGGTGTCACTAACCGAGACATTTGCTACGTTTATCCTCAGAGATTAAGCAGGACCTCTCTGTCTGGGTCTCGTTTCTTCGGGATTTTAATGGCGTTCGGTTGTGGATGTCTCCAGCCGCTGACAATTTGCAGCTGCAGCTGTTCACCGACGCAGCAGGCACCACGGGGTTCGGATGTTACCTTGATGGCTCCTGGTGCGTTGGCCGTTGGCTGGAAGAATGGGTGGGAAAGGGTTTGACTAAGGACTTACTCCTTCTCAAACTCTTTCCCATAATGGTTTCCTTGGAAATCTGGGGGGAATGGTTACGCAATCACAGCATCATTATCAGGTGTGACAACCTGGGCGTGGTCCATGCGATACAATCAGCAACATGCGGCTTCCCTGCTGGTTTTGCGCTTGCTAGCGCAGCTGTGCTCACATGTTTGCGCTGTAACATTATGTTTAAGGCAAGACACATTCCTGGGGTGGAGAATGAGATAGACGATGCGTTATCACGTTTCCAGTGAGCTAGGTCCCGATCTGTGGCCCTTGGTGCTGACGTTGTGCTTTGCCCCTCTTATGTTTGGCAGGTGATCGAGCCGGCATGGAGGGCTTAGCAGAACAGTCTCTAGCCCCCTCCACGTTGCGAGCATATCGGCAGGCATAGAATGAATGGGAAGATTATTCCCGTAGCAGCAAACAGGCAGGTAAGAGTCAGCATCGTTCGATGCTTTCTTTTATTTGGAGTCTCCATTGGCTGGCAGATCCAGGGCTTCTGTTGCGCGCTCTTTGGGGGGCATTGCATTTTATTGTAAATTGAAGGGCCAACCTGACTTTACTAAAAGTTTTCTGATTGTGAAGGCTTTAAAGGGATGGGCACGGGTCTCCCGGCCAGTAGCTGACCGTAGGAGACCTGTGGACGCTCATCTGCTTCCGGCAGTATTAGGGGCGGTTCTCGGAGTGGCTCTTACTGCGTATGAGGCGGTCCTGATTCAATTGGTGTTTTCGGAGGCTTTTCACGGCACCTTGAGGGTATCGGAGCTGGTGGCATCATCCAAATGGGTTGATGCCGCCATGCTCCTCTCGGATATCCTGGTCAGTGAGAGGTCTGTTCTCTGTAGGATTCGGCGGTCGAAGACCGACTAGACTGGTAGGGGTAGGTGGATCTCGTTGGGTCCATCTAGGGACGAACAGATCTGCCCCGTGGCACTAGCTATGCGGTATGAGTTATTGCGGCCGGATGTTCCTGGTTCATGACTCATGCATATGGACAGGACTCCGCTTACCAAATACCAGTTTGGTTGGTTTTTGAAGAGGTGTGTATCAGTTTTAGGCCTCCCGCCTCAAGATTTTGGTACACACTCGTTTCTGATCGGAGCCGCAACTTCGGCGGCAGCTGCGGGTTTCTCGGCATCAGAAATTAAGGCCCTAGGACGTCGGAAATCGGATAGTTATAAAGGTTACATTCGACCTAGGCGTGAAGGCCCTTTGTTTAAAGTCATTTCACAGTCTGTTCCGGTTACGTTTATATTTTATGCTTGCCTGGTTTTTGTCTTGTCTCATGTACTGTCCTGTCTTGTCTGTTACCCCTGTCCGTCCTACTCGGGATTAGCTACTCGCCATTGCTGGCAATGGGAGTCTTGAGGGATTTTACAATTTTTGCCTGAACTGACGGATTCAATTTGGCTATTCTCAATCATTTAATTAGGCCATAGTCCATCCCTCAGCAGGTTTTTATTTTACCTCTTGCCGAGTTCACCTGTTTTTTCCCAATTCCCCCCCACCCATTCTTCCCCTTTGTGTCTTCTGTTTGTCTCAGCCACTTTAAATAGTAAAGTTGGCGACCAATAGAAAATTTTTCTTTTTGGCAGATACTTATTTATGTTCTATCAGATCCCACTAATACACCATAAAATTTTATTGTTTTATGACAATTACTAATTTTTTATTTACTGCTTTCCTCCACCTTTAGGATTGCTCTTTGACACGCAGGACATTTGGGTTATAGGCCACTCATATATTTTCTGGGCTGCTAGGTTTGAGTTCAGATCAAGCTCCAATTTTTGAATATTCAGCTAGGGTCCGTTGGATAGGTTCCAGAGGTATGAGATGGCATTCCTTTTGTCCTAAACTGTTAGAGTATGCAAGGCTTTTTGGTAGGCCACGTATTTTGGTGGCTTATTTAGGAGGCAACGATTTAGGGCAGAGGTCCACTGTAGAATTACGAGTTGATATTGTCAACGATTTGGCGAGGGTGCTATCGGCCTGGCCCTTGTGTAAATTAATTTGGTCTTGCATTGTACCTCGACAGGTCTGGCGTGGGGTTAGGAGTTTTCCTGCTAATGACGAAGCTAGGAAGAAACTTAATTTCGCAGTTGCCAAATTTGTGATGGCCAATTATGGCCGTGTCATTTACCATAAGAACATTCAATTTCGATTTAGTTATATGTATAGACCTGATGGAGTTCATTTAACAGAGGAGGGTTTGTCATTGTTTATTGGGGATCTTTTTGAGGAGTTGGCGTTATTGGGGTAGTACTTGGTATGGTGGCGGTGCGGCGGTTCTATAAGCAGAACCTTGCTGTGGCGGGAAAGAACAGCAGGTCGCCAGTCCGGGTGCAATTATGATTTAAGGGCGCTCCCTTCGTTGACTGGTAGTTGGCTGTACCAACCTAACGGGGGGCAGTATCACCACCTAAACGGGTGGGAAGTCAAGATGGGGGTGAGCGTTACCTTTTGTTGATGATATGAGTTACATGGTTATGTGTATGCACTCTGGGCGATCTACGCCTGCTATGCCTTTTGTTGTTTGTGTGTGGGCATAGCAGATCTGGCTGATTTCTGGCCGTCCTTTCTTTGCCACCATACATCCTTAAATAAATAATAATTATTATTGCTCCAATAAATCGCCATCAAGTTATCTGCCAAATCCACGTCTCAGTGTCTTTATTTTATGTTAGTATGATAAGTGGTTTGCGCACATGACAACACCTCATCCGATAGAAGGTTTAGAGAAACCGAAAGATTGCATAAGAAAAGAGGTGTTTTAAACCTCTAGGATGGGGGCCGGCATGTATGCAAATTACTTGTGGGAGTTAGCCTATGGCAAGCAGGGGCGGGTTTGTAACAGGAACATTATATAGTGGGATAAAAGTGTGGGCCAAAGCCTCTTTGTTCCAGATTCCCCACCCTCCCTCCCCTATAAATTTTGGTATGTTGTCGGTTTGGTTTTGGGTGGCGGGAAAGAACGGCAGGTCGCCAGTCCGGGTGCAATTATGATTTAAGGGCGCTCCCTTCGTTGACTGGTAGTTGGCTGTACCAACCTAACGGGGGGCAGTATCACCACCTAAACGGGTGGGAAGTCAAGATGGGGGTGAGCGTTACCTTTTGTTGATGATATGAGTTACATGGTTATGTGTATGCACTCTGGGCGATCTACGCCTGCTATGCCTTTTGTTGTTTGTGTGTGGGCATAGCAGATCTGGCTGATTTCTGGCTGTCCTTTCTTTGCCACCATACATCCTTAAATAAATAATAATTATTATTGCTCCAATAAATCGCCATCAAGTTATCTGCCAAATCCACGTCTCAGTGTCTTTATTTTATGTTAGTATGATAAGTGGTAACACCTCATCCGATAGAAGGTTTAATGAAGATCCTGCTATTTGATACCATAGGCCTGATCATAGTGATACGCTGGGGCCACTGTGTGTGCAGGTGAATGATTATGGGCAATCTGCGCACGCCTCTAAGTACATGACCATAGCAGCATGCTGCAACTCTTTATTTGCAAAGTGATTGGCAATCAGGGACCATTTTGGGGAGGTAACGGGGAGTGGCGGCAAAAATGCTGGCAGGTCACAACTGTTTTTGGGGTGTGATTGAGATTCTGTCTGCATAAAACATGGCGTTGTGTTTATTTTTTTTACAAATTATGGACCTCATTCAGAGTCTATCACTAGGGCACACTTGCTCACTGGGAGCGATAATCACACATCTGCGCATGCATATAAATCACAGTGCGCGTGCGCAAGTCATTTATTGCGATCTGATTTTGCAAGCTCACAAGCCACTTTCAGGATGATGCTTTGAGTGACAGATAGTCCCATTTGTGGGTGGTAACAGGCGAAGGTGCTTGTGAACGGGGGTGTGGATGTGCAAACGCAGGCGTGTCTGACCGTCAGAATGGTGTTTAATGGGTGTGCATAATTAGAAAAGTAGCGTCATTGCACACGTGACTTGGTTGGTTTTTAGCATAAACTGCTCGCAGTGCTTGGGGTAGGTTAGGTCAACCCCACGCGCTGCGAGCAGCTCCGATGGCCCTCGATGTTCACGATTAATCAGACTCTTCCCGGAGATGATGTGTGCTGCGAGTGACAGGTGGGAGGTTTTATAGTCCAGCGTACGCTAATTGCCGTCGCTCACTAAGACATAGAGGGAGTCCTTACATCGCGAAGAGCGATCGCTTGATTTGTATACCCAGCCCCTTTTTGCAAGCGAGCGATCGAATCTTGCGAGAGACTCTGAATGAGGTCCTATGGGGTTTTTTTAGATTGAGTAAATTTTTATTGGTTTATAGATATACATCAACAAATAACCAAACAAAATAAGTAATAAAAAAATAAAATATATATATATAACAATAATAAAAAAAATATAATAATATACACATATATATAATTATATATATACATACATACATACCTACACATATATACACATACATACATACATACATACACACATATGCACACATATACCCATAATCAAATAACAGTATCTGGAATATAAAACCTAGATCTACAAACTGCATCCCAGATCCATTGCTTATAAAAAATATAATATTAATCTGTATACCAAAACAATAAACATAGAGAAAAAAAATAAATATATATATATATACATACATATACACACACATAAACACATATATATATATATATATATATAAAAAATATATATATATATATATATATATATATATATATATATATACACCACACTATACAAATATTGGAATATTGTCAGAAATAACACCTGAAAAATTGGCAAAATTAACTAGATCCCAATAAATTCTGCTCTCAACTTATCACACAGCACATTACCTCCAACAAAGTAACAATCTACCTCACTATCCTAACAATAATATACCGGTCAATCATTAGGCAGTGCACGGGCATAACAGGATTTAAGCCAACTGCTCCAGATACGTTCATACTTCTCAGCTTTGCGACAAATAGACACATGTTTTTCATGTTCAACAGTGGTACGGACCAAGGACAGCCAAGCATTATAATCTGGTCCTGTAGGAGCCATCCACGACTGAGCCACACATACCTTAGCTAGTGTACACATATTGACAATGTATTGCTTAAGATATCTGTCCACTACCCCATCATCCATAGAGCCTAAACAGCACATCAATGGCGTAGCTAAAGTGGGAGCAATACCTGTATTGGACAAAACTCTCAGAACCTTATTCCAAAAAATGCTAACCACCGGACAATCCCATAGAAGGTGCCAGAAAGTACCGCTACTAATTTTACACTTAGGGCATATGTCAGATGCTCTCCCCCAAAATTTTAGCAAACGAACAGGAGTTAAATAGGTACGGTGTAGAATAAACAGTTGAATCTGTTGAAATCTTATAGAAGTCGTGGAAATACGAGGAGCTTCTAGAGCATTATCCCAGTCCGTATCACTTATAAGGCCAATATCTCTCTCCCACTTTGATCTAAGATGTGGTAAACTATCCTTATGATAAGAAGACAATATATAGGAGTATAAGTAAGAAAGCGTCTTCCGGGGACCTAAAGATAAAAGGAATGACTTCAATGGGGATATTTGAATTAGAGGAGGGCCATCTGAAAATTGAGAGAGCATGCCGTAATTGTAAATATCTATAGAAATATGATTGAGGGAGGTGATGAGCTTCTTGGAGTTGTGCAAAAGATTTAAGAATTGAAGTGTCATATAAATGACCCAGTGTAGTTACACCATTAGAACCCCATGTCACCTCAAGCTGTAAAGAGGCCAGTTCAGGTAATATACGATAACTACATAGAGAAGTGTCTAGATCTAATCCCGTAAACTGTAGAACACTAGATACCAATTTCCATATCTTAATAGCTTACATCAACAGGAGAGGGCCTTTCTGTATAATTCTACCCGCAAGCAAGGCCTGTAATGGTGTAAAATTAGGGAAAATCTGCGAAACAAACAAAATGTGCAGGGCATTAGGGGAGTCATCTTGAAGCTATAACCGTATATGAGCCATCTGCGCCGCATAATAATAAAATTTGAAATTTGGAAGAGCCAAACCTCCCCCAGACCTAGATCGGGTCAGAGCTGCCAATTGAATACGTGGTCGACGATTCACCCAGACCAATGAAGAAAGAAGACTATTCAAACGCCTAAACAATGTATCTGTAATAAAAACAGGAGAATGCTGCAAAACGTACACAAATTTTGGCTGCACTACCATCTTGATTAAGTTAATTCTACCAGTAACGGTAAGAGGGAGCCGGCGCCAGGACTGAAGTTTGCCCTTTAAGTAGACAAAAAGGGGCTCAACATTCAATACTATATAGTCCTTTGGGGAATTAGTTATCCAGATACCTAAATATTTAAATTTATTTACCCAACAGAGAGGGAGAGTGATAATGGGAACAGTCGGATACAACCCCCTAAGAGGAAGGATAGATGATTTGTCCCAGTTTATCTTAAGACCAGAAAAAATTCCAAATTGTTCTATGACTTGAAGAACCACAGGCATAGCTGTTACATAGGAAGTGGGCCTCAGACTGCACACCTTGAACATATATATATAATTGGAGGTGCTACCTGTGGAGACAATTGATATATGCACAAAAAAAGAAGTACAGGTGCTCAACTCCAAATTAACTGATTATATATAAATAAATAAATTTTTGCAATTAATAGAGGTTTTTGGCATAATCTTGGCCAAGGTTATGGGCCTACCCACCACATCCGGGTAACCTCTGTCGGGTAGGTCCCTAACATACTAAGATTCAGATCAAGAGCACAGGACACCCCCAAACTGGCCCAGCCAAGCCGCCCCAGGGCACCACCATAGTAAGAAAAGTGCAGTGTAAAAGAGATAGTTCAGAGCAGCCAGGCTGCATATAAAGAATGAAAATAAAAAGTGAAATACATATATAATAAACAAACAGTGAAGGATTAAAATGTGTTATAAAGGAAAAATGTGTTATAATGCGGTGCCCTGAAGCAGATTAACCAAAACAATCCAGGGGGACCCATGCCCCAAAAATGAACCAAAGCTGCACTACACAGTCTAAATATTTGCAGGACTTACCTATATTGTGCCTCTGACTGGTGTGCATATATATTACAATGCCAGACTCCAAGCTCTAACCAAAGTAATAAGGGTGCTAGCCTGAGTGGAAAGTGTCTCAGGCTTTCCAGGTGTGCAAAGCAATGCACTGATTGAGTTTATATAGGAAATGGGCCTCAGACTGTACACCTTGAACATATATATATAATTGGAGGTGCTACCTGTGGAGACAATTGATATATGCACAAAAAATTTGGAGTTGAGCACCTGTACTTCTTTTTTTGTGCATATATCAATTGTCTCCACAGGTTTAACATTGGTTAGAGCATGGAGTGTGGCATTGTAATATATATGCACACCAGTCAGAGGCACAATATAGGTAAGTCATGCAAATATTTAGACTGTGTAGTGCAGCTTTGGTTCATTTTTGGGGCATGGGTCCCCCTGGATTGTTTTGGTTAATCTGCTTCAGGGCACCGTATTATAACACATTTTTCCTTTATAACACATTTTAATCCTTCACTGTTTGTTTATTACATATGTATTTCACTTTTTATTTTCATTCTTTATATGCAGCCTGGCTGCTCTGAACTATCTCTTTTACACTGCACTTTTCTTACTATGGTGGTGCCCTGGGGCGGCTTGGCTGGGCCAGTTTGGGGGGTCCTGTGCTCTTGATCTGAATCTTAGTATGTTAGGGACCTACCCGACAGAGGTTACCCGGATGCGGTGGGTAGGCCCATAACCTTGGCCAAGATTATGCCAAAAACCTCTATTAATGGCAAAAATTTATTTATTTATATATAATCAGTTAATTTGGAGTTGAGCACCTGTACTTCTTTTTTTGTGCATTTAGCTGTTACATAGTCAGACAAAAAAAGTAATAAATCATCTGCATATAAGGAAACTTTGTCCATTCTATTACCCAATTGTAGACCTAAAATTTCATGGTGAGAATGTATAATACAGGCTAACGCTCAATAGCCAATGCAAACAGGGTTGGGGACAAGGGGCAACCCTGTCTTGTGCCTCGAGACAGGGGGAAGGATGGGGAGATAAACCCATTCCAAAACACCCTGGCAGTAGGGTTCGCATACATTAGCTTTACCCATTTCAAGAACACCGGCCCAAACCCAAAACATAACATGACCTCCCACAGAAAGGGCCACTCCACAGAGTCAAATGCTTTTGCAGCATCTAATGACACAATAACAGAGGATGATTCCTCACCATGGGAGGCCTGTAAGTGAGTGTGCAGCCTTCTAATGTTCTCTGACGTCGACTTGCCTGGCATAAATCCTGATTGGTCTGGGTGAATGATTGAAGTAATAACAGTGTTTAGCCGATCTTAGCCAAAATTTTGGCATCTGTGGGAATTAGAGAAATTGGCCTATAGGAATCAGGGTATCTAGGGTCCTTCCCGGGTTTAGGGAGCACAGCAATTATGGCTTCAGACATAGATGGAGAGAACAAATTTTCTTCATAGAGCCCATTAAACAGATCTAAAAGTCTTGGAACAAAGATACGAGCATGTTTTTTATATATCTCTATGGGAATCCCATCAGATCCGGGTGCCTTGTTACCGGGAAAGGAACTAATCACAGCATCTACCTCCTCCAGGGTCAACGGGGCATCTAAATACGCCCGAGCCTCGGATGACAATTTTGGAAGCCTAGCAGAAGCAACATATAATGACAAAGCATTCAGGTCCTCAGTCAACTGTGTTTGATATAAGTTTTTATAAAATAAACTAAAAACCTCTGCAATATCTTGTGTAGATGTGACCATAGAGCCCTCAGGCCCAATTAGTTCCGAGACAACAGCAGAAGGACGATCAGCATGAACCAAGGGTGCCAGAAAACTATCAGTTCTGTCAGCCTGCATATAATATAAATGAGAACGGAATAACAGTCTACGGTTCATTCTATCTGTCAAATGATCAGTCCACTCTGTCTGTGCAGTCAACCATTATAAACGTGAAGATTCCAACTTGTCCCCCAAGTAATTCAACTCAAGATTTCTACAGGCCATCTCCAAAACACGTTCTTTTTCCCTATAAAATGTTTTTAATTCTGCTACCCTTTTGATCAGAGACCCACGTAAATAGGCCTTGAAGGCGTCCCAAACATTAGCTACAGAGGCAGATCCCACATTGTCAGTGAAATAGCCATCCCACATAACTTCCAGCTCCGAACCTGTACCCATTTGAAGAAGCCAAGAGGGGTGTAGTTTCCATAAACGGAGACCTCTAGGACTACACATATTCAATTCTACCAGAAGTGGGGAGTGATCTGAGATTCCTCTGGCTTTATATTCAATGTTAGTTATATTAGGTACAATAGATGGGGACACCAGGGCCAAATCCAATCTAGAGAAAGAGTGATGCGTGGAAGAAAAACAGGAGAACTGTTGTACTCCAGGGTGTTTAACTCGCCACGCATCAACCCATCCCAAGTCAGTTACAAACTTAGCAAAGCCCTCACCACCTTTAGAAAGAGAACTTGAAGACTCACGCCACTTATCCATAGACTGGTCCATTATATTATTGAAGTCTCCCAAACAGAGCACTGGCGTATCTGGAGAACGGGCCACAAATTGAGCAGCTTTTTTTAAAACATCATACGAAAAAGGAGGGGGGATGTACACTGCTAACAATAAAATGGGCTTAGAATACAGTACACAATCCAGAAACACATATCTGCCATAAGGGTCAGTTTGGACCGCAGTAAAAGAAAAGGGACAGATTTATTAATAAGAATGGAGACACCCTTGGACGATGAAGTATGTGAGGAGTGATAAGCCCATCCCACCCATGGTCTTTTTAGAGCTAGTACAAATGCGTCTCCATTAGACAAGAAATATCAGGGCCATATTGCTTAATCATTTTAAAGACCAAAGAGCGCTTTAAACGATCATTAACCCCCCGGACATTCCATGTTAAAAGTTTCACCATTGTAATACATTAAACTATAAAGCATAATTGAAGTTACCTTAAAAATAGTGTGATAGAGAAAAAATAAAAAACAACATTTGTAAGAAAAAAACTGGACTACCCATCCAAAGCCACCCCCCACCCTGTATACCCACCCGAACTTAGGCATACTTAAACCCAAAACTAAACTAAACTACACTAAAACCCACAGGATACAACTACTCGATCCTTATAGGTGTAAAAGGCACTGGAATAAAAATAACCACCAATGCAACGGAACTCTCCGGCCATATTTTGACCAAAATATCAACATAAACAACAAATAGAAATATACCCAGTAAGGGGAGCGGGACATAGAACAATATCCAACCAATATCACAACATAAATATTATTATAGAAATATAAATATTGGAATATCAGAAAAAGGCCTATTTAATGTCGTAATGACACTACCAATTTCTGGTAATAAATATAATCAGCAAATGCAATCAGTACAGTCATTCCGGTGCCATTTGCCTGTTCCCAGGAGATCTCCGGTCCAGCCACGCCGCAGCCTCCCGTGGTGTAGAGAAAAATTTTGACTCTCCATCCGCAACCACTCGCAACTTAGATGGAAAAATCATAGCGTACTGAAGATTTAAATCCCGGAGACGACGCTTTATTGGAAGGAATTTAGCTCTGTCTTTTTGGACATCCATTGCGAAATCAGGAAACATAGAAATTTTTACACCGTTGCGTTCCAGTGGCCCTTTAACTCGAGCCATTCGAAGCACAGTATCACGATCCTGGTAATGAAGAAATTTGGCTATAAATGTGCGCGGTGGAGCACCAGGTGGCAGGGGACGGGTAGGGATCCAATGCGCTCTCTCCACAGCAAATTGGTTAGTAAATGAGTCTCTGCCATATGTATCCCCCAACCACTTCTCAAGGAATGTTTCAGGTGAAGACCCCTCCTCTCTTTCCGGGAGACCAACGAACCGCACGTTATTGCAGCGCAGTCTGCCCTCCATATCGGAAATTTTATGCTGCATTGCGGACATTTGGGATGTCAGGGAGGCCACTTGAGCCTGTAGTGGGGTCTGGGAATCTTCCAGATTAGATAGATGTGTTTCTGCCTCCCCAACTCTTTCGCGGACCTGCTGGAGACCTTGATGAAGAGAAGATATATCGGATTGAACTTTCTCAATCTTATCTGCCAATTTAGTCTCGCAGGAGGTAACTGCTTACAGCACTTGTTGCAGCGTAACTTCTGGTGATGAATCTGACCCAGATGCAGCAGGGGGAGGTGGGGACACAGACTTGGATGTATCCTGGGGATTGCAACACACTGGGGGTACAGGAGTGGAGGAACGGGCAAAGCGTTCCAGTTTTGCAGCAGCAGCAGCATGACCTGTTTTCCCCATAGTATTAATATAATGTAGGAGAATAATGTAGGAGACAAGTTATATTATATAAATGCACAGGTAGTGACACAGCAGCAGCAACAGGCAGAGATTCCTCCAAACTTAGAAATCACTCACAGGAAAAGAAGTGTTGCTGAGTCCCACAGTTGCAGAGCTGACAGTTCTCCACACAGAGCAGGGAGAAATAGTGATGTCTGGCAGAACTCCGGCAGTATCAGACTCAGAGATAACCTCCCTGACCCTGACTCTAAACACAAGCCAGGCAGGAGAAGCAGACCAGAAGCTCCCAGCAAAGCCCCCTTATCAGGCACAGACAGGCTGCATAATACAGAAGCCAACAGGAGAGGAGAGGCCTGGGTGCAGCTCTGGAATCACAGGATCTAAAGACAGGCAGGCCCAGGGAATGCAATGGAGGCCCTCAAGAGCCACTCTCCTCACTCCACACAGCTCCAATCAAGTCAGCAGGTTCCTGGCAAGGTATGTGAGAGACAGCAGGGTAGTAATGTTGATATAGGGGTCTCAGGAGGGTTAAGCAGGATTATCAGCTCAGAGCTCAGAGTCCCTGTATCCTACACTATTGCTGCCGTGGCCACGCCCCCAGGTCCTATGTTTTTATTGAAAACCATGACAAAATACAAACGTTAAATCTCTCACACAGAAAAATTCCAATTAAAAGCATAGCAAAAGAATCCACATTTGGTAAATCAATTTTGCTAAAAATAATACAAAACATGGTCACATTATACAATAAAACCTTTATCATAAACAGTTATATCAGATTGGAAAGAAAATAAAAAGAAGAAAATTAAGAAAAGTTGAAAGAAAAACAGAAAAGCCTCAGGCCAGATAGCAAAACCAATACATCCGACCATCTACTTTTAGTGAACTACGGAATATTTACCAGGTACTGTTTGTTAACTTCCTTAATCATGACTAAGCATCTTATAGTGGTCTGACTCCTTATAATGCAACCATGGGTGCCAAGTCACATTGAAATGTTGGCCCTTGTCTGTGTGGGGTAAAATTAAGTAATCCATAGCCATATAATGATTAATACGTGTACACCACTCAGACATGGAGGGAGCCGCCCTGGACTTCCAATGCACAGGGATCACGGCTTAGGAAGCACTCAATATATGATGTAATAACTTTTTGAAGTGAGCATAGGGTTTCCAAGTGAGGTTCAATAGCCACAAACTAGGACAAGAAGACAAATCCTCTTGAAGAATAAGGCTTGCTGTTTCAATTACTTTGTCCCAAAAAGGTCTAAGAGAAGAGCATTCCCACCAGATATGTAAAGGGGTTCCTAGTTCTATCCCACATCTCCAACAAGTGCTAGGAACTTCTAGATACATTTTTGAAAGCTGGCTAGGACAACGGTACCAACGTGAGAGGACTTTGTAATGTGTCTCCAGTGTTAACATGTTTACGGAAGCGGAGAAGGTATTTCTAAAGACTTCCAACCAATCATCTCCTATTATTCCCTGTAGATCTGATTCCCAATTAGAAATAAATTTGGGTACCCGAAAAAAGGCGTTCAATCAACAATGTGTAAATAGAGGACAGTGGGTGTGGCGGAGACCCCTGAGCTATACACATATTCTCAAATGGAGTAGTCCCCCTCCCATACACTTTAGGGGGGCCCAATGTTGAGAGAAAATGCTTTATTTGCAGGTATTTCCAAATCTCGCTATTAGGCAAGACCCATTTGGCCCGAACAGATGGAAAAACTCAAAACTTCCGAGCCTTCAAATAGCTGGTTAATCCTGAGAATCCCCTGTGCACGCCACAATCCAAATGAGTTTGCTGGGATCACAGGAGGAAATGCCGGATTACCAAATAAAGAGGTTAAAGGAGAAGGGGTAGGGGAAAGAAGCAGGTGAGAGCGGAGGCGACCCCAACAGGAGATGATTGGGACCAGTAAAGGGTGGGAAGTTCGGGGAAAGTCTGCAGGCCAGGGAAAACCTAAATCCGCAGAAGGAAAAAGAAGCTGCCTTAATATCAGACCACTGCTTTCTATCAGTTAACCTACTCCATTTCATCACCCTCAAAATTAGGACTGCATGATAGTAGTGAGAAAATGTGGCAATTGTAGCCCTCCCTGATGCTTTCTCCTACAAAGTATATCATGTTTGAAGCGGGGTTTGCGGGCTGCCCAAACAAAGTCCCGCACAATACGGTGAAGTGTAGTAAACCAAGAACGGGGTATAGTAATTGGGAGAGTTTGTAAAAGATAAAGGACCCTAGGAAGCACATTCATCATAAAAAAAACTCCAATCCTCCCTGTCCACGAGATCTTCTTGGGATGCCAAGTAAGAAGATCTGTTCACAGTTTAGGAAGTAGAGGAAGAAAATTAGAAGAGAATACATGAGAGAGATCCTTATGAAGAAAAACTCCAAGATATTTTATGTGTGGGGTGTCAGGAGAAGTGGCAGAAAGATTGTATATCATTCATGTATTTCTGATCTACTGTGAGGTTAAGTGCACTAGATTTGGACAAGTTTACTTTAAAATTGGAAAGAGCTGCAAAACGGTCAAATTCCTGTAGAATGTTAGGAATTGAAGTCTGTGGATTTGTAATTACTGCTAAAAGATCATCTGCAAAAAGGGCTAAATTGTATTCCCTCTTTCCCACAGTCAGCCCTGTTACATTACTATTAAGACGAATGGCTCTCACCAGGGCCTCCATACATAAAATAAATACTATTGGTGATAGGAGGCAGCCCTGCCGAGTGCCATTAGTGATCAAAACCAGCTCAGACAGGTCTCCATTAATCCTCACACGTGCATATGGAGCGGAGTAAAGCGATCTAATTCTCTGAATGCCCATCGAACCCAGGCCCATATGCTCCAGGACTCCCATCCCAATCAACCCTGTCAAGCGCCTTTTCAGCGTCTGTAGACAGAAGTATAGTTGGGATCTTCCAAGAAATGGCCTCATGAATCAGGTCTAGGACCTTAGTAGTATTGTCCCTGGCCTCACAACCAGGGACAAATCCCACCTGGTCTGAATGGATCAAATTGGGGAGAAACACTTTGAGGCAGTTAGACATTAGCTTAGCAAAAAGCTTTAGGTTGACGTTTAACAGGGATGCTTTGAATATCCCTTGGATAGTTAGTGTATTTGTAGCAAGTTTGTCTCAATCTGTAGTAGACTATGTGTGTAACACGCTTGTATTGTAGTCCTGGTAAAGGCTGTGTTAACATTTAATAATGAAGTGAATTTGTAAAAGTAGTATTCAATATGGGTCTGACTGAGATATACATACATACTTGGTTCCATGTGTTGTTCCTTTTGTGATATGGGCCTGGTACCATGTACTTGATTCATTGGAATGGTGAATTATTAATAGTGTGATTATGGCAATAAGACTGGCATGGGTTTGGTGTTATTTCAGTGTTATGATAGAATTGTGTATTGTGATTACTAGTATTTTGGCTACTATATGATAATTACTATCTGAATAAGTTTGTATAGTATCATGAATGTAATCATAGGCTAGTATCAGTGTGATATCATGAAAGTTTAATTAATAACAGCTTTGAAGGGTACAAGTAATAATCGTGTGTAAGATAGACACTGCAGATTTGGTTAAAGATGGTTACCAGCACGTGGGTTAGACAATGGTATTACATGTGATACTCCCCTCCCCCCCCCATTGAAACATTTGCTTGATTCATGGAAGTTGTGAATTAATAGTTGTCACGTCTGAAACTGGAATAGGAGATGTGGTGGGCCTAGGTTGTGGGAGGAAGCGGAGACGAGGGGCCTGGATATATGTTCTCCTCATCCACAGGTCTTGAGTGTTGGCGAGACCTGGGCAAAGGTGCGGAATCTAACCCACAGGATGGTATTCACCAGTGACCCCCCCAAGCGGGATTTGGGCTTCGCTGCACCCCGTGAGCAGGTCGCGGTCCTTTGACCAGGTACCCAAGCCCCGCGGGAATAGAGAGACACAACACCCGTGGCCCAAAGAGGCTATGCCTGGGTAGGCACAAAGCAATAACCTAACCGTACAGTGACAAGAAGGACTCACGGTTACTTGACCAATCACCAGAGAAGGAAGGCATACAAGTAGAGATGGCGTATACTGCTGCACGGGTATTCACCAGAGTCGGGAGGCACACAGGTAGAGATGGTAACACTGCTGCACGGATATTCACCAGAGACGGGAGGCACACAGGTAAAGATGGTATACACTGCTGCACGGATATTCACCAGAGATGGGAGGCACACAGGTAGAGATGGTAACACTGCTGCTGTAAAGAGGGTCAGGAACCTGGACCGGGAACTCAACTAAGGCACGCTAGGAGACAACCGTTGTTCAGGCAACTTCCTACAACCTGTGGTACAGCTTTATACCCAGGGGAACCCTTAGAAAGGTGCACAGTGTCAGCTGATCACTCACCTATCCTGGGAAGGAGATACTGTCACATGGGACTACTGTCATGGCGGCGCCCATGTCCAGAATTGCGATGCCAGACACCAGCCCACCCAGAAGCCACTGCATGTGGGGAGAATGCTCAGCTTCTCCCCCGCCACCGCGCCAGCTGCCCGACCACCCGGGATGTCAGGGGAAGCTGGCGGAGCTGTAAGCAGAAGCCGATCCCTGGCTGAGCCCTGACAATAGTCTTGTTGTTATAGTTATAATTCTACTCAGTTTTGTTGTTGTATAGTACAAATAGGTTGTTGTAGTTATTATAAGTATGATCATTAATGGATATATGATTTATAGAGTTACAACATTATGTGTTTTCTTACATTCAAAATGGAGTTTGTGTTCGGATACCATGTGGTTTGAACAATAGGATGGGCCCTAACAACCCCCCCCACACACACACACCCTCACCAGCCATCTTGGACATGTGTTCACAGCAGACATCTCTCTCTGTCTCTCTCTCTCTCCCTCTCTCTCATTGTTTGAAGTTTAATCACTGTTCTTTTGCATATGTAATAACTGTATCTTGGGTCTGTATAATTTCTTTGCACTAAATTGTACTTAGATCACAGCGTGTATTATCTGTACTTTGGTTTAATAATACTTTGTGCTTTGGAAACACAGTTTCAAGGTCTAAAGTCTTTATTTTACTTTATGACTGCGTACGCAAATAGCGTCAATTTTAGAGGTTTATAGGTAGGTTTTAGAAGGTATAGGTAGGAGAGTATAGAGGTATATTGCCAGTATCCTTAGATGGGGGCTCATAGTGTGAGGTCACTTACCTGTTCACCCGATAAAATACGGTTATCGATATCTCACCAAAGGGTGGATAGTGGCCACACGCAGTTTTCCCTGCAACCACTTTATGCTGAGAGATCGCTATCCGTTATCGTGTGAGTCAAGGTACGCTGACTAGAATCCAGGGACAAGAAAGGAAAAATATGAGATATGGTAAGAACCTTTGTTATCTCTATTTCTACGAAGTTTATAGGGTTCCACAGGATACCTTGGGGTATAGGTGAGGATGTCAGGCATCGGGCACCATAGAGTTAAAGTTTTCAGCCTCCCAGGATGCACTAGGGTCCCCCTCTTATACCTCGCCCCCGAGCCAAGGCATCTCAGTTACGTACCAAGCCATAGGCCAGAGGAGGAGAAGGAAGAGAGAGAAAAAAGATCTGGACACACAAGAATCACATTCTCACCAGAGGGAGACGGAAAAACCGGTGACCAGAGTAAAGCCCATCTGCAGCACAGGTGCGACAGGGCGGGAGTCCTGTGGAACCCTATGGACTTCGTAGAAATAGAGATAACAAAGGTAAGTTCTTACCATATCTCATATTTTCTACATCAGGATCCATACGGTATCCACAGGATACCTTGGGGATGTCCCAAAGCAGTATCCTTTAAGGGTGGGGATGCTCCTGTGCTGAAAGGAGAATCCGCCGCCCGAAGGAAGCATCCTGAGAGGCAAAGGTGTCAAACGCGTAATACCTCACAAAGGTATGGACCGAGGACCATGTGGCAGCCTTGCAGATCTGGACTGCAGAGGCACCACGTCGAGCAGTCCACGAAGGACCCACAGACCTAGTGGAATGAGCCCTCACAGAGGAAGGAATGGGAATGGCCCCTTAAAAAGTGGGAGGCACATATAGAAACCGTTTTAATTCCTACACCGTTCACCTGATTTGGATGTAATTACCCTCAAATGAAATCTGAAAGTCTGCAGTTAAAGCAATCTTGTTTGTTTCATTTCAAAGCCATTGTGGTGGTGAATAGAGGCCAAAATATGAAAATTCTGTCAATGTCCCAATATTTATGCACCTGACTGTACAATGCAAAGAAATCAATTCCTGCACTATCAGCGCTGATTCTCAACTACGCAAACACAGAGCCTGGTAGGACACAGTGCTGCATACACAGACCTGAACCAACGGAGGAGAGGTATGCCGGTGGACCCAGACCGCGATGCCACCGATCTTCAGCGTCCAGCAACGCTCACCATGCTTCCAGCAAAAGATGGCCACCGAGGAGCAGAGAGGAGGCCGGCCTGGGAGAGGAGCGCTGCCACAGGGCCAGTCAGCAGAGCAGAGAGGGCTGTGTGCAGCGGGGGAGGCGCCGGCTGTGTTACAGGGAAATCGCGCTCCCCTGGCATGCAATTAACCCCTGGGATGCTGCAGCGCTACCGCTCAGCTGCGGTCCGCTGTCCCAGGGGGGTAGTGGAAGCGCAGGTTAGTGACCTGGCTCCACGCTGCAGCCAGTCCCCAGGCAGCCCCCTGCCTGGGGACTCTGGACCATGTTTCAGCAGGGACCCACCGCGGGACCCTGCTGCTTACCTGCTGCCCCCTTGAATCCGGCCATTGTCCCAAACATCTGGGGTCACCGCTAGCTGTGACCCCAGATGCTTACCAGCATCCCCGGATCAGTACCGGCGTTCTGGTACCGGCGGGGGTGTAGGGAAGACAGCATGGATGTCAGTACTGACTGTCCATGCTGTACATCCAGATGAGCAGCCACAGATGCTTGAAGAAAACTTCAGGGGCTAATCTTAGCCCCCCTCTAAACAGCTGCATCCGACTCCGGCCGGGCACCAAACAAAACTGAGATGCCTTGGCTCGGGGGCGGGGTATAGGAGGGGGACCCTAGTGCATCCTGGGAGGCTGAAAACTTTAACTCTATGGTGCCCGATGCCTGACGTCATCACCTATACCCAAAGGTATCCTGTGGATACCCTATGGACCCTGATGTAGAAAAGTTTGTTTTCCTTTGTTGATAGTATTTTACGCTAAAAAGGGTACCGTAGTGCGCACGCGGCTGAGTCGCATTTTTGCGCGCGTAATAGCAACCCACTTTTGCGTATGCAGTTAACGTTAAGTCATACGGTTGTGTACTAATCGCATTATTGTGTATGCGACTAGTCGCTCAAGTAGCGTATACGTATTTCCGGTAGTGCTGCCACGTGTTTAAACAAAACCATTGAGTTTACATTATCAATTGATGCTAATATCTGGGTTAACGTGTATTTTTCTGCGCAGGAAAAAAGTGTGTATCAGTGAGTATTTGTTTAGGGTGTAACACGGGACCTATATGTTAAGGGTATCGTAGGACCCTTAAGTGCTAGGCGCAGGAGTTGGCCTAGTGACTCGGTAGCAGCTTACCGTTTACTTTACACAAAGCAGGTGTATGGGTTGTTATTTTTGTTAGGGTTCGGCCCCCAGCGTGATTATAGCATTCAGTAATCAATGTGTGTGATCTGTTAGGCTTATTTGAACACTATAATTGAACCGCATAATTTTGGTTAAATTGTGAGCTGGTGGGAGGGTGGACGAAATCAACTGGAACACAAAGGGTACTTTGCTGCCCCCTAGCAGTTGAAAGGTAGTCAAAAAGGGATTGCTGAGCGGAAGCGGCCTTTACTTCTGTAGGTGAGTGGAAGCGTCTAGAAGTACTCCATAGGGTTTGCGGATACACCCTTTTTCAAAGGCGTCCACAGGTAAGTGAAAGTATCTTAATTGTCTTTCACCAGTTTAAATTTTTATTGAAAAACGTAGGAGTTGTCCCAAGATGGGAGCCACGCACACAATAGAAATGTTATACAATGATGTGCTGCTAATGGAAGCGCCACTTGGATCAGCCTGTTGTATTATGCATACTAAGGCCCTGATTCAGACCCACTCGCGAGCGGCTGTCCACTCGCAAGTGGGTCGATGGTCTGCACTGCGCATGCGCACGACGGGGGGAGCTCCGTCGTGCGCATGCGCGAGACGTGCAGAGCGAAGGACTTTCCTTCGCTCGTTGTGTCTGATCAAAGGGGGCGCGCTGTCGATGTTCCCAAGGGAACACCTACCGTCAGAAGCCAGCCCCACTGACATCACTAGTGATGTCAGTGGGAGTGATTTTGGCTCTGATAGAGCCAAAATCACTCCTGGCCTTGCGGTTGAGAAACTCAACCGCAGGCTTCTGCTCGCAGTGGCGATGGTCGTGATGGTCAAGACCATCGCGACCATCATCCTGCACGCTCGTATATGCTGTGGGTGGTGACCCACAGCTATACGAGCGTCCAGGAGGACGCTCCATATTTATGGAGGTGGGCCCTGATTCAGAGCGAGCTCTCTGGTCAGAGCGTCCGGCTCTGAATCAGGGCCTAAGTACGGCACTTATGCAATAAGGTATTGTAACGTATGGTTTAAAATAACGATGAAGAGTGTTAGACCGTTTCCCAGAATTGGTAGTTTTGATAAAGATGTATTGGATAATGTCTGGGATCACATCAGTCTGATGCGTTCTCGAGAGAAAAAAGTAAAATATTATGAATGTTTAAAATTGTGGCAGCATGAAGGGGATGCGTGGCTTAAAAATGTGCAAGCGACACAAACTAGCATTGCGAGTACATTGCCAGCAAATACACCCGCGGTGCTGGATTGCAATGCGTGCGAGCCGCAAAATGGCACGCACGTGCGGCAAGGTAGCGTTGCGGAAGGTTTTGCCAGTAGTTCACGCGCACCACCGCCACCTTATGTGGATGGAGGTGCAGATACAGTCATAAAAAAAACTCATAAAAATGTAACAAGCAACTTGTACCCTCTCTTAAGTAACCATAAAGAAAATGTTTATGATGTGGATGATGAGCCTATTGTTATGTCTGCCGTTTCCCATGCTGTACACATTAGATGCGACACCACGACAAGCTCAAGTGGTGCCACCATCTCCATCTGTAACAGCACAGGAAGTGTTAAACTCCTCTGCGCCCGTGGAGGAAGTTGTTAATACTATATGTTGCAGCAACAGACTAAACCCCCAGCCAGGTAATAAGGTCAAAGGTAGCACTGCGGCCGGTCTGCATCCCATTCGGACAGTCACTGTTCCGAATGGGAATGCGGACGCGAACAAAGTTGTACCTACAATGGATGTGGTAATGCATTGTCCTTGGACAAGAGCAGAGCTAAATTCCATCATAAATGATTTCCCTGATCCCAAAAAGGAATTAGCCAAATGTCAAAGATTTTTGAGAAATTTGGGTAGTTCTCATGAGCCCGCCAATAAAGATTGGCGGGTGGTGTTAAGGGCCTGTCTACCACGCAATATCGACGTGACAAAATTTATCACGGATTGTGTATTGGATGGTGACGTTCCCTTAACAGACCAAGTAAACCAAGGTAACATTACCCGTATTATAACTCAATTGGGTGTATATTTTCAGTAGTAGTTAACTGGAACAAAATTTTCACCATAAAGCAAAAGGAGAGTGAATCTGCAGAAGATTATTGCGACCGGGCTCTGCAGGCTATCACCCAGTTCACTGGGTTAGAGGATATTAAAGATAGCATTCACCGCAGGGGAATGATTGCCACCATACTCATGGATGGCCTTAAAGAGAACCTAAAAACCCGGGTTCAGACCTCACAGCCAGGTTTCAGCGAGAAACTAATGGCTGTCAGTATTCAAGCTCTGGAAGGAATGACGGTAACATCACAGCCAGCAGACAAACCTGCACCCACACCTGCACCTGAACAGTTATACGCCCTCACTAATCCTACACCACAGCAAACACAGCCTTATCCCACTTATCCTACACAACCACAAGTCCCATACTACCCACAAGCTCCATAACTCCCACAATATCATTTTCCTCAATATCCTTACCCATATCCACCACCTTTCTCTCCTGCTCAACCCACACAACAATCCTTCCCATGGAAGTGTTTTAATTGCAACCAGCCAGGACACACAAATAAGAGCTGCATGGCAAAGAGGGTAGGACCCCAAAACCAGGGAGTATCTGGATATCCCCTAAGGGATATGCACAGAGACCAGCAAATGTCCAAAAGGCACCAGCTCCAATTGTGGCCGATAAATGCTTTATTGGAGAGTGGGAGCCAATGCTAGGAGTCAGGTCATACTTGTGGTCTGCAGTTAGACAGGTAGATGGGAAGTATAAGGGAAAAACTGGTAATGGTAATTGATTAACTGATACCCAATCTCTGTTCTGCTTTCTTCCCTGTGCCTTAACACCCTGACTGTCAGTATTTTTCTTTTCCCACCTAGGGGGAGGTGTACACTACACATGGACACGAGTGTCCCATAGGTTCATAGACAACCCCAGTATCTTCTCCCAGGCCTTATATGACTGTTTACAATCTTTTCAACCTGCCAATGGATCTGTTCTAATGTAAAATGTGGACGATTTATTGTTGTATTTAGGTCATGTTTAAATGATATTAAACTGTTGTGCTTTATCTCTCACTCACAGGACACAAGGTTGCTAAGGACAAACAGCAGCCATGCCAGGCTAAGGTCAAATACTTGGAATACTGTCCAACCCAGGGGCCCAGGCAATATTTAGAGCAGTAACTATTGATAGCAAGATTCAATTGCAGGAATTTGTATGCAGATACGATATCCCTAGAATTATTAAAAGTGATATGGGTACTCATTTCACAGGTGACGTCTTCCAGAACATGTGTAAGGTGATGGGTATTAAAATCAAGATCATCCCAGAATGTCTTTTTATCTGTCCCCCTTTGAGATACTGTTTAACAGGCAGCCTCATGTGAAAATATGATAATGAGGTTACTGTGCAGGGTCTCAAGAAGATGAGTAAGAGTAACAGAAATTGAAAGTGTTATTAACTAACATGTCTGATGCAAACTGTCACGATGTCAAACCTGGGAAATTTATTATGATCCGAATTTTTTTTAGCTCAGGTTGTTTGACTGATCGTTGGGAAGGTCCGTATCAGGTATTGCTGAAGGTGGCCAAGAGAGATACATGGGTCCATTCCACTCACTGTAGAAAGGTCAACCAACCGATGGAGATACGGGGCGGAGTCGAGGCAGATAACGTGAACCTGTCGATTGCGAGCCTGTTCCGGGAGGGTTAAAAGGTGCGGTGAGATACCTGAGCTAAAGAAATGTGTAGATCAGTGCTTCCAGCAATGGAGTGGTCTGCTGTGGTCATCCTAGTTCTTTCTTCCAGAGTTTCTGTCGTGATGATCTGTTTGGGGATACCCAGTTTCTGTGATGGAGGACCGATAGAGGAGATGGGAGCTGATGGCAGTGCTGATGGAGTGGAGTCAGGAGGAGGAGTGCTATGCCAAATCAGGGGAGTGTCTGACCAATCTTAGTACCGTAATTGTTATGTTATATGAGAAGACTGGTTCCAGAAATTATGACCCTTACACATGGCGAAATGCTTGGTATTCATAAAAACACAACATCACCATATCTTCACACACAGTATGAACACAGAGACCAAAGAAATATGATACCTGGTGACGTGCATAAAGCCAATCAGTTAATTAGTGAGACAACTGGCTTTCAAGTTTTAGTCGCATTGGATCCCACCAGGATCGCTCGGGGTACGCTAAATTTTAGATATATCCAAGATCTTGCTAAATTGATAGATAATATCACCGAGATGTATGATGACACCTTCAGGCATACAGGTAGGGAATTGCAAGCTTACAAGAAAGAACTGGTGCAACACAGGCTAGTGCTAAATTATTTAACAGCTGTCATGGGAGGGTATTGCGTAACTTTGGCCACATAGTTTGGAGTAAAGTGCTGCACATATATTACTAATAACACCAGTGACCCCAAGGAGGTGATAGACTGGAAGATGGATGAAATTCTGCAGCTAAAATAGGAATTTCGGAAAAACCATAATGCTTCAGCGGCTGAAGTAGAGGAGAAGGCAGGGGAATGGGTTTCATGGTTGAACCCAGTGAAGTGGTTCTCAGGTCTAGGGGAGTGGGTCCAGGAAATGATCGCAAGCATAGGTAAACTCCTGATCCTTATACTGGTTGTCATCATAGTAATTGGCATATGTGTCAAGTGTGTTCCTAATGTGTTGAAGTGCGGTCAATGTAACGATAGAGTAAAACGAAAGAATGAAATTCTAATGGTGGCCAATAATGGCAATATGAATACTGAGGTAAATATAGAACTGCATTACAACCCTAAACTAGGAAATACCATCATATAATGTATTATATTTAGACATGCACAAAATGTATTATTAAAATGTTATTTCATAAACACCTCAAATAATGTAAGTCCCTATTCCCCCTCAAGACTTCTACTGCTACTATTGGCATCATTCGATCGCATATTTTACCATACCTCATACGCACACTAATACATACAGTTGCGCTGTTAATATGTTGCACATTAGCGAATGCATAATATCATGCATGCGAACGCCGTTTATTAGCTGCAGGCGTGCGCAATCACATAGCAAACTAGCGTCTTTTCCCAAACCCCTAATACTTACATAAGGCACACTCATATAAAAGGTTCCATAGCTTTAAAGTATAAGATCCAACTTTTATTCATTTATTACAAATGCTGTGAAATAAAGACTATTTGGTATATAATGTTTAATACATGATAAGTAAGCCGTGTTTGGTGTTATACTGATGTGCACTTTCTCATCAGTTTTCCGGTATCATCGGGGTGAAGATCGCAACATGCATTCTCAACTTATGGACCGTAGAGAATTAAAGCACCAAAATGTACCTTGTAAAATGTTAGCAGCTTAGTTATGCATGCAGGGGGGGAATAAGGGGACAGCAAGCTTTTGGAGGCTGATCTGTGTCCATTTGAAGTGACCTGTTTAGCATTTGAATCACACTGGTGGGATAGGAGTTTGAAGGTGGGGGTTTGGGAGGCCTTTTTCACAGGTGAGGGGAGGAGTAAGGCTTTTACACTGTGGACACCCTTACAGGGACACACTGGGAACACACATTCTTGCAAGGAGACACCAGAGACACAGGCAGAGCAGAATCCCCCCCCCCCCAGAAGGAGGCCAAAATGCAGCTTCATTCCCCAGGAGGCCTGGAGATATCTACTCATAATGGCTAAGTAAACTGTACATTAGTTAGCCTATTTCGGTATTGTAACAAGTTTGTATTAATCCGTTTATAGCTTATATAGATTGTGTGTAGTGATTAATATGGTGATTATCAGCAAGGTTATCAAGCTGTAATGCTTTGAATATCCCTTGGGTAGTTAGTGTATTTGTAGCAAGTTTGTCTCAATCTGTAGTAGACTATGTGTGTAACACGTTTGTATTGTAGTCCTGGTAAAGGCTGTGTTAACATTTTATAATGAAGTGAATTTGTAAAAGTAGTATTCAATATGGGTCTGACTGAGATATACATACATACTTGGTTCCATGTGTTGTTCCTTTTGTGATATGGGCCTGGTACCATGTACTTGATTCATTGGAATGGTGAATTATTAATAGTGTGATTATGGCAATAAGACTGGCATGGGTTTGGTGTTATTTCAGTGTTATGATAGAATTGTGTATTGTGAGTACTAGTATTTTGGCTACTATATGATTATTACTATCTGAATAAGTTTGTATAGTATCATGAATGTAATCATAGGCTGGTATCAGTGTTATATCATGAAAGTTTAATTAATAACAGCTTTGCATGGTACAAGTAATAATCGTGTGTAAGATAGACACTGCAGCTTTTGTTAAAGATGGCTACCAGCACGTGGGTTAGACAATGGCACTACATGTGATACTCCCCCACCCCCCTCATTGAAACATGTGCTTGATTCATGGAAGTTGTGAATTAATAGTCTTGTTATTATAGTTATAATTCTACTCAGTTTTGTTGTTGTATAGTATAAATAGGTTGTTGTAGTTATTATAAGTATGATCATTAATGGATATATGATTTACAGAGTTACAACATTATGTGAGTTTTCTTACATTCAAAATGGAGTTTGTGTTCAGATACCATGTGGTTTGAACAATAGGACGGACTCCAACAACCCCCCCCACACACACACACACCCTCATCAGCCATCTTGGACATGTGCTCACAGCAGACATCTGTCTCTCTCTCTCTCTCTCTCTCTCTCTCTCATTGTTTGAAGTTTAATCACTGTTTTTTTGCATATGTATTTTGGGTCTGTATAATTTCTTTGCGCTAAATTGTACTTAGATCACAGCGTGTATTATCTGTACTTTGGTTGAATAATACTTTGTGCTTTGGAAACATGTTCAAGGTCTAAAGTCTTTATTTTACTGTATGACTGCGTACGCAAATAGCGTCAATTTTAGAGGTTTATAGGCAGGTTTTAGAATGTATATGTAGGAGCATATAGAGGTATATTGCCAGTATCCTTAGGCTATTTTAACCAATTTCAGGGTATGGTACACTCTTCATTAAACTGATAGGGTTGGTGTTTGTAATGTACATTGTATATTGTGCTTTTCTACATAAATGTTCCTGAGGAAACGGTCAGTTGCATCAGGAAACGCATTGAAAGAGCCCCTTAATATTTTGTTTTTTCTTCAATTTTATGCGTTATTTTTATGAGTGTTTCTTAATTGTCTATGTTATTTTTAGGTGGTTGATCCAGTGTTGCTATATATGTTTTATTGGTTCAGAAATGTTTTTGCTTTTATATTTATCAATATACATTTTTCCGAGGTGGTTATTTATTGGCAAACATTATTCATATTTATAAGATTGAGTTTAACACTCCCTACCTGGTGTAGCCCGTTTGTTTGCATTATAACTATATACTAAGAATGATGGATAGGACACCCCAGTTACTGCTAAATAAAATATTATTTTACTATTGGATGATCTCTCTATCATTTGATATATCATGAAGTGAGTAATTAGTGGATCTCCTATATTTAAACATTTAATTAGAATTACTCTGAAATTAGAGCCCTAACTTATTTAGGGTATGCATGCTTTTTTGGGTATATAATACATCTATCGTATTATTTTTTGGGAGTCCCTTTACCAGCGCTGGACATAAATATATCTCTGTTGCTGTATACCACGGGACTATTTTTTCCTGAGCTGTAGGACACATATCTGATTTAAAACTTTTTGGTACTCACTCTAGAGGCGCCAGCCAGAATCACTACTTAGCATTTTGTAGTGGTAGGAAAACGTCCAAACATGTTGTGTCAATGGTTTGATAAGCTGTCTGTTATGGGACATACCATTACGGGCATTGTTGGACTGGCCCACGTGTGTACCGTGACAACACCTGGTGAGCTCCACTGTCTGAGAGCCCCGTCCACTCCTCTTGTGGTCAGGTTCCAGACCATGCACTCAAATGATAGATTGTTACTTTACTAGAGGGTCAGTAACTACACCAAGATTAGCCCTCATGTCAGTCAAAGTGGGGTGTCCTCACACAGCCCTGTACCCTCCTTTATAAAGGGGGCCCTGTTCTTTGCAGAATGATAATGTCCTCTCTAATGTTTGGCAAAGCCCCTCTATGCTGGGTGGCTGGCTGTTCCACCACTGTTGGCTGACCACACCCACTGAAGCGTGGGTCCATACCACTACATTCCCTGGTGGATCTTTTATGCACCAGTCCAACATTGATTAGGGTATAATAATTCTGGTAATCTACCTAGTTGGGTGTTGCATCTATTGTGCCCAATAGCATTTCTGGCATAATATTAATGTAAGAGTAACAAGCTCATGTATGGTTCTCCAGAGGGGGAGCCTTCACTATGGGGAAGTACATGCATCCTCAATGTGCCGGTCATGACACTTTGACTATGCCAAACCCAGGATGATGTAGGTGGTGTGATGTGGTCACGTAAACCTGACTGTGCAGATATGTGTGGTTGTAGTGGGAGACAGCGGGGGAGCACACACACATTTCTCTGGTGCCGTGGTATGGGCATGTGTGTGTGATTGTAATGGGAGACAGCAGGGGAGCGCACACACATTTCTCTGGTGCCGGGGTATGGGCATGTGTGTGTGGTTGTAATGGGAGACAGCGAGGGAGCACACACACATTTCTCTGGTGCCATGGTATGGGCATGTGTGTGGTTGTAGTGGGAGACAGCGGGGAGCGCACACACATTTTTCTGGTGCCGTGGTATGGGCATGTGTGTGTGGTTGTAGTGGGAGACAGCGGGGGGGAGCACACACACATTTCTCTGGTGCCGTGGTATGGGCATGTGTGTGTGGTTGTAGTGGGAGACAGCGGGGGAGCACACACACATTTCTCTGGTGCCGTAGTATGGGCATGTGTATGGTTGTAGTGGGAGACAGCGGGGAGCGCACGCACATTTCTCTGGTGCCGTGGTATGGGCATGTGTGTGCGGTTGTAGTGGGAGACAGCAGGGAGCGTACACACATTTCTCTGGTGCCGTGGTATGGGCATGTGTGTGTGGTTGTAGTGGGAGACAGCGGGGGAGCATACACACATTTCTCTGGTGCCGTGGTATGGGCATGTGTGTGTGGTTGTAGTGGGAGACAGCGGGGGAGCATACACACATTTCTCTGGTGCCGTGGTATGGGCATGTGGGTGTGATTGTAGTGGGAGACAGCAGGGGAGCGCACAAACATTTCTCTGGTGCCGTGGTATAGGCATGTGTGTGTGGTTGTAGTGGGAGACAGCGGGGGAGTGCACACACATTTCTCTGGTGCCGTGGTATGGGCATGTGTGTGTGGTTGTAGTGGGAGACAGCAGGTGAGCATACACACATTTCTCTGGTGCCGTGGTATAGGCATGTGTGTGTGGTTGTAGTGGGAGACAGCAGGGGAGCACACAAACATTTCTCTGGTGCCGTGGTATGAGCATGTGTGTGTGGTTGTAGTGGGAGACAGCGGGGGAGTGCACACACATTTCTCTGGTGCCGTGGTATGGGCATGTGTGTGTGGATGTAGTGGGAGACAGCGGGGGAGTGCACACACATTTCTCTGGTGCCGTGGTATGGGCATGTGTGTGGTTGTAGAGGGAGACAGCAGGGAGTGCACACACATTTCTCTGGTGCCTTGGTATGGGCATGTGTGTGGTTGTAGTGGGAGACAGCAGGGAGTGCCACACATTTCTCTGGTGCCTTGGTATGGGCATGTATGTGGTTGTAGTGGGAGACAGCGGGGAGTGCACACACATTTCTCTGGTGCCGTGGTATGGGCATGTGTGTGGTTACAGCGGGGGAGCTCACACATTTCTCTGGTGCCATGGTATGGGCATGTGTGTGTGGTTGTAGCTGGAGACAGCGGGGGAGCGCACACACATTTCTCTGGTGCCGTTTTTTGGGCATATGTGTGTGGTTGTAGTGGGAGACAGCGGGGGAGTGCACACACATTTCTCTGGTGCCGTGGTATGGGCATGTGTGTGTGGTTGTAGTGGGAGACAGCGGGGGAGCGCACACACATTTCTCTGGTGCCGTGGTATGGGCATGTGTGTGTGGTTGTAGTGGGAGACAGCGGGGAGCGCACACACATTTCTCTGGTGCCGTGGTATGGGCATGTCTGTGTGGTTGTAGTGGGAGACAGCGGGGGAGCGTACACACATTTCTCTGGTGCCGTGGTATGGGCATGTGTGTGTGGGTGTAGTGGGAGACAGCAGGGGAGCTCACACATTTCTCTGGTGCCGTGGTATGGGCATGTGTGTGGTTGTAGTGGGAGACAGCGGGGGAGCGCACAAACATTTCTCTGGTGCCGTGGTATGGGCATGTGTGTGTGGTTGTAGTGGGAGACAGCAGGGGAGCGCACACACATTTTTCTGGTGCCGTGGAATGGGCATGTGTGTGTGGTTGTAGTGGGAGACAGCGGGGGAGCACACACACATTTCTCTGGTGCCGTGGTATGGGCATGTGGGTGTGGTTGTAGTGGGAGACAGCAGGGGAGCGCACAAACATTTCTCTGGTGCTGTGGTATGGGCATGTGTGTGGTGGTAGTGGGAGACAGCAGGGGAGCGCACAAACATTTCTCTGGTGCCGTGGTATGGGCATGTGTGTGTGGTGGTAGTGGGAGACAGCGGGGAAGCGCACACACATTTCTCTGGTGCCGTGGTATGGGCATGTGTGTGTGGTTGTAGTAGGAGACAGCGGGGGAGCGCACACACATTTCTCTGGTGCCGTGGTATGGGCATGTGTGTCTGGTTGTAGTGGGAGACAGCGGGGGAGAGCACACACATTTCTCTGGTGCAGTGGTATGGGCATGTGTGTGGTTGTAGTGGGAGACAGCGGGGAGCGCACACACATTTCTCTGGTGCCGTGGTATGGGCATGTGTGTGGTTGTAGTGGGAGACAGCAGGGGAGCGCACACACATTTCTCTGATGCCATGGTATGGGCATGTGTGTGTGTTGGATGGGTGGGGGTATCATGGACAGAAATGGGCAGCATGTCAGCTCTGTAAACTGATATGGGGATGGAATGGGGAAGAAATGGATAATTGCAGAAATAATTAAGTGTGCAGTGGATAAATTTACTAATAATTGGTCACAATTCAATAAACAAATAGAAAAGTAATATAATAACAGTGTTATATGAAACTATGATGTGTAAAAAGGAATTTCTTTTCCTGTATTGGAAATGTACTTGACTTGCTACCTATAGAGATAAAATGGAATAGGAGATATGGTAGCTAGAGATTGGAAGTATATAAATAAATGCATGCATGAATAAGTGCAATAATATATCTATATTAAAAATATTTTAAGAAAAAGTAGAAAGTACAGTACATGAGGCTGATTCTGAATGAGAGCCAATAAAAAATCTAACTTTGCACCTGGAGAAACCATGCAGCAGGACAAGGGGGGATACACTGTTTCTGCATGTGGGGTAAATACCGGCTGCTGCTGCATGTAGCCCACAGATGCTGGACAGCTTTATTCTTACGCCTCTCCCAGCTCTACATCTCTCTGGAAACGTTATATCTGCCCCCCTGCAGGGTAGCATGGTGTTACCCAGGTAAATAGTTACCTGCTCTTTTTTTTCTTGCTTTGCTCACAACTCTGAATGACCCCCTATATGTTGTGATTGTGGTGGCGATGGGGTAGAGTGGAATGCTGTGAGAAGATAAAGTGGATGTTGGCACAGTAGTGGGAACTGTACGTGTAATACCATACTCATACCAGTGGTTATGCCTACCTTAGACTTTTAATATCAGCAGTGTATCAGAGTAATTTATTCTTGCTGTAGTACTACACAATTATCAGACTTCACCTGTTATTAATTCGTAAGGACTCTGGCTTTCCTCACAATCAGAGCAAGGTCATTGCTGAACATATCTTGTGCTACAGGTATAGTTCAAGCTTTCTGCAGGTCACTTATCCTATTTGTGTGTCATCCAGATCCCTGACACTCATTTTCTGCTAGCCTAGTTAAAGTTTTTGTCTTCAACTCCTGAACTTTGCTCATTTGGATTGCATCTCAGTGTATAACCTTGGCTTATATGAAAATAAAGCTGGTCACTCTCTTTATCCTTGGCTTTTTTATGGTTTCACCAAACCACTGTGGATATTCGAGTGTCAAAGATACATCCTTTTCTGCTCATTTAATCTTGTATATGATGTTAATGCTTGCTTTAAAAAAAACAATGTGCAATCCACAACTCCTGGGAATGTTACCAGTCTGCAAACCACAACTCGTCTAAAGCTGGCCACACACTAGACCAACTTGCATCCAACCAGTCAACTAGTTGATTGGTTGGAATGAAAATCTGGGAACGTATGGGAGTAACTGATAATCAGCAATTTGATCCTAAATGCCAGAAAACAGATGAAAATGGTTGTTCAGAAAAGTTTGTTAAATGTTTGATCTAAACAATTTGTTCAAACAACAGTTTTTGACCATTTTCAGGCATTTGGGAGCAAATTGCTGATTGTCATTTGCTTTTATTCCTTACCAGATTTTCATTCCAACCAATCAACTAGTTGGATGGTTGGATGTAAGTTGGTCTAGTGTGTGGCCAGCTTAACTCTTTGCAACCAGTGTGAAATCCTCAACGCATGCGACTCTTTTCAATCAGTGTGCAATCCTGAGGTTGTGCAACTCTGCACAGTCAATAATTATTGCCTGATTCTTTGCTACCAGCATGCAATACTCAGCACCAGTGAATCTGGTACCAGTATGCAATCTACAACTTATTTAAAGCAGTGAGTGGTTCTCATCTAGTGTGACTTTTGCAAACAGTAAGAAGTCCTCATTGTGTGATTTTTAGCAACCAATTGTGCGATTATCAGATTCTGCAACTTTTTGCAATTAGACAAATCTTACTGCCTGTGGTTCTTTGCTACTAGTGTGCAATCCTCAGCATCAGTGATGTTTTGCTACTGCTACAGTGCTCATTACTCAGCTCCTGTGACTCTTTGCTAAAACTATGTAAACCTTGGCACCCATATCTCTTTGCTACCAGTGTGCATTTAGCACAGAAAACTCTTGGCTTTAAAACTGGTGAGCTAACTTGATTTCTAGTTCTCTAATATAAGGAGAGCCCTGTAAGAGAACAGGAATAGCCCTTTCAAAAACAGTTAAATTAAGCAGCTCCTAGCTATTTTGGTTGGTTGGGGGAAACAATTTAGTAAGTGTTTTTACATAGGAAGTACTGGAGTTTTAAGAGCCTTCCATTATAAATGTATGGTGAATCATAGAGGCCTTTTTTCTGAGTTGCAAGGAATACTCAAATATTCAATATGCCAGATGTGTTTGTCCCCATAAAGGTACCAGAGTACATTCTTAGATCCTATGACTTTTTGCTACAAGCATGCATTTCTCAGTATGTGTTACTTTTTGCTACCAAAGTGCAATCCTCAGTACATGATTGTTTGCTACTAGTACCAGTGTCCAATCCTCATCTTCTGTGTCTTTCATTTACCAGTGTGCAAACCCCACTGGAGACTCTCTGCTACTGCTACCAATGCTCAATATTCAGTTCTTGTGATTCTTTGCTACCAGTGTGTAATCCACACCTCCCTTTGCTCTTTGCTACCAGTGAGAAACCCTCACCACATATGGCTCTCTGCTTTAAGTGTGCAAACCTTAGCTCATGCTACTCCAGGTTATCGGATAAATAGATTTCCAGTTCTCTTATACAGAAAAGAGAGCCCAGTGGAAAACAGTTGCATGATGCATGTCTGTGGTTAGGTGGCACATTAGTAATATAGTTTATATAGCCAGTAGTGAGGCTTGTACCTCCCATTATACATGAACTTCATAGTGAATCAAGAAAGCCTTTTAAATGTGTATGTTCCCATAAGAGGTATAAGGATATCAGAGGTATCACAGTGTTCCAAGAAGGTGTAGTCAGGAAATTATGTTATGCATTATAAGTAACTATTACAATTAAAACATTATTACTGTGTTGTAGGTGTTTGAGCAGTAGCACTCTCATGTATGTTATAAGATTAGGAGTCTGTGAAATAAGATTGTGATAAAAGTAAGTGTATAGGTCAAAAATAATAAGGGCATTTCTGACAAGTGGTAAAGTAATTGTGCATGACGGGCACACTTCCATCACTTCCATTGAAGTGAGAGGTTTTAGCTGGAGTACGAAGTTCATGTTTATCAATATAATACTAGTGAGCTACATGGTCTAATGAAAGTGTAAATTCAAACGTGGTCTGTGTTGGTTATTACTGAATCGTGAGTATTTCAGTCAAACAGGATATGATCTGGGAGCCCCCAGGAAGGCTTTCTGTCAGCAAGTCTGTCTGTAATGTAGCAGCAGTTCATTTAAATGATGTATTGGAAAATAGGGGCAAAACTGTCAAAGGCTGAAAACATTATTAAAAAGGGGAACTATGTGTAAATGAGGGACAGCTGGCACCTACGCTATAACCTTATCTCAGATACACTGTGCTGGCTAGTACAGAGAATTTATCTTACACTCTAGGTATCATTCATTTCTGTGATAGTTACAGGATTCTTTATCAGAATAAAATGTATTTTATGATTTTTATTCACTAACTGCATATAGTCACATTTATTTATTATGTATATATAAGATATTTGCTTTCAGTCTGCAGCAAACAAGACGACTACTATTTGATTTATTTTAAAGGGGAAGACAATAAATGTTTGTATTTAAGTTAAATTAATTGGTAGTTACTGTAAAGAGCTGACACCTTCCTGCAGCTTTTACTAAGGATATTGCTTACTCTTTCTAGCTACCTTATTTGATTTTGGTTGTAGTTTCTGTTATTAAAACACCCTTGGATTGGCATGGCTCTTCTAATCCTTCTGCACGGAATACAATCCTGCCCAGGAATTAGCTGTGTGTCACATGACAGGGTGCAAAAGAACACTCTGGGGTGGATTAAATTAGGGGCAATATATTTGGGGTGATATGCCTGCGAAGTGCTGTTTAAGCGCTGGCTAATGACCTCATCATTTCAATCTCACCCCTACATCGTGCGTTTTAGTTTGCAGCCACATGGGGGATGTAATAAATTGTGAGAATGTCTGGTCACAGTATGTTCCGACTGCTGTGCGCAGTACATCGCCCCTGACTCAACCACTCTGACTGGGGAAATAAAGGTAAAACTGGATAGAAAATACTGGATATATTAAAACTGCAGGAGGATACGGAGAAGGTACAGTAATGCATAAAAGTAGGAAAAAAAGAGAAAAGGACTCTCGTTATTCTGGGGGGCACTCGTTATATAAAATAAAAACTTCACTTTTATTGGCTACTTCTAAAATGATCTATATATTGGCCCAGCACAAACTGGATCATTTGTGCCATTTCCTTTCTAAGAATTGTAGCAGTGTAATACTCTTTTTGTGATAATGGGTAGACTGTATTGATAACTATTTTATCGTTTAACGATAATCGTTTGAAAAAATCGTTCACTTTCTGAGTCAAACGATAAACGATTATTGTTCATGCGCGTTCACGTTTGTAGTTTGTAGTTCAGTCAGACTTGTCAGCTCAACGATTTTCATTAAGTTAATGGAGCGTACACACGGTCAGATTTGTAAGATTTGTCAGATGAACGACTGAACGATTAAACGATTTGAACGATTTTACCAAAGTTTTGAACGATTTGAACGATTGAACGATTTTTGACTGCATTAAAATGAATGGAATCGTCCAAGTCTGACTGCAAACCCATCAGATGTCAGATATCGTTATCTGACAAACGGGAACGCGCATCGTTGATCGTCCATCGTTCAGGCATGTCAGATATGAACGATTTTCCTTCAGATATGAACGACTGAATGATTTTTAAATCGTTATCGTCCATATCTGAAGAAAAAATCTGATCGTGTGTATGCACCATTGTATGCAAAAATCGTTTGTAGTTCATAAAAATCGTTCATTACATTTAAATGAACATAGTAAATGAACAACTTTAGTAAACGATTTTAGTTCATTTTTTCAAGGTAGAAAATTGTTTACTAAAATCGTTCATTAACTCAATCGTTGTGTGTGTATGCAGCTTTAGACCTATTATATACTTTTTCCCATTCCCTGCCTGTGCTCTGGTTTCCCCTGGAAATGCATAAAAGTAGCCTGAAGTGTAAGTCCCCTGTATATGACACCTGTATTATGATGGTATGACAAGCTGTGCGCAGAGATTCCCTCGCTGGATGCTGGCAGCCGGCCTGTGATTGCCTATTGAGAGTCCGGCACATTATAGCAATACCTCTCTATACACAATGCTCCCATTTAGATTGCTTGTCATCTCTGGTATGAATTAGTGGTGAGAAATCATGTTATGCAGCACGGGATAAGCCTCAATGGGCCTGATTCAGACCCACTCGCGAGTGGCTGTCCGCTCGCAAGTGGGTCGATGTTCTGGACTGAGCATGCGCACGACGGAGGGAGCTCCGTCGTGCGCATGCGCCAGACGCGACGAGCGAAGGAAAGTCCTTCGCTCGTTGTGTCTGATCAAAGGGGGCGTGCTGTCGATGTTGATTGACAGCACGCCCCCTTTGGTAGGCGTGCCGGGGGCGTGCCTCCCGTCAAAAGCCGGCCCACTGACATCACTAGTGATGTCAGTGGGAGTGATTTTGGCTCTGATAGAGCCAAAATCACTCCGGAGCTTGCGGTTGAAAACCTCAACCGCAGGCTCCGGCTTGCAGTTTCGATGGTCGCGATGGTCACGACCATCGCGGCCATCAAAATGCACGCTCGTATAGCCTGTGGGTGGTGACCCACAGCTATACGAGCGTCCAGGAGGACGCTCCATTTTCATGGAGACCGGCCCTCATTCAGAGCGTGCGCTCTGCTCAGAGCATACGGCTCTGAATGAGGGCCAATGTTCCACAATCTCCTGTTACCCTGCTCTTTGTTTTCTGTGGCCATTTAAAGGCACAGGATCCCAGCAGTTGCTATGGATGACGCTTAGGACGGGATAAGCTGGAGAATTATGTAAAACTTGGCTGCGGCTCGGACCTGTATCGCCTAGCTGCTCTGCAGACATGATGACAGGTGCCCCGTCTTTTTTTCCATTTGATCATGAAATGTAACACACCTTCAAGCCAGGGTTGCCTACCTTTAATATTCTCTTCCCGGGAGAAGCCCGGGTAAGAGAAGCAGCAGGGGGCCGACAGGGGCGGGGCTTGACGATTCGCGTCATTAAGCCCCGCCCCCTCGCGGTAAAATTGCCACGATTGGCCACAATTTACATAGGGGGCGGGGCCAAATGCTGTGATTCGTGCAGAATCACAGCTTAAGCCCCCGCCCCCTTCACGGAGACCCGCGATTGCCGCGGGTATTCTCCTAATTCTGCCCACTTCACTAGGAAATGGGCAGAATGCGGGAGAAATGCCTACCCTTCCGGGGGTGCGGGGGGTTACCCGAAAAATCGTGAGCCTCCCGCGAAAACCGGGAGGGTAGGCATGTATGCTTCAAGCGCATTTCACCAAACCACACCTACAGCTACATGTAATCTTACATTATACACTGGCAGTTTCCTTTCCGTCAGTAATTACCGTGTATCCATAACAGAGGAGCCTGTCACACAGTTCCCAGCTCAGCAATGAGTGACAGCACAAAGCTGCACCGACACTTTCTATAGTGAACCAAAATTCAGTTTATCAAGTCACCAGGAATGAGGCATGAGGCACTCTACAAAATAGCAACCTCTCTTGCATGTATTTGATGGGTTCATATTAAGAACATCTGCAGACATACAGATGTGTCCACATACCTCTTACCTCCGTGCCCAGCTAGTCACGTTATACATAACGTGTGAGCGCCATGAGACTTAGTAGCACAGAGCGTCTATTCAAATTTCATGCAAAGCATGCAAAATGCTATGTTACAGTGTCAGCGGCTGTGACACTGTAACATAGCGTTTCACATGCAGATACACCCGCAGTCACACACAGAATATAGGCATGCTGCAGCTGCTGTGACACTGTAACGTAGCGTTTCACATGCAGATACACCTGCAGTCACACACAGAATATAGACATGCTGCAGCGGCTGTAACACTGTAACGTAGCGTTTCACATGCAGATACACCCGCAGTCACACACAGAATATAGGCATGCTGCAGCCGCTGTGACACTGTAATGTAGCGTTTCACATGCAGATACACCCGCAGTCACACACAGAATATAGACATGCTGCAGCCACTGTGACACTGTAACGTAGCGTTTCACATGCAGATACACCCGCAGTCACACACAGATAATAAGCATGCTGCAGCGGCTGTTGCACTGTAACGTAGCGTTTCACATGCAGATACACCCACAGTCACACACAGAATATAGGCATGCTGCAGCCGCTGTGACACTGTGACGTAGCGTTTCACATGCAGATACACCCGCTGTCACACACAGAATATAGGCATGCTGCAGCGGCTGTGACACTGTAACGTAGCGTTTCACATGCAGATACACCCGCTGTCACACACAGAATATAGGCATGCTGCAGCCGCTGTGACACTGTAACGTAGCGTTTCACATACAGATACAGCCGCAGTCACACACAGAATATAGACATGCTGCAGCCGCTGTGACACTGTAACATAGCGTTTCACATGCAGATACACCCACAGTCACACACAGAATATAGGCATGCTGCAGCCGCTGTGACACTGTAACCTAGCGTTTAACATGCAGATACACCCGCAGTCACACACAGAATATAGGCATGCTGCAGCCGCTGTGACACTGTAACGTAGCGTTTCACATGCAGATACAGCCGCAGTCACACACAGAATATAGGCATGCTGCAGCCGCTGTGACACTGTAACGTAGCGTTTCACATACAGATACAGCCGCAGTCACACACAGAATATAGACATGCTGCAGCCGCTGTGACACTGTAACATAGCGTTTCACATGCAGATACACCCACAGTCACACACAGAATATAGGCATGCTGCAGCCGCTGTGACACTGTAACGTAGCGTTTCACATGCAGATACACCCGCAGTCACACACAGAATATAGGCATGCTGCAGCCGCTGTGACACTGTAACGTAGCGTTTCACATGCAGATACAGCCGCAGTCACACACAGAATATAGACATGCTGCAGCCACTGTGACACTGCAACGTAGCATTTCACATGCAGATACACCCGCAGTCACACACAGATAATAGGCATGCTGCAGCCGCTGTGACACTGTAACGTAGCGTTTCACATGCAGATACACCTGCAGTCACACACAGAATATAGGCATGCTGCAGCCGCTGTGACACTGTAACATAGTGTTTCACATGCAGATACACTTGCAGTCACACACAGAATATAGGCATGCTGCAGCCGCTGTGACACTGTAACGTAGCGTTTCACATGCAGATACACCTGCAGTCACACACAGAATATAGGCATGCTGCAGACGCTGTGACACTGTAACGTAGTGTTTCACATGCAGATACACTTGCAGTAACACACAGAATATAGGCATGCTGCAGCCGCTGTGACACTGTAACGTAGCGTTTCACATGCAGATACACCCGCAGTCACACACAAATAATAGGCATGCTGCAGCCGCTGTGACACTGTAATGTAGCGTTTCACATGCAGATACACCCGCAGTCACACACAGAATATAGGCATGCTGCAGCCGCTGTGACTCTGTAACGTAGCGTTTCACATGCAGATACACCTGCAGTCACACACAGAATATAGACATGCTGCAGCCGCTGTGACACTGTAACGTAGCGTTTCACATGCAGATACAGCCGCAGTCACACACAGAATATAGGCATGCTGCAGCTGCTGTGACACTGTAACGTAGCGTTTCACATGCAGATACACCCGCAGTCACACACAGATAATAGGCATGCTGCAGCCGCTGTGACACTGTAACGTAGCGTTTCACATGCAGATACACCTGCAGTCACACACAGAATATAGACATGCCGCAGCGGCTGTGACACTGTAACATAGCGTTTCACATGCAGATAGACCCGCAGTCACACACAGAATATAGGCATGCTGCAGACGCTGTGACACTGTAAAATAGCGTTTCACATGCAGATACACCTGCAGTCACACACAGAATATAGACATGCCGCAGCGGCTGTGACACTTTAACATAGCAAATCACATGCAGATACAGCTGCAGTCACACACAGAATATAGGCATGCCACAGCGGCTGTTGCACTGTAACGTAGCGTCTCACATGCAGATACACCCACAGTCACACACAGAATATAGACAAGCCACAGCGGTTGTGACACTGTAACGTAGCGTCTCACATGCAGATACACCCACAGTCACACACAGAATATAGACATGCCGCAGCGGCTGTTGCACTGTAACGTAGAGTCTCACATGCAGATACAGCCGCAGTCACACACAGAATATAGACATGCTGCAGCGGCTGTGACACTGTAACGTAGCATTTCACATGCAGATACAGCCGCAGTCACACACAGAATATAGGCATGTTGCAGCCGCTGTGACACTGTAATGTAGCGTGTCACATGCAGATACACCTGCAGTCACACACAGAATATAGACATGCTGCAGACGCTGTGACACTGTAACATAGCGTTTCACATGCAGATACACCTGCAGTCACACACAGAATATAGACATGCCGCAGCGGCTCTTGTACTGTAACGTAGCATTTCACATGCAGATACACCAACAGTCACACACAGAATATAGACATGCTGCAGCGGCTGTGACACTGTAACATAGCAATTCACATGCAGATACACCCGCAGTCACACACAGAATATAGGCATGCTGCAGCCGCTGTAGCGTAGCGTCTCACATGCAGATACTCCCGCAGTCACACACAGAATATAGGTATGCCGCAGCGGCTCTTGTACTGTAACGTAGCGTTTCACATGCAGATACACCCACAGTCACACACAGAATATAGACATGCTGCAGCGGCTCTGACACTGTAACGTAGCGTTTCACATGCAGATACACCCGCAGTGACACACAGAATATAGGCATGCTGCAGCCGCTGTGACACTTTAACATAGCATTTCACATGCAGATACAGCCTCAGTCACACACAGAATATAGACATGCCGCAGCCGCTGTGACACTGTAACTGAACATTTCGTATACAGATACACCTAAAGTAACACACAGAATATAGACATGCTGCAGCGGCTCTGACACTGTAACGTAGCGTTTCACATGCAGATATAGCCGCAGTCACACACAGAATATAGGCATGCTGCAGCGGCTGTGACACTGTAACGTAGCGTTTCACATGCAGATATAGCCGCAGTCACACACAGAATATAGGCATGCTGCAGCGGCTGTGACACTGTAACGTAGCATCTCACATGCAGATACAGCCGCAGTCACACACAGATTATAGGCATGCTGCAGCCGCTGTGACTCTGTAACGTAGCGTTTCACATGCAGATACACCTGCAGTCACACACAGAATATAGACATGCTGCAGCCGCTGTGACACTGTAACGTAGCGTTTCACATGCAGATACAGCCGCAGTCACACACAGAATATAGGTATGCTGCAGCTGCTGTGACACTGTAACGTAGCGTTTCACATGCAGATACACCCGCAGTCACACACAGATAATAGGCATGCTGCAGCCGCTGTGACACTGTAACGTAGCGTTTCACATGCAGATACACCTGCAGTCACACACAGAATATAGGCATGCTGCAGCCGCTGTGACACTGTAACGTAGCGTTTCACATGCAGATACACCTGCAGTCACACACAGAATATAGGCATGCTGCAGCCGCTGTGACACTGTAACGTAGCGTTTCACATGCAGATACACCTGCAGTCACACACAGAATATAGGCATGCTGCAGACGCTGTGACACTGTAAAATAGTGTTTCACATGCAGATACACCTGCAGTCACACACAGAATATAGACATGCCGCAGCGGCTGTGACACTTTAACATAGCAAATCACATGCAGATACAGCCGCAGTCACACACAGAATATAGGCATGCCACAGCGGCTGTTGCACTGTAACGTAGCGTCTCACATGCAGATACACCCACAGTCAAACACAGAATATAGACAAGCCACAGCGGTTGTGACACTGTAACGTAGCGTCTCACATGCAGATACACCCACAGTCACACACAGAATATAGGCATGCCACAGCGGCTGTTGCACTGTAACGTAGCGTCTCACATGCAGATACACCCACAGTCACACACAGAATATAGACATGCCGCAGCGGCTGTTGCACTGTAACGTAGTGTCTCACATGCAGATACAGCCGCAGTCACACACAGAATATAGGCATGTTGCAGCCGCTGTGACACTGTAATGTAGCGTGTCACATGCAGATACACCTGCAGTCACACACAGAATATAGACATGCTGCAGACGCTGTGACACTGTAACATAGCGTTTCACATGCAGATACACCTGCAGTCACACACAGAATATAGACATGCCGCAGCGGCTCTTGTACTGTAACGTAGCATTTCATATGCAGATACACCCACAGTCACACACAGAATATAGACATGCCGCAGCGGCTGTGACACTGTAACATAGCAATTCACATGCAGATACACCCGCAGTCACACACAGAATATAGGCATGCTGCAGCCGCTGTAACGTAGCGTCTCACATGCAGATACTCCCGCAGTCACACACAGAATATAGGTATGCCGCAGCGGCTCTTGTACTGTAACGTACCGTTTCACATGCAGATACACCCACAGTCACACACAGAATATAGACATGCTGCAGCGGCTCTGACACTGTAACGTAGCGTTTCACATGCAGATACACCCGCAGTGACACACAGAATATAGGCATGCTGCAGCCGCTGTGACACTTTAACATAGCATTTCACATGCAGATACAGCCGCAGTCACACACAGAATATAGACATGCCACAGCCGCTGTGACACTGTAACGGAGCATTTCGTATACAGATACACCTAAAGTAACACACAGAATATAGACATGCTGCAGGGGCAATGACACTGTAACGTAGCGTTTCACATGCAGATATAGCCGCAGTCACACACAGAATATAGGCATGCTGCAGCGGCTGTGACACTGTAACGTAGCGTTTCACATGCAGATATAGCCGCAGTCACACACAGAATATAGGCATGCTGCAGCGGCTGTGACACTGTAACGTAGCGTCTCACCTGCAGATACAGCCGCAGTCACACACAGATTATAGGCATGCTGCAGCCGCTGTGACTCTGTAACGTAGCGTTTCACATGCAGATACACCTGCAGTCACACACAGAATATAGACATGCTGCAGCCGCTGTGACACTGTAACGTAGCGTTTCACATGCAGATACAGCCGCAGTCACACACAGAATATAGGCATGCTGCAGCTGCTGTGACACTGTAACGTAGCGTTTCACATGCAGATACACCCGCAGTCACACACAGATAATAGGCATGCTGCAGCCGCTGTGACACTGTAACGTAGCGTTTCACATGCAGATACACCTGCAGTCACACACAGAATATAGGCATGCTGCAGCCGCTGTGACACTGTAACGTAGCGTTTCACATGCAGATACACCCGCAGTCACACATAGAATATAGGCATGCTGCAGCCACTGTGACACTGTAACGTAGCGTTTCACATGCAGATACACCTGCAGTCACACACAGAATATAGGCATGCTGCAGCCGCTGTGACACTGTAACGTAGCGTTTCACATGCAGATACACCCGCAGTCACACATAGAATATAGGCATGCTGCAGCCACTGTGACACTGTAACGTAGCGTTTCACATGCAGATACACCTGCAGTCACACACAGAATATAGACATGCCGCAGCGGCTGTGACACTGTAACATAGCGTTTCACATGCAGATAGACCCGCAGTCACACACAGAATATAGGCATGCTGCAGACGCTGTGACACTGTAAAATAGCGTTTCACAAGCAGATACACCTGCAGTCACACACAGAATATAGACATGCCGCAGCGGCTGTGACACTTTAACATAGCAAATCACATGCAGATACAGCCGCAGTCACACACAGAATATAGGCATGCCACAGCGGCTGTTGCACTGTAACGTAGCGTCTCACATGCAGATACACCCACAGTCACACACAGAATATAGACATGCCACAGCGGTTGTGAAACTGTAACGTAGCGTCTCACATGCCGATACACCCACAGTCACACACAGAATATAGGCATGCCACAGCGGCTGTTGCACTGTAACGTAGCGTCTCACATGCAGATACACCCACAGTCACACACAGAATATAGACATGCCGCAGCGGCTGTTGCACTGTAACATAGTGTCTCACATGCAGATACAGCCGCAGTCACACACAGAATATAGACATGCTGCAGCGTCTGTGACACTGTAACGTAGCATTTCACATGCAGATACAGCCGCAGTCACACACAGAATATAGGCATGCTGCAGCCGCTGTGACACTGTAATGTAGCGTGTCACATGCAGATACACCTGCAGTCACACACAGAATATAGACATGCTGCAGACGCTGTGACACTGTATCATAGCGTTTCACATGCAGATACACCTGCAGTCACACACAGAATATAGACATGCCGCAGCGGCTCTTGTACTGTAACGTAGCATTTCACATGCAGATACACCCACAGTCACACACAGAATATAGACATGCCGCAGCGGCTGTGACACTGTAACATAGCAATTCACATGCAGATACACCCGCAGTCACACACAGAATATAGGCATGCTGCAGCTGCTGTGACACTGTAACGTAGCGTTTCACATGCAGATACACCCGCAGTCACACACAGATAATAGGCATGCTGCAGCCGCTGTGACACTGTAACGTAGCGTTTCACATGCAGATACACCTGCAGTCACACACAGAATATAGGCATGCTGCAGCCGCTGTGACACTGTAACGTAGCGTTTCACATGCAGATACACCCGCAGTCACACATAGAATATAGGCATGCTGCGGCCACTGTGACACTGTAACGTAGCGTTTCACATGCAGATACACCTGCAGTCACACACAGAATATAGGCATGCTGCAGCCGCTGTGAAACTGTAACGTGGCGTTTCACATGCAGATACACCTGCAGTCACACACAGAATATAGACATGCCGCAGCGGCTGTGACATTGTAACATAGCGTTTCACATGCAGATAGACCCGCAGTCACACACAGAATATAGGCATGCTGCAGACGCTGTGACACTGTAAAATAGCGTTTCACAAGCAGATACACCTGCAGTCACACACAGAATATAGACATGCCGCAGCGGCTTTGACACTTTAACATAGCAAATCACATGCAGATACAGCCGCAGTCACACACAGAATATAGGCATGCCACAGCGGCTGTTGCACTGTAACGTAGCGTCTCACATGCAGATACACCCACAGTCACACACAGAATATAGACATGCCACAGCGGTTGTGAAACTGTAACGTAGCGTCTCACATGCCGATACACCCACAGTCACACACAGAATATAGGCATGCCACAGCGGCTGTTGCACTGTAACGTAGCGTCTCACATGCAGATACACCCACAGTCACACACAGAATATAGACATGCCGCAGCGGCTGTTGCACTGTAACGTAGTGTCTCACATGCAGATACAGCCGCAGTCACACACAGAATATAGACATGCTGCAGCGTCTGTGACACTGTAACGTAGCATTTCACATGCAGATACAGCCGCAGTCACACACAGAATATAGGCATGCTGCAGCCGCTGTGACACTGTAATGTAGCGTGTCACATGCAGATACACCTGCAGTCACACACAGAATATAGACATGCTGCAGACGCTGTGACACTGTATCATAGCGTTTCACATGCAGATACACCTGCAGTCACACACAGGATATAGACATGCCGCAGCGGCTCTTGTACTGTAACGTAGCATTTCACATGCAGATACACCCACAGTCACACACAGAATATAGACATGCCGCAGCGGCTGTGACACTGTAACATAGCAATTCACATGCAGATACACCCGCAGTCACACACAGAATATAGGCATGCTGCAGCCGCTGTGACTCTGTAACGTAGCGTCTCACATGCAGATACTCCCGCATGCACACACAGAATATAGGTATGCCGCAGCGGCTCTTGTACTGTAACGTAGCGTTTCACATGCAGATACACCCACAGTCACACACAGAATATAGACATGCTGCAGCGGCTCTGACACTGTAACGTAGCGTTTCACATGCAGATACACCCGCAGTGACACACAGAATATAGGCATGCTGCAGCCGCTGTGACACTTTAACATAGCATTTCACATGCAGATACAGCCGCAGTCACACACAGAATATAGACTTGCCGCAGCCGCTGTGACACTGTAACGGAGCATTTCGTATACAGATACACCTAAAGTAACACACAGAATATAGACATGCTGCAGCGGCTCTGACACTGTAACGTAGCGTTTCACATGCAGATACAGCCGCAGTCACACACAGAATATAGGCATGCTGCAGACGCTGTGACACTGTAAAATAGCGTTTCACAAGCAGATACACCTGCAGTCACACACAGAATATAGACATGCCGCAGCGGCTTTGACACTTTAACATAGCAAATCACATGCAGATACAGCCGCAGTCACACACAGAATATAGGCATGCCACAGCGGCTGTTGCACTGTAACGTATCGTCTCACATGCAGATACACCCACAGTCACACACAGAATATAGACATGCCACAGCGGTTGTGAAACTGTAACGTAGCGTCTCACATGCCGATACACCCACAGTCACACACAGAATATAGGCATGCCACAGCGGCTGTTGCACTGTAACGTAGCGTCTCACATGCAGATACACCCACAGTCACACACAGAATATAGACATGCCGCAGCGGCTGTTGCACTGTAACGTAGTGTCTCACATGCAGATACAGCCGCAGTCACACACAGAATATAGACATGCTGCAGCGTCTGTGACACTGTAACGTAGCATTTCACATGCAGATACAGCCGCAGTCACACACAGAATATAGGCATGCTGCAGCCGCTGTGACACTGTAATGTAGCGTGTCACATGCAGATACACCTGCAGTCACACACAGAATATAGACATGCTGCAGACGCTGTGACACTGTATCATAGCGTTTCACATGCAGATACACCTGCAGTCACACACAGGATATAGACATGCCGCAGCGGCTCTTGTACTGTAACGTAGCATTTCACATGCAGATACACCCACAGTCACACACAGAATATAGACATGCCGCAGCGGCTGTGACACTGTAACATAGCAATTCACATGCAGATACACCCGCAGTCACACACAGAATATAGGCATGCTGCAGCCGCTGTGACTCTGTAACGTAGCGTCTCACATGCAGATACTCCCGCATGCACACACAGAATATAGGTATGCCGCAGCGGCTCTTGTACTGTAACGTAGCGTTTCACATGCAGATACACCCACAGTCACACACAGAATATAGACATGCTGCAGCGGCTCTGACACTGTAACGTAGCGTTTCACATGCAGATACACCCGCAGTGACACACAGAATATAGGCATGCTGCAGCCGCTGTGACACTTTAACATAGCATTTCACATGCAGATACAGCCGCAGTCACACACAGAATATAGACTTGCCGCAGCCGCTGTGACACTGTAACGGAGCATTTCGTATACAGATACACCTAAAGTAACACACAGAATATAGACATGCTGCAGCGGCTCTGACACTGTAACGTAGCGTTTCACATGCAGATACAGCCGCAGTCACACACAGAATATAGGCATGCTGCAGCTGCTGTGACACAGTAACGTAGCGTTTCACATGCAGATATAGCCGCAGTCACACACAGAATATAGGCATGCTGCAGCGGCTGTGACACTGTAACGTAGCGTCTCACATGCAGATACACCCGCAGTCACACACAGATTATAGGCATGCTGCATATAATTTTAATCATTTGACAGTCACAAAAACAGACAAATCTCAGGTGCACAACTCCAAATTATTAATAATATATAAATGCAATAACATTTTGCAATCAATAGAGGTTTTTAGCATAATCTTGGCCAAGGTTATGGGCCTATCCACCATATCCAGGTAACCTCTGTAGGGTAGGTCCCTAACATACTACGATTCAAATCCAGAGCGCAGGACACCCCCAAACTAGCCCAGCTAAGCTGCCCCAGGGCACGGCCATAGTAAGAAAAGTGCAGTGTGAAAGAGATAGTTAGGAGCAGCTACTGCTGCATATAAAGAATGAAAATAAATTGTGAGGTACATATATAATAAACAAACAGTGAAGGGTTAAAATGTGTTATAAAAGAAAAATGTGTTATATTGCGGTGCCCTGAAACAGATCAACAAAGGCAATCCAGGGGGACCCACGCCCCAAAAATGAACCAAAGTTGCACTACAGTATATAAAACTTGTAGGACTTACCTAGAATTGTGCCTAATACCAGTGTGCATATACATTACCAGACTCCATGCTTTTAAACCAATAAGGTAGGGGTGCTAATCCAGACTGAGGGCGTCTCCTTTCCCTCAGGTGTGCAATAAAGCACATTAAATGGAGTATATAGGAAAGATTTCTGGACTGCACACCCTGAATATATATATAATGGGAGGTGCTACCTGATGAGACTAATTGCAGGCACAAAAACAGACAAATCTCAGGTGCACAACTCCAAATTATTAATAATATATAAATGCAATAAAATTTTGCAGGGTGTGCAGTCCAGAAATCTTTCCTATACAAATCATTTGACAGTAAAAAGTTGCATGAAAAGATGCTCAACGCTACCAAGTCACACCAGGGCATGGCGCGACTAGAAGGGCTGTTTAACGTGCAAGGAAGTAAGATGTATGTGGACACATCTGTAGGAAAGCTGGACAAAGTTCTTCTCAGGCCATGTAGCAAGGTAAGAGATGAAGTGCCCACCACTGGCGCTAGCTATCATCGGGTTTCTCCAATGCAGCTTCGTCATGCAAGGCTGGTAACGTAGTATCTCAGGATGGCGATAGCGGAGGATGTATGTATAAGAGATTATTTATTTATTTGAATAAAGCATTATTTACTTATTGGAATGCCAGACAATCAAATATTATATTTAATATTTTTTAGATTTTCTTTTCTAACAAGTGGCACTGTAATGCCAGGTCAGGACCCGCCGCAGGTTTGAACTGGCAAAACCAGGTCCCATATGCACAGATCCCACCAATACTGGGTTTCCTTATGGTGCGGCTCCTCTTATATTAATACATTAAGCTGATAACTGGTTTTCTATCATTGTGATAAGCGGCAATAGAAAATCCTGGTTACCACTACGTAAAACGTGTGAGGAGGAAGCAGTGATGACCGGAGCATCGGGGGTAGGAGTGTGTCAGTCCCACCCCGGAGCAGCATGAGAAGAACACATTATGGTAAAAAGTTCACACAACAATTTATAACAAATTAAACATAAATTTGTTCCAATATTTAAAGGGGTCAGTTAAAAGGAATAAGAGACTCTTCCCCACTCATTTCTAATCCCAGCCACAGATATTTATGTTCACTCATCTACCAGACAATACTGACCAGGCGTTTCCATGCAGCTCATACCCTGTAATGTGATATGGATTATACAGCTAGGCTACACTATAATAATGTACCATTACATTATTTTATAGCAGGGAGGCATAAGAGCGGCGTGGAAACCTTTGGGCGTCAGACACTGCTCCCACTCTCATGCCAGAAACGCCAGCTGGGATTTGTCCGATTGCGAGTAATTTAGTACTCTGTGCAGAATATGTACAAAATTAGTTTATTGACTGGTCAATGTGGGTGGTAGGGGCACAAAGGAGCATTGCGCCAATGGACGGGTTTATGGGAAGACCAGTGATTTTCTCCACCAAATCTGTTATAGCATTCCAGAAACGGACAATCCTAGGATCAGACCAGGATTTTAATATATATATGAGGTAGGCTATATAAGCCATTTACCACCAGTCCTTGTGGAGATTTTATCACAAGACCACAGGCAAATCTATCACAGTCGTTAAGTCAGTCAGTATCCCAGAAGAAACTCCAGAAAACATGTACTGTCGGTGTAATTCCAATGGTTAGGGGGAGCACAAGGTGAGAATAACCCTGAGTATTATACAGTCATCTATGATGTGGAATCCAATCTGTTACTGCCCTCCCCCCACAATAAGATACTCATCCATCTCCACCCTTCACATTCAATAAATATTCCTTTCTACTCCAATTCACTGTGATATTCGTTACTCATAGACAGGCCTGACAACCTGCTAACGTTCTCCATCAGTCTCTTCTCCTTCAACAGACTAACCCACTGTGACTGATTCCATATAGAAACACTTCAGGCTACACAATTCCCCACCACCCTCTCCTATTTCTCCAAACAAGTCCCTGCTGATCCTTATATGTCCAATAAACACGCTGCATAGCAGATACAGTACTCCCCCTCCATGGCACTGTCTGGAAGAAGTGGGGTAAGACGTTCTGTAGAGTGGGGGCACTGTCTGGTAGAAGTAGGGTAAGGAGTTCTGTAGAGTAGGGGGCATGGTCTGGTAGAAGTAGGGTAAGGAGTTCTGTAGAGTGGGGGGCATGGTCTGGTAGAAGTAGGGTAAGGAGTTTTGTAGAGTAGGGGGCATTGTCTGGTAGAAGTAGGGTAAGGAGTTCTGTAGAGTGGGGGGCATGGTCTGGTAGAAGTAGGGTAAGGAGTTCTGTAGAGTGGGGGGCACTGTCTGGTAGAAATAGGATAAGGAGTTCTGTAGAGTGGGGGGCACTGTCTGGTAGAAGTAGGGTAAAGAGTTCTGTAGAGTGGGGGGCACTATCTGGTAGAAGTAGGGTAAAGAGTTCTGTAGAGTGGGGGTACTGTCTGATAGAAGTAGGATAAGGAGTCCTGTAGAGTGGGGGCCAATGGCTGGTAGAAGTAGGGTAAAGAGTTCTGTAGAGTGGGGGGCACTGTCTGGTAGAAATAGGATAAGGAGTTCTGTAGAGTGGGGGGCACTGTCTGGTAGAAGTAGGGTAAAGAGTTCTGTAGAGTGGGGGGCACTATCTGGTAGAAGTAGGGTAAAGAGTTCTGTAGAGTGGGGGTACTGTCTGGTAGAAGTAGGATAAGGAGTCCTGTAGAGTGGGGGCCAATGGCTGGTAGAAGTAGGGTAAAGAGTTCTGTAGAGTGGGGGGGCACTGTCTGGTAGAAGTAGGATAAGGAGTTCTGTAGAGTGGGGGGCACTGTCTGAAAGAAGTGGGGTAAGACGTTCTGTAGAGTGGGGGGCACTGTCTGGTAGAAGAAGGGTAAGGAGTTCTGTAGAGTGGGGGCACTGTCTGGTAGAAGAAGGGTAAGGAGTTCTTTAGAGTGGGGGCACTGTCTGGTAGAAGTAGGATAAGGAGTTCTGTACAGTGGGGGGCACTGTCTGGTAGAAGTAGGGTAAAGAGTTCTGTAGAGTGGCAGTGTTCGCAGATACACGCTATAGCGTGTATTTTACCCGATATCGGGCACTGGGGACCCACTTTTTTAAAGTAGCCGGGTCCCCGGGAACGCGATGTGCTGTGGCCAATCCTTGACAGCTGGCTGCAGCACAGCGCGTCCCCCTGCAGAGACAGAAATAACGCTGTCTGTTAGAGCAGCCAATGAGAGTCAGACAGACTCTCATTGGCTGCTGCTGTGGAAAGCCGTGCTGGGATCAAGTGTCTGATCCCAGCATCGGCACAACGTCCGTGCCCAGCGCTGGGACAGTGTTTGTTCCCATAACCGGGTAAGCCACCGCGGCGGGTACCTGGTGAAGGGACCGCCTGGTCCCTTCCACCAGTGGCGGTGAGAGAAGCTTGGCCCCGGGCGCGAGCTGAACGGAGCTCGCTGCCCAGAAGCCAAGTAGCGGCGGCGGTTGTTTGGCACTGGCCACAAGCTTTTGGCTCGCGGTCCAGCAGCCAATAGGAGGCAGACTCGACAAGCCAATCGCGGCTCGCCGCGTCATAGCCCCGCCCACTCGTGGCGTCTTGAAAAGACCCCGCTGAGTGGGAAAGTTCAGTCCGTCGGCGGAGGGGAGGAGTGAAGATCTCCCGAAGAGAAGAGCGGCGCAGCAACAGTTCCGGCGGCCGCACAAGAGGCCAGAAGACGGTGTGATCAATAAGGAAGAGGCGGCGCCGCTTCCAAGGATGGGCCAGCGGCAGAAGACTGAAGCTGAGGACCGAAGAGGAATGCGGGGGAGGAAAGCAAAAGAGCTAACGAGGCTCCCCCCCGCAGCCTCTTCCACCTTGGGCCACCGGAATTTTACTCCTTCCTAGACCACCAGGGTTGTCGGGCACTAGGCCCGTGGGATAAATTCAGGCAATAGGCCTGTGGGTCTATAGGCGGGCACAAGGCCCGGGCAACATAGGGGGCATTAGGCCCAATTGAAGGTATATGCCCCCCAAATAGGTGTGTGACTTGGGCATTAGGCCCAGGTCACTAGAGGGCCCACCTAATTGCCCTTTAGTGGACTGGGCCTAATGCCCAGGTCACTCACACCTATTGGGGCAGATACTTTCATTGGACTGCATAGGTGGTTGAAGGCATATGGGGGGGCAATGCACAGGGGGACCTGCTGCTGAGGGCAATGCACAGGGGGACCTGCTGCTGGGGGGCAATGCACAGGGGAACCTGCTGCTGGGGGCAATGCACAGGGGGACCTGCTGCTGGGGGCAATGCACAGAGGGAACTGCTGCTGGGGGCAATGCACAGGGGGAACTGCTACTGGGGGCAATGCACAGGGCGACTGCTATTGGGGGCAATGCACAGGGGGACTGCTACTAGGGGCAATGCATAGGGGGGCTACTACTGGGGCAATGCATAGGGGGACTAAAGGGCATTAATGTACGGCATAATGTGTAAAGGGCATTAATGTGCGGCATCATTTTGTAAGGGGTATTACTGCTTGGCATAATGTGTAAAGGCTGGGCTTTGCTGTGGCATAATGTGTAAAGGGCATTAATGTGCGAAATAATGTGTAAAGACCAGGCATTTATACTTTGATAAATATGCCTATTACCTAAAGTGGCTAACCATAATATCACTTTAAAACGGGACACATGAATTAATTACAAAGGTTCTGTGACTGGCTGACTTCATGCCTGGATTTCACCTGGTTTTAATGAGCCACAGAACCTGTGTAATCCATGAGTGTCCCAGTTTAAAGGGATGATATGGTAAGCCTACTTATTCACTATGGGTTTTGTGAACAGACAAGTCATATTACCTGAAAGATCATTGAGGCATTAAAACATGCATTTAAGGGGCTTGTGGGGATATCTGATGCTGTTGGGGGTATCAGATCTGCATTTTAGGGGCATGTGGGGAGGTCTGAGGCATATGGGGAGCTCTAAAGCATAAATTATGATGGGACCCAGAAATGGTCAGGTAGGACCCCATTTTTTTAAAGTGGTGGGTCCCTGGGACCCACAAAATTTGTCGCTCACAACGATCACTGGAGTGGGGCCACTGTCTGGTAGAAGAATGGTAAGGAGTTCTGTAGAGTGGGGGCACTGTCTGGTAGAAGTAGGGTAAGGAGTTCTGTAGAGTGGGGGCACTGTCTGGTAGCAGAAGGGTAAGGAGTTCTGTAGAGTGGGGGGCATGGTCTGGTAGATGTGGGGTTTTTGATTGGCCCTCATGCTTTTATGTAGGAGATTATATAGTTTACATTATGCTGCGGCTGTAATGTCACCTCTGTGCTGCTGGTTTATCGCTGGCTTGCCATATCATTTACAGTAAATCTAAAATAATCTTCCTTGCAGCCTGTACACTAAACAGCATCTGGAGCATGGCACACCTACACAAACCCCCTCTAGGGGCATGCCACACATACACAAACACCCTCTAGGGGCATGCTGCACACTGCACTACTCTGGGTGGCTCTGGACATGTGCCTGGGAGGCATGGGGGGAGTTACACACATCCCCGGGGGCAGCACAGAACACTGCTTTTGGCAGGTGAACCATCTCCATTATATACAGAGGGAAAACAAGAGATATGGTAAGAACTTACCTTTGTTATCTCTGTTTCTACGAAGTCCATAGGGTCCACAGGGTTGACCTTAGGGTATAGCTGCATATGGATCCACGGGCACCACACAGTTAAAGCTTTAGCTCCCAGGATGCACTTGGGTCCATCCTCCTCTATACCCCGCCCCCGAGCCACAGGCACCTCAGTTGGTAAGCAGCCTAGGCCGGAGGAGGAGACAAAACAGAGAGAGAGAAGGAAGACTGGAACACACAAGAAACCATACTCACAGAAATGGGAGATGGGAAAACCGGTGACCGGTCACAGCCTATTTGAAGCCAGGTGCGTCAGGGTGGGCGCCCTGTGGACTTCGTAGAAACATAGATAACAAAGGTAACTTCTTACCATATCTCTTGTTTTCTACTTCAGGGTCCATAGGGGTCCACAGGTTTGACCTTGGGGATGTCACAAAGCAGTTCAACTAAGGGTGGTGACGCTCCTGTGCAGAATGAAGAATCCTGCACTCAAAGGATGTATCCTGAGAGGCAAAGGTGTCAAACGCATAAAACCTCAAAAACATCTGAATTGAAGACCAAGTGGCTGCCTTACGCAGCTGAACAGCGGAGGCACCACGTCTAGCAGCCGAAGAAGGACCCACAGATCGAGTGGAATGAGCCTTAACAGAGGCTGGAACAGGCAAACGTTCCTGTATGTAAGCTTCACGAATAACAGAACAAAGCCAATGGGCTAAAGTTTGTTTGTTGGCAGGCCAACCCCTCCTGTGAAAACCAAAGAGGACAAACAAAGAATCGGACCGTCTAACCGAAGCAGTCTGGTCCACATAAATTCTAAGAGCACGGACAACGTCCAACGAAGCCTCACTAGCTGTAAGATCAGGAGACTGAAAAGCTGGCACCACAAGTTCCTGATTGATGTGGAACTTAGAGACCACTTTAGGCAAAAACTCAGGACGAGTGCGAAAAATTAAGAAGGGGGGACTACAGGAGAACGCCCCCAACTCAGACACCCTCCTGGCCGAAGCAATTACCAGGAGAAAACCCACTTGAGGTCCACCGACTCAAGGGGCTCAAAAGGAGGTCCCTGCAGGACCCGAAGAACCACCGCCAAATCCCAAGGTGCCACAGTAGGCACAAAGGGTGGCTGAATTCTCAGAACACCTTGGAAAAAGGTGTGAACGTCCGGTAAAGTAGCAATCTTGCGTTGGAACCATACAGACAATGCCGACACATGCACCTTCAGTGAGGCAAGACGTAAGCCTAGGTCGAGACCAGACTGGAGAAAAGCCATAATCCTTGACACCCTGAACATTTGAGGCTCATAGTTCCTGGACTCACACCACTGAAAGAAAGTGTGCCACAGACTTACGCAACCTCAGCATGGTACTGATAACAGAACTCGAAAAACCCCGGGACCTTAAGACGGCTGTCTCAAGAGCCACGCTGTCAAAGACAGCCGACCCAGATACGTGTAAAGGTAGGACCCCTGAGACAGCAGGTCCCGACGCTTAGGCAGAAGGTACGGAACGTCTACTGACAAGCTCTTGAGATCGGAGTACCAAGGACGTCTGGACCACGCTGGAGCCACCAACAGAAACGTGCCTCCATCCTGTTTGATCTCTCTTAGAACCCAAGGCAGCAGAGAGATCAGAGAAAACAGATATGCTAGGTGAAATGTCCACTTCACCGACAGCGCGTCCACCAGACATGCGCCTGCGTCTCTTGTCCATGATCCGTACACGGGCAACTTGTAGTTGTGACAGGATGCCATCAGATCCAACTCTGGCACTTGTCCACGAGAAGCTGAAACACCTCTGGGTGAAGCGACCATTCCCCTGGATGCACATCGTGATGGCTGAGGAAGTCCGCCTCCCAATTGAGGACTTCCGGGATGAAGATAGCTGGAAGGTGGCACTCCGCCCAAGTTGGATTTGAGACACCTCCAACATCGCAGCTCGACTGCGAGTTCCTCCCTGGTGATTTATGTTTGCACCTGAACTGCTCTTCCGTGAAGAGCGGTGCCTGGCGACAGTAGTGCACGGTACACTGCCCGCAGCTCTAGCACGTTTATGGGATGAGCTGCTTCTTCCACAGACCACCGGCCCTGAAGAGACAACGAGCCGGTCACTGCTCCCCGTCCCCGGAGACTGGCATCTGTTGTGAGCAGAACCCAGTCCGGGATCCAAAAGGGGCGACCCTCACTGAGATGATCTGTCTGAAGCCACCAGCTTAGTGACAGATGTACTTCCAGAGACAACACCAGCCTCTGTGTCCGGATCTGGTGAGGTAACCCGTTCCATTCGGAAAGAATCTGCCCCTGTAGGGGCCTCGAATGGAATTGGGCAAATTCCACCATGTCGAAAGCCAACACCATGGATCATAGAACTCTCATGGCCGAGTGTACCGACACTGTGCAACTGCTCAGGCAACTGTGTATATGCAGTTGCAGGGAGGAAACCTTCTCTGGAGTCAAGAAGATCCGCTGCTGACGAGAATCTAGGAGAGCTCCCAAATGGGCCATCCTTTGTAATGGGATCAGAGAGGACTTCTTCCAATATATTAACCACCCGTGTGCTTGTAGACAAGCAATGGTCAGATGGAGATGGCGAAGAAGTACCTCCGGGGAGCTTGCTAGCAGAAGAAGGTCATCCAGATATGGCAACAGCCGTATACCCTGGTTCCGAAGGTGGGCGGCCATGATTGCCTCACCTTGGTGAACACCCTCAGAGCCATAGACAGGCCAAAGGGCAACGCCCGAAACTGGTAGTGGTGTTGCAGGATAGCAAACCTCAGATACCGTTGGTGTGCAAGTGCTATAGGCACATGGAGGTAGGCGTCCTGGATATCCAGGGAGACCATGTAATCCCCGGGTCCCATCGCCAGAATAATGGAATGCAACGTTTCCATCCTGAATCTGGGAACTCTGAGATATTTGTTCAGAGACTTCAAATTGAGGATAGGGCAATGAGAACCGTTGGGTTTCTGTACCAGGAACAGAGTAGAATAGTACCCCGTCCCACATTGTAACTGTGGAACGGGAGCAATGACCCCTGCTTGCAGCAAGGACTCTATAGCTTCCTGAATCTGCGAAGCTTTGGTCTCATCCAGAGAAGGACTCATGCAGAAAAAACTGGTGGGGCGGCCTGAGCCGAAATGATAGGGCGTACTCCTGGGAGACTACTTCTTGAACCCAGGCATCCGTGGTGGTATTGTGCCAACACTGGGCAAATTGAAGAAGTCGGCATCCCACTCTGGGGTCCCCCAGAGGGAGGCCCGTTCCATCAGGCAGCAGGTTTATCTTTCTGCTTGGAAGAAGGGCACCTGGCACTCCACGCTCGCTTTTTAGGTTTAGGAGCGACCTTGGTTGCCGACTGCCTCGGGAAGGACTTACCTTTGGCCTTACCCTGAACCCGAAAGGACCAAAAGGCAGAGCTCCTCACTTTAGCCGGCGCTGAAGCCACAGGGAGGAAGGCTGACTTGGATTTAGCCAGAGTATTTACTATCTTGACCAAGTCAGGACCAAATAGCAAAAGGCAAAATCCCCATTAAAAGGCAAAGCCTCCAGGCCCTTTTTAGAGTCAGCAACAGCCCTCCAGGACCTCAGACACAAGGACCGATGAGCAGACACAGCCGTAGCTGAAACTCTAGAAGTCAGCAGACTGGCATCCAACGACGCTTCCCCAATATAGGAAGTAGCGTATCTCATCTGTCCTACCAACGCTTTCTGAATCTCTGGAGCATCCTCAGGAAAGGTATCTTCCAAAGCATTGGCCCAGCTCTCGATGGCCTTAGCCACCCATGAGATGGCCATGGACGGGCGAATCACTGCCCCTGAGAGAGAGTTAATGGACTTCAATGCAGGTCACTTTCCTGTCTGTGGGATCTTTCAAAGAGGAGATACACGGTAAAGGCAGCGTAGCGCTTTTAATTAAGCAAATGACATGGGAATCCACCGCAGGTGGGGTTTCCCATTTTCTGCAATAATCATCAGGAAAAGGGTAGTTAGATACCAACCTTTTCTGTGGTTGGAATTTCTTACTAGGCAGCTGCCAAGCTACCGCCATATGATCCACCAATTGGTCAGACAGAGGAAAAATATTTGAAGTAACCTTAACCTTTTTGAAGTTAGGATACTTAGACTTAGGCGCCGGGACATCATCCTCTACAGGGGCTGGCTGGCAACTTTAAGCCTGGGGGCCAGGCACAAGTAAGTGGCCCGGTTTTTCCACCAGCGCATTGCAGTGGAGAAAGTCGCATGATAGTCTCTGTAGGTGTGGCTTGTCTAAAGTGGGAGTGCTTTAAATAGCCAATTAAATATATGAAAAATTGTTATGTCAAAGTGCTATAAACAAATACAAAGACCAGCCCCATCCCAAACCAGAAACCATTCCAGTGACCACTGCAAAATGCTCACAGCACTCTAGTGACGTATATACATTGCAGGAACCATTCTACTTACCAATATACAATACAGGGATTATTTTCATTACTAAGATACAGTACAGGTACATTTCTCGTGATAGATATATAATAAAGGGAGCATTCTAGTGACCAATATAGAATGCAGGGACCATTCCAGTCACTGATATAATGCAGAGAGGTTCCCAGTGATCAACAGATCAGGGAGCGTCACAGTGATGTGCCACATAAGGCAGAGAGGTTCACAGTGACTGTCAGATCAGGGAGCGGCGCAGTGATGTGCCATATAACGCAGAGAGGTTCACAGTGACCGCCAGATCAGGGAGCGTTGCAGTGATCTGCCATATAATGCAGAAAGGTTCACAGTGACCACCAGATCAGGGAGCGTTGCAGTGATGTGCCATATAATGCAGAGAGGTCACAGTGACCGTCAGATCAGGGAGCATTGCAGTGATGTGCCATATAATGCAGAGAGGTTCGCAGTGACCGTCAGATCAGGGAGCAGTGCAGTGATGTGCCATATAATGCAGAGAGGTTCGCAGTGACCGTCAGATCAGGGAGCAGTGCAGTGATGTGCCATATAATGCAGAGAGGTCACAGTGACCGTCAGATCAGGGAGTGTTGCAGTGATGTGCCATATAACGCAAAAAGGTTCACAGTGACCGTCAGATCAGGAAGCGCGCAGTGATGTGCCACATAATGCAGAGAGGTTCGCAGTAGCCGCTAGATCAGGGAGCGTCGCAGTGATGTGCCACTTAATGCAGAGAGGTTCACAGTGCCCTTCAGAACAGGGAGCATCGCAGTGATGTGCCACATAATGCAGAGAGGTTCGCAGTAGCCGCTAGATCAGGGAGCGTTGTATTGGCTGCCAGATAATGCAGAGCATCGCAGTAATCACCAGATAATTCAGAGACCAACAGAGACCCACATATAACACAGATATTATGAATATCCTCTAACACACAATAATAATACACCCTATAAACACACATTATTACACCACCCCAGCACAGACTGTATTAAAACACCCCCCTCCCCCACAGAAAACAAAAAAAAGCAACTATACCTCTCCCCATTACATAAGTATTCCATCCCCCACCCCCTCAAATATTTAAACATTTCATATCCCCACTAACACTTACCTGTCTGGTCCCTGCGGAACTCCAAGGTACAGGAAGAGATAAAATGGACTTGAGGGGGCGGCGACTCGGGTGAGGGGGCGCAGTCTTGGGCACGGACAGGAGGAGGTGGATTAAAATAGCCAGTTAGGGCAGGAGAGGGGTGGGCCTCCTGGTGAGGGGGCGGGATAGGAACAAGTTTAGAATAGCCAGAGAGGGTAGAGGAGGGGGCGGGATCTTGCCCGGTACACTGGAGAGAGTGGATTCAGTAGTGACAGACAGGAGAGGGGTGGAGACTCAGGGGTGTCTCAAGCAGGGAGGGACTGACACAGTCTCGTCTCAGACAGGAAGCAGGTAGTGTATCAATGCAGAGTGCACAGCCCCTGCTGCGGAGCAGACTCGGAACAGTGCTCAGTGTGCAGCTACAAGCTGCACGGATGTGACAGGCAGCCGGGTAACAGGCAGAGAATGCTGCACAGCCGCTCTGATGGTTCTATTGTTGGAGAGACTGCAGAGCACTTTCTGCCTGTCACCCGGCCGTCAGTTCTGCATGTGCAGTGACACCGGCCCTCACTGAAGGAATAGTGTACCGGCCCGGGGGGCATATGGCACCCTGCCCCCCGGCCCAGCCCGCCCCTGATCCTCTATATGAAGGATGGCTCGCACCGCCCTAACTAATGCCGACACATTAATGGAGGACAGTTTCAACCTCCAGGCCTGTAGCGTCAGAGTCCTCATGAATCTCTCCCTCGTCTTAGGACACCTCAGAGTCCGACAATTGCGCCGTCAATGTACTAACGACATGACACTCGTACGCCTTATGCGGCATATAACTTTGTAACATCGACTGAAAAGCCGAAGATGTGGCCGCCAGGCTGTACCGAGCTGGAGAGTACCTCCACCCAGGGTGGATTACTCTGAAAAGGCACCACAGACTGTTGCGTCACCGGGGAAGACTGTACGAACACAGGCATCCCCGTATAGGGACCTACAGTCTGGGACCCGGGTGGAGACTGCAATATTTGCAGAATACCCGGGGAATGGGGAATGGAGTGCTGGGGAAACGCCCTAGGAGGGACTGCTGTTGGGACCGATAAACGGTCAGCAATCAACACCAGAACCTGTGAAAACATCGCCCATGGAGGGTCCTGTGACATAGGGGTTTTAGTAGTGCCAGGTACCAGCCGTCACCGCTCGCACAGACCATCCTGAGATAGATCCTCCCTATTAAATCCTGCAGAACAGCGTCTGCAGGAAACCAACACAGGAGACCCAGAGCACTCCACCTCCTCATCAGACATGATATAGTAAATACACAGGAATTACTTATCACAGGAAGCATTATGGTGTTAACACCTGCGCGCTCTCAAGTGTGCAATACAACAGTCCAAAATATGGTACTGTGTGACACACAACTGTATGTAACCGACCTCACCAATACTTGTTTTATTCAAGTGAGGTCCGCAGAAAAGCCCTCCCCCACACACCTTTGGGCCGTAGGAGAAGGAAAGGGATAGGTATAAGCTGACAGTAAGTAGAAATAAGTCACAGACAGGCAGCACTAGCAAAAGTCACATACATTGCAGGAAGAAATATTCACTGCACCTTCCGCTAAACTCAACCACCCAGATTCAGTGTCTGGGAGGGCTATAGTGCTGTATACACTATCCTACAACAGGGGAGAGGAACACAGGGGGACCGGACCACATATACAGCCTGAGAGATCTGCGTTGTGCCATGGAGAAAATGGCCGCCGGAGACCTCAGAGGAGGAGTGGCCGAAGATAAGCACAGCTCAGCGACGCCAGACACCGAGTAGAAAGGTGCGCTGAGCTGAGGTGAGGAGCCGCTGTACAGGGAAAGCTGTCTCCCCTGGCTATCAATTAACCCCAGGGTTGCTGGTACCACTTCCAACCTAATACCCTGGTGGTCTAGTGTTCACACGGGGTATGCCTCATGGAGGGGGAGCCCGCTGCCACCGCTAGCGCCTCTGGTCTGTCCCCAGGACCGGAGATATCAGACTGCATTTAGAAGTATCCGCGGGCCGCCTAACGAGGCGACTCGCGGCTTACCTTGATTCCCGTGTCGTTCGGCAGCAGTCTTGGGATTCCCCAGAGCCCGGCTAGTACAGACTCTGGGGTCCCGCTGCGATCCCCAGATCTGTACTGGCGTCGCGGAGCCAGTGGGAAGAAGACGCGGCAGCGTGGACGTCCTAAAGGACAGGGACATATTGGCTGCATCATTGCTGACAAACTCTCTGGTATAACTACTAAAGTGAAACCTCAGCAACTCGACACAACACCCACAGCAGCCAACGAACTGGGTTTTTAGATGTTATTAATATTTTTCATATTTTCTCAATCGGATCTCTTGCGATAACCATTGATGTGTTAAATTGAATTCATAACGGACTGTTACCACAATCATAAATAAGTAAGTATAATTACAGTACTTATAGCAGGTGATGTATGAATAAGTGCAAACCTGGTGCCAAAAAATGCACTGAACCCAATATGATTTTTTGCTTTCATAAAAAGTTCTATTTCTGCAATATAAACGGTGCAAATGAAATTGTGATACATAAATCCCTAAAATTATTCTTACTTTGTTCTCCTGTAACACCGTACTAAAATATCAGGATATTAAGTGAAGGGGACGGTTTTATTGGTCATTATTTATACAGCTGCCATAAGTACAAATATGACGACAAATCCAACCATACTGAATTATCTGAATGATTTCCATTGGTGTACGGAACACTGGTATTTCTGCATATCTCCCTCTATCTGCTGTGCCACTACTGAGGGATAAACACTGCCCATACTCTACACACTGCAATTATTAGTACATATCGCAGCATGTCCACCCCATAATGATCCCAATGTAATCAATAGGATCATTAAAGGGATGAAAAAGTGTCTGGGAGATGGCGCTAATGTCCTGTGCGCGCGGTCATCTTCCACGGTTAACTGACCAATTCTTATTTATCATATCTCCCCAAGGGACCTATTTATCAATCCTTCCTATCTTTTGTGATACAAAATCCCTTATAGCTGCCATTAACCAAACAACTACACATACATGAGACACCTGAGTGATATTCAGCTGCTTCAGCGATACAGACACGGAGCCGTGAGTGTAACTAACCGAGACGCTGGGCCAGTCTCTGCAGAAAAGCCGGCTTCTGGATAAGGGCTTCCCGTTCCCTTAATGAAGGAACAGAAAAAGGAAAGATTACAAAAAAGATAACATTAATTTCAAGCATGTCTTCTAAACTCATCTCACTAAAAAATCCTTTAAAAACAGTATCTGAGATGGCGATAACATAACAATAATTGTTAAATGCAGATGTGTCCATGTATATCTTACCTCTGTGCGCTACAGATCGCATTACACTTAACACATGAGCGCTGTGCAAATTAGTAGCACCGAGCGTCTTTCCATGGGATTTTTACCTTCATATGTGTCTTATTCGCCAATAGGACGCTCAAGCAACTTATGCTGATTAAAATGATATACAGCATGTCTATATTCTGTGTGTGACTGCGAGTGTATCTGCATGTGAGACGCTACATTACTGTGTCACAGCTGCTGCAGCATGTCTATATTCTGTGTGTGACTGCGGCTGTATCTTCATGTGAGACGCTACGTTACTGTGTTACAGCCGCTGCAGCATGACTATATTCTGTGTGTGACTGCGAGTGTATCTGCATGTGAGACGCTACGTTACTGTGTCACAGCCGCTGCAGCATGTCTATATTCTGTGTGTGACTGCGAGTGTATCTGCATGTGAGACGCTGCGTTACTGTGTCACAGCTGCTGCAGCATGTCTATATTCTGTGTGTGACTGTAGGTGTATCTGCATGTGAAACGCTACGTTACTGTGTCACAGCCGCTGCAGCATGTCTATATTCTGTGTGTAACTGCGAGTGTATCTGCATGTGAGACGCTACGTTACTGTGTCACAGCCGCTGCAGCATGTCTATATTCTGTGTGTGACTGCGGCTGTATCTTCATGTGAGACGATACGTTACTGTGTCACAGCTGCTGCAGCATGTCTATATTCTGTGTGTGACTGCGGCTGTATCTTCATGTGAGACGATACGTTACTGTGTCACAGCCGCTGCAGCATGTCTATATTCTGTGTGTGACTGCGGGGGTATATGCATGTGAGACGCTACGTTACTGTGTCACAGCCGCTGCAGCATGTCTATATTCTGTGTGTGACTGCGGCTGTATCTTCATGTGAGACGATACGTTACTGTGTCACAGCCGCTGCAGCATGTCTATATTCTGTGTGTGACTGCGGGGGTATATGCATGTGAGACGCTACGTTACTGTGTCACAGCCGCTGCAGCATGTCTATATTCTGTGTGTGACTGCGGCTGTATCTTCATGTGAGATGCTACGTTACTGTGTCACAGCCGCTGCAGCCTGTCTATATTCTGTGTGTGACCGCGGGGGTATATGCATGTGAGACGCCACATTACTGTGTCACAGCCGCTGCAGCATGTCTATATTCTGTGTGTGACTGCGAGTGTATCTGCATGTGAGACGCTACGTTACTGTGTCACAGCCGCTGCAGCATGCCCATATTCTATGTGTGACTGCGGGAATATCTGCATGTGAAATGCTACGTTACTGTGTTACAGCCGCTGCGACATGCCTATATTCTGTGTGTGACTGCAGGTGTATCTGCATGTGAAACGCTACGTTACAGTGTTACAGCATCTGCGGCATGCCTATATTCTGTGTGTGACTGCGGCTGTATCTGCATGTGAGACGCTACGTTACTGTGTCACAGCCGCTGCAGCATGTCTATATTCTGTGTGTGACTGCAAGTGTATCTGCATGTGAGACGCTATGTTACTGTGTCACAGCCGCTGCAGCATGTCTATATTCTGTGTGTGACTGCGAGTGTATCTGCATGTGAGACGCTACGTTACTGTGTCACAGCCGTTGCAGCATGCCTATATTCTGTGCAGGGGCTGGCTGGTAACTTTAAGCCTGGGGGGCAGGCACAAGTAAGTGGCCCGGTTTTTCCACCAGCGCATTGCAGTGGAGAAAGTCGCATGATAATAGCCTCTGTAGGTGTGGCTTGTCTAAAGTGGGCATGCTTTAAATAGCCAATTAAATATATGAAAAATTGTTATGTCAAAGTGCTATAAACAAATACAAAGACCAGCCCCATCCCAAACCAGAAACAATTCTAGTGACCACTGCAAAATGCTCACAGCACTCTAGTGACGTATATACAATGCAGGAACCATTCTACTTACCAATATACAATACAGGGATTATTTTCATTACTAAGATACAGTACAGGTACATTTCTTGTGATAGATATATAATAAAGGGAGCATTCTAGTGACCAATATAGAATGCAGGGACCATTCTAGTCACTGATATAATGCAGAGAGGTTCCCAGTGACCATCAGATCAGGGAGCGTCACAGTGATGTGCCACATAACGCAGAGAGGTTCACAGTGACCATCAGATCAGGGAGCGTCGCAGTGATGTGCCATATAACGCAGAGAGGTTCACAGTGACCGCCAGATCAGGGAGCGTTGCAGTGATGTGCCATATAATGCAGAGAGGTCACAGTGACCTTCAGATCAGGGAGCGTTGCAGTGATGTGCCATATAATGCAGAGAGGTTACAGTGACCGTCATATCAGGGAGCATTGCAGTGATGTGCCATATAATGCAGAGAGGTCACAGTGACCGTCAGATCAGGGAGCATTGCAGTGATGTGCCATATAATGCAGAGAGGTCACAGTGACCGTCAGATCAGGGAGTGTTGCAGTGATGTGCCATATAACGCAGAAAGGTTCACAGTCACCGTCAGAGCAGAAAGCGTGCAGTGATGTGCCACATAATGCAGAGAGGTTCGCAGTAGCCGCTAGATCAGGGAGCGTCGCAGTGATGTGCCACGTAATGCAGAGAGGTTCACAGTGACCTTCAGAACAGGGAGCATCGCAGTGATGTGCCACATAATGCAGAGAGGTTCACAGTAGCCGCTAGATCAGGGAGCGTTGTATTGGCTGCCAGATAATGCAGAGCATCGCAGTAATCGCCAGACAATTCAGAGACAACAGAGACCCACATATAACACAGATATTATGAATTTCTACTTCAGGGTCCATAGGGTATCCACAGGATACCTTGGGGTATAGGTGTGACGTCAGTCGCAGGGCACCAAAGAGTTAAGCTTTCAGCCTCCCAGGATGCACTAGGTCCCCCTCCTATACCCCGCCCCCGGGCCAAGGCACCCCAGTTTAGTTTGGTGCCCGGCCGGAGTCGGGTGCACCTGTTGGAGTGGGGGCTAGAAGAGCCCCTGAAGCTTATTCTTCATGCAGCTGTGGCTGCACAACTGGATGTACAGCATGGACAGTCAGTCCTGACGTCCATGCTGTCTTCCCTACACCCCGCCGGTACCAGAACGCCGGTACTGATCCGGGGATGCTGGTGGGCGTCTGGGGTCACAGCTAGCGGTGACCCCAGATGCTCCGGACCATGGCCGGATTCAAGGGGGACAGAGGTAAGCAGCGGGGTCCCGCGGTGGGTCCCCGCTGATCACATGGTCCTAAGTCCCCAGGCAGGGGGCTCCCTGGGGACTGGCTGCAGCGTGGAGCCAGGCGACCAACCTGCGCTTCCACTACCCCCTGGGACAGCGGACCGCAGCAGAGCGGTAGCGCTGCGGCGTCCCAGGGGTTAAATGCATGCCAGGGGAGCGCGCCTTCCCTGTCTCACAGCCGGCGCCTCCCCCGCTGCACACAGCCCTCTCTGCATGCTGCCGACTGGTCCTGTGGCAGCGCTCCTCCCCCAGGCCAGCCTCCTCTCTGCTCCTCGGCGGCCATCTTCTCCAGAACGCATGGTGAATGCTGCTGGAAGCGCTGGACGGAAGCATCGTGGTCTGGGTCCCCCCGCATACCTCTCCTCCGCTGTGGTCAGGTCTGTGTATGCAGCGCTGTGTCCTACCAGGCCCTGTGTCTGTGTAGTTGAGTGATCAGCGCTGTTAGTGCAGGAATTGTTATTTCTCTGCATTGTATGTGACTGTGCTAGCGCTGCTGCCTGTAATCTTTTCTTCATCTAAACTGTCAGCTTTATTACTGTCCCTGTTCTTTCTGCTAAAGCCCTTGCGGTGCGGTGCTGCAGGGTGGTCTCTCGCCTATTTAATACTTAATTGGTGAGAGAGGTCACATACGTGGTGCCATCATGTCTGAAAGTGATTTTCCCCTCCGGCTACAGTGTACCACGTGCAAAGTACCGTTAGCGGAGGGGGAGGGTAGCGCGGAGGGCCTTTGCCGGCAGTGTTTGTCCATGGCGCGGCCTATTACGGTTACAGCACCGGTACAGGAGCCGCCCTGGGCTTGTTTCGCTCAGGCGTTAACAGCTTTAGTGGGCCAGTTAGCTCCGCAGCCCGCGTTTACTCCGATGGGTTTGTCCCAGCAGTCTGTGGTGTCGTCACCCATGCAGGGGTTCCCACGACAATTGGTGGTACCCCACAGTCTCCCTATTTCCCCGCTCCCGGGTTCTCAGGAGCCAGCGTGGGTTAACTCCCTGACGAGTTCTGTACAGCACTTGTCGGATGTGTTGCAAGGGGAGTCTGTGATGCGGTCTCATAAAAGGCCGGTGGCGTCTCTGTCCGCTCCTTATGAGGATGACGAAGGGACGTCTGATGATGGGGAGATTCTAGATCCTTACGATCAGGAACCTCTCCATACTAAGGACGCTGATGCTAAGTCCAAAGTATATATTCCTGGACTTATTCGGGCGGTCCGCACAGCCTTGGTGATTGAGGACGAAGTTCCCCCAGCGGCTAAATCTAAGTATGCCTTTTTCAAAGATGTGAAGGGCGATGCCACAGTCTTTCCTCTTTCGGGTCAGTTGGTGGACCATTTAGAGGAGGCGTGGAAACAACCTGGCAAAAGATACCAGCCGCAGAGACGCCTGGCGGTGGCTTATCCGTTCGCAGATAATTATTTTGCGAAGTGGGAATCCCCTCCACAGGTGGATTCTCACGTGACCCGTCTTGTCCGTAGTGCCACATTGCCGATGCCATCCATGTCCTCCCTTAAGGATGCTACGGACCGCAAGGTAGAAATCTGCCTGAAGTCCGCTTATTCCCTTGCAGGGGGGGCAGCACGGCCGGCTATGGCCATTTGCTGGGTTGCCAGAGCGATGGAGCGCTGGGCGGATTCATTAGAGGCTTCTTTTGAATCCGACTGTCCGGCCGATCAGGCGGAGTTGATTGGCAATCTCCGTGATTCGGCCACCTACATCAACGAGGCGGCTCTAGACATTAGTACTCTGGTGTCTAGAATTTCTTCAGCAGCGGTAGCTGCTCGTCGCACCTTGTGGCTGCGATCCTGGAAGGCGGACGCAGATTCCAAGAAAGGTCTGGAAGCGTTGCCGTTTACCGGAGAAGTTCTCTTCGGTCCGGATCTGGATAAGATTGTGGCCACGCTGGCGGCAGCCAAATCTGCCTGTCTCCCGTCGGCCGCTGCTCCTTCTGGTTCGGGACCATCGTCCTTTCGGTCATCTAGGGCCCAGGGCAGGCCCAAACCACAGTCGTTTCCTCGACAGGCTGGCCCTAAGAAATCGGTCAAGCCCCGGAAGCAGGCATGGAGTACCAGACGTCCGGCCCCCAAGCCAGATGACAAGCCTGCGGCCTGACGGTCCGGGCCTCCCTTTGGGGGATCCCAGGGTGGGAGGCCGCCTGCTACAGTTCGCCCAGTGTTGGTCGACCACTACGACAGACACTTGGGTTCTGGAGGTGGTTTCTCACGGATACGCCCTCTCCTTCCGGCACAGACCCCCGGCTCGCTTCTTCACCACGGGTCTCCCATCAGACCGGAACAAGGCTACGGAGCTGCGGAAGGTATTGCACACTATGCTCCAGGCTGGAGTTATAGTGGCGGTTCCATTCTCCCAGAGGGGCCAGGGTTTCTATTCAAATCTATTTTTGGTACAGAAACCCAATGGGTCATATCGTCCGATTCTCAACCTCAAAGCACTCAACAAGTCTTTGCGGGTCCCGAAGTTTCGGATGGAGACCCTACGGTCCATCATTCTGGCGCTGGAACCTGGGGACTACTTGGTGTCATTGGACATACAGGACGCTTACCTGCATGTCCCTATTCTTTGGCGCCATCAACAGTTCCTCAGGTTCGCAATCAGCAGCGACCACTTCCAGTTTCGGGCGTTACCTTTTGGCCTGGCAACAGCACCACGTGTTTTCACCAAGGTGATGGCGGTCATGGCGGCTTCTCTGCGGCTGCAGGGAGTCCGCATGTTGCCGTATTTGGACGACCTGTTATTGGTGGCAGGATCTCCAGAGCTCCTGTTACGCCACTTGGACCTGACCATTGCACTGCTGCAACGGCACGGCTAGCTAATCAACTGGCAGAAGTCCACTCTAATCCCGTCTCGGAGGATTCTGCATCTTGGAGCCTTATTGGACTCGGGACAGCAAAGGATCTTCGTGACGGAGGACAAGATCTCTGCTTTACAGTCAAGGGTGCGCAGTTGTCTGCACAGCCGCCGGGTGTCCTTACACTCGGCGATGAGGTTACTGGGCTCCATGGTGTCGGTGTTCGACATGGTGGAATACGCCCAGTTTCACTCCAGATCTCTGCAGCACCTGATCCTGTCCAAGTGGAACGGGCTGACTCAGTCTCTGAAGTCCCAGACGATTGTGCTCACCCAGGAGGTTCGCCTGTCCCTTACGTGGTGGTTACAGACGACCCACCTCAACAAGGGACGTCCGTTCTGGGTTCCAAATTGGGTCCTGTTGACAACGGACGCCAGTCTTCGGGGCTGGGGAGCAGTTTCGGGTCCACACTTGTTCCAGGGCAGGTGGACGCCGACAGAAGCGGAGCTTCCAATAAATATCTTGGAACTCCGTGCGGTCTTCAATGCTCTCCAGCAGGCACAGCGGTTTCTCCAGGGTCGCCCGGTGCAGGTCCAGTCGGACAACGCTACCACCGTGGCCTACATAAACAGGCAAGGAGGAACTCGCAGTCGGGCGGCTCTCGTAGAGGTCTCTCGGATCCTGGTTTGGGCGGAGCGCAATCTTCCGGCCATATCAGCGGTCTTCATCCCGGGAGTGCTCAATTGGGAGGCGGACTTTCTAAGTCGCCAGGACGTTCATCCGAGGGAATGGTCCCTGCACCCGGACGTTTTTCAACTACTGGTGGACAGGTGGGGTCTTCCAGAAATCGACCTCATGGCGTCCCGGCACAACAACAAGTTGCCGGTGTACGGGTCTCGCACAAGAGACGAAGGGGCGTCTCTGGTGGATGCTCTGTCCGTCCGGTGGACGTTCCGGTTCGCATACCTGTTCCCTCCGGTCTCCCTTCTTCCACGGGTAATCCGGAAATTCAAACAGGAAGGAGGGACGCTCCTGTTGATAGCTCCCGCGTGGCCCAGACGGCACTGGTTCTCAGACCTTCAGGGTCTGTCCGTGGACATTCCTCTGCGGTTGCCGCTACGACCGGACCTTCTGTCTCAGGGTCCTTGCCTTCACCCGGACCTGACTCGGCTGTCTTTGATGGCGTGGCTGTTGAGACGGCCATGCTGAGGTCCCGGGGGTTTTCCAGCTCTGTGGTGCGTACCATGTTGCGAGCTCGGAAACCGTCTTCCGCGAGGATATACCATCGCGTGTGGCATACGTTCTTCCAGTGGTGTCGACCGAGAGGTTATGCACCGCGGGAGTTTCGTCTGTCTCGGATTCTCGCCTTCCTGCAAGCGGGACTAGATCATGGGCTTCGCCTTGCTTCTTTGAAGGTACAGGTTTCGGCCCTATCTGTCTGGTTTCACCGTAGGATTGCTACAATCCCGGATGTGCGCACCTTTATGCAGGGTGTTCTCCGCATTCAGCCGCCCTTTGTTCCACCTGTGGCGCCTTGGGATTTGGCTGTGGTCCTGAGGGCTCTCCAAGGACCGCCGTTTGAACCACTGGGCTCAGTGGATCTTAAATGGCTAACAGCTAAGACTGTTTTCCTTCTGGCCATTGCTTCGGCCAGACGTGTTTCTGAGTTAGGGGCTCTTTCTTGTAGACCCCCTTTCTTGGTTTTTTATGGGAACAGGGCAGTGCTCCGCACTCGGCCCGAGTTTCTTCCCAAAGTTGTTTCCCAGTTTCATATTAACGAGGAAATAGTTGTTCCGGCCTTTAACTCACCGGGTCTTTCCGTGGGTGAGGCCTCTTTGGATGTTGTGCGGGCCTTAAGGACTTATGTTGACCGCACTTCTTCGTTTAGGAAGTCGGACGCTTTGTTTGTCCTCTTTGGCTTCCGTAAAAAGGGTTGGCCTGCTTCAAAGCAAACTTTGGCAGCCTGGATCCGTATGGCTATTTCTGAAGCTTATCTTCATGAAGGCCTACCGGTCCCTCCTTCTCTGAAGGCTCATTCCACTAGGTCTGTGGGTCCTTCGTGGGCAGCTCGACGTGGTGCCTCGGCAGTTCAGATCTGCAAGGCTGCTACGTGGTCTTCTGTCCATACCTTCGTGAGGTATTACAGGTTTGACACCTTCGCCTCTCAGGATGCTTCCTTCGGGCGGCGGATTCTCCTTTCTGCACAGGAGCGTCCCCACCCTTAAAGGATACTGCTTTGGGACATCCCCAAGGTATCCTGTGGATACCCTATGGACCCTGAAGTAGAAAATATGAGATATGGTAAGAACTTACCCTTGTTATCTCTATTTCTACGAAGTCCATAGGGTTCCACAGGACTCCCGCCCTGTCGCACCTGTGCTGCAGATGGGCTTTGCTCTGGTCACCGGTTTTCCGTCTCCCTCTGGTGAGAATGTGATTCTTGTATGTGTCCAGATCTTTGTTCTCTCTCTTCCTTCTCCTCCTCCGGCCTATGGCTTGGTAACTAACTGAGGTGCCTTGGCCCGGGGGCGGGGTATAGGAGGGGGACCTAGTGCATCCTGGGAGGCTGAAAGCTTAACTCTTTGGTGCCCTGCGACTGACGTCACACCTATACCCCAAGGTATCCTGTGGAACCCTATGGACTTCGTAGAAATAGAGATAACAAGGGTAAGTTCTTACCATATCTCATATTATCCTCTAACACACAATAATAATACACCCTATAAACACACATTATTACACCACCCCTGCACAGACTGTATTAAAATACCCCCCTCCCCCACAGAAAACAAAAAAAAAGCAACTATACCTCTCCCCATTACATAAGTATTCCATCCCCCACCCCCTCAAATATTTAAACATTTCATATCTCCACTAACACTTACCTGTCTGGACTTGAGGGGGCGGAGACTCGGGTGAGGGGGCGGAGTCTTGGGCACAGACAGGAGGAGGTGGATTAAAATAGCCAGTTAGGGCAGGAGAGGGGTGGGCCTCCTGGTGAGGGGGCGGGATAGGAACAAGATTAGAATAGCCAGAGAGGGTAGAGGAGGGGGCGGGATCTTGCCCGCTACACTGGAGAGAGTGGATTCAGTAGTGACAGACAGAAGAGGGGTAGAGACTCAGGGGTGTCTCAAGCAGGGAGGGACTGACACAGTCTCATCTCATACAGGAAGCAGGCAGTGTATCAATGCAGAGTGCACAGCCCCTGCTGCGGAGCAGACTCGGAACAGTGCTCAGTGTGCAGCTACAAGCTGCACTGATGAGACAGGCAGCCGGGTAACAGGCAGAGAATGCTGCACAGCCGCTCTGATGGTTCTATTGTTGGAGAGACTGCAGAGCACTTTCTGCCTGTCACCGGCCCTCACTGAAGGAATAGTGTACCGGCCCAGGGGGGCATATGGCACCCTGCCCCCCGGCCAAGCCCGCCCCTGATTCTGTGTGTGACTGCGGGGGTATATGCATGTGAGACGCTACGTTACTGTGTCACAGCCGCTGCAGCATACCTATATTCTATGTGTGACTGCGGGTGTATCTGCATGTGAAACGCTACGTTACAGTGTCACAGCCGCTGCAGCATGTCTATATTCTGTGTGTGACACAGTGGCTGCAGCATGCCTATATTCTGTGTGTGACTGCGGCTGTATCTGCATGTGAAACGCTACGTTACAGTATCACAGCGGCTGCAGCATGCCTATATTCTGTGTGTGACTGCGGCTGTATCTGCATGTGAAACGCTACGTTACAGTGTCACAGTGGCTGCAGCATGTCTATATTCTGTGTGTGACTGCGGCTGTATCTGCATGTGAAACGCTACGTTACAGTGTAACACTGGCTGCAGCATGTCTATATTCTGTGTGTGACTGCGGCTGTATCTGCATGTGAAACGCTACATTACAGTGTCATAGTGGCTGCAGCATGCCTATATTCTGCGTGTGACTGCGGGTGTATCTGCATGTGAAACGCTACTTTATAGTGTCACAGTGGCTGCAGCATGCCTATATTCTGTGTGTGACTGCGGGTGTACTGGCATGTGAAACGCTACGTTACAGTGGCTGCAGCATGCCTATATTCTATGTGTGACTGCAGCTGTATCTGCATGAGAAACGCTACGTTACAGTATCACAGCGGCTGCAGCATGCCTATATTCTGTGTGTGACTGCGGCTGTATCTGCATGTGAAACGCTACGTTACAGTATCACAGCGGCTGCAGCATGCCTATATTCTGTGTGTGACTGCGGCTGTATCTGCATGTGAAACGCTACGTTACAGTATCACAGCGGCTGCAGCATGCCTATATTCTGTGTGTGACTGCGGCTGTATCTGCATGTGAAACGCTACGTTACAGTGTCACAGTGGCTGCAGCATGTCTATATTCTGTGTGTGACTGCGGCTGTATCTGCATGTGAAACGCTACGTTACAGTGTCACACTGGCTGCAGCATGTCTATATTCTGTGTGTGACTGCGGCTGTATTTGCATGTGAAACGCTACATTACAGTGTCATAGTGGCTGCAGCATGCCTATATTCTGCGTGAGACTGCGGGTGTATCTGCATGTGAAACGCTACTTTATAGTGTCACAGTGGCTGCAGCATGCCTATATTCTGTGTGTGACTGCGGGTGTACTGGCATGTGAAACGCTACGTTACAGTGGCTGCAGCATGCCTATATTCTATGTGTGACTGCAGCTGTATCTGCATGTGAAACGCTACGTTACAGTATCACAGCGGCTGCAGCATGCCTATATTCTGTGTGTGACTGCGGCTGTATCTGCATGTGAAACGCTACGTTACAGTGTCACAGCTGCTGCAGCATGCCTATATTCTGTGTGTGACTGCGGGTGTATCTCCATGTGAAACGCTACGTTAGTATCACAGCCGCTGCAGCATGCCCATATTCTATGTGTGACTGCGGGAATATCTGCATGTGAAATGCTACGTTACTGTGTTACAGCCGCTGCGACATGCCTATATTCTGTGTGTGACTGCAGGTGTATCTGCATGTGAAACGCTACGTTACAGTGTTACAGCATCTGCGGCATGCCTATATTCTGTGTGTGACTGCGGCTGTATCTGCATGTGAGACGCTACGTTACAGTGTCACAGTTTCTGCAGCATGTCTATATTCTGTGTGTGACTGGGGCTGTATCTGCATGTGAAACGCTACGTCACAGTGGCTGCAGCATGTCTATATTCTGTGTGTGACTGCGCCTGTATCTGCATGTGAAACGCTACGTTAAAGTGGCTGCAGCATGTCTATATTCTGTGTGTGACTGCGGCTGTATCTGCATGTGAAACGCTACATTACAGTGTCATAGTGGCTGCAGCATGCCTATATTCTGTGTGTGACTGCGGGTGTATCTGCATGTGAAACGCTACGTTACAGTGTCACTTTGGCTGCAGCATGCCTATATTCTGTGTGTTACTACGGGTGTACTTGCATGTGAAACGCTACGTTACAGTGTCAGAGGCTGCATCATGCCTATATTCTATGTGTGACTGCGGGTGTATCTGCATGTGAAACGCTACATTACAGTACAAGAGCCGCTGCGGCATGTCTATATTCTGTGTGTGACAGCAGGTGTATCTGCATGTGAAACGCTACGATACAGTGTCACAGCGTCTGCAGCATGTCTATATTCTGTGTGTGACTGCAGGTGTATCTGCATGTGACACGCTACATTACAGTGTCACAGCGGCTGCAGCATGCCTATATTCTGTGTGTGACTGCGGCTGTATCTGCATGTGAAATGCTACTTTACAGTGTCACAGCCGCTGCAGCATGTCTATATTCTGTGTGTGACTGCGGCTGTATCTGCATGTGAGACACTACATTACAGTGCAACAGCCGCTGCGGCATGTCTATATTCTGTGTGTGACTGTGGGTGTATCTGCATGTGAAATGCTACGTTACAGTGTCACAGTCGCTGCGACATGCCTATATTCTGTGTGTGACTGCAGGTGTATCTGCATGTGAAATGCTACGTTACAGTGTTACAGCGTCTGCGGCATGCCTATATTCTGTGTGTGACTGCAGGTGTATTTGCATGTGAAACGCTACGTTACAGTGACACAGCTGCTGCAGCATGCCTATATTCTGTGTGTGACTGCAGGTGTATTTGTATGTGAAACGCTACGTTACAGTGTCACAGCTGCTGCAGCATGCCTATATTCTGTGTGTGACTGCGGCTGTATCTGCATGTGAAACGCTACGTTACTGTGTCACAGCCGCTGCAGCATGTCTATATTCTGTGTGTAACTGCAGGTGTATCTGCATGTGAAATGCTACGTAACAGTGTCACAGCCGCTGCGACATGCCTATATTCTGTGTGTGACTGCAGGTGTATCTGCATGTGAAACGCTACGTTACAGTGTTACAGCCGCTGCGACATGCCTATATTCTGTGTGTGACTGCAGGTGTATCTGCATGTGAAACGCTACGTTACAGTATCACAGTGGCTGCAGCATGCCTATATTCTGTGTGTGACTGCGGCTGTATCTTCATGTGAAACGCTACGTTACCGTATCACAGCGGCTGTAGCATGCCTATATTCTGTGTGTGACTGCGGCTGTATCTGCATGTGAAACGCTACGTTACAGTGTCACAGCTGCTGCAGCATGCCTATATTCTGTGTGTGACTGCGGGTGTATCTCCATGTGAAACGCTACGTTAGTATCACAGCCGCTGCAGCATGCCCATATTCTATGTGTGACTGCGGGAATATCTGCATGTGAAATGCTACGTTACTGTGTTACAGCCGCTGCGACATGCCTATATTCTGTGTGTGACTGCAGGTGTATCTGCATGTGAAACGCTACGTTACAGTGTTACAGCATCTGCGGCATGCCTATATTCTGTGTGTGACTGCGGCTGTATCTGCATGTGAAACGCTACGTTACAGTGTCACAGTTTCTGCAGCATGTCTATATTCTGTGTGTGACTGGGGCTGTATCTGCATGTGAAACGCTACGTCACAGTGGCTGCAGCATGTCTATATTCTGTGTGTGACTGCGCCTATATCTGCATGTGAAACGCTACGTTACAGTGGCTGCAGCATGTCTATATTCTGTGTGTGACTGCGGCTGTATCTGCATGTGAAACGCTACATTACATTGTCATAGTGGCTGCAGCATGCCTATATTCTGTGTGTGACTGCGGGTGTATCTGCATGTGAAACGCTACGTTACAGTGTCACCTTGGCTGCAGCATGCCTATATTCTGTGTGTTACTACGGGTGTACTTGCATGTGAAACGCTACGTTACAGTGTCAGAGGCTGCATCATGCCTATATTCTATGTGTGACTGCGGGTGTATCTGCATGTGAAACGCTACATTACAGTACAAGAGCCGCTGCGGCATGTCTATATTCTGTGTGTGACTGCAGGTGTATCTGCATGTGAAACGCTACGATACAGTGTCACAGCGTCTGCAGCATGTCTATATTCTGTGTGTGACTGCAGGTGTATCTGCATGTGACACGCTACATTACAGTGTCACAGCGGCTGCAGCATGCCTATATTCTGTGTGTGACTGCGGCTGTATCTGCATGTGAAATGCTACTTTACAGTGTCACAGTCGCTGCAGCATGTCTATATTCTGTGTGTGACTGCGGCTGTATCTGCATGTGGACACTACATTACAGTGCAACAGCCGCTGCGGCATGTCTATATTCTGTGTGTGACTGTGGGTGTATCTGCATGTGAAATGCTACGTTACAGTGTCACAGTCGCTGCGACATGCCTATATTCTGTGTGTGACTGCAGGTGTATCTGCATGTGAAATGCTACGTTACAGTGTTACAGCGTCTGCGGCATGCCTATATTCTGTGTGTGACTGCAGGTGTATTTGCATGTGAAACGCTACGTTACAGTGACACAGTTGCTGCAGCATGCCTATATTCTGTGTGTGACTGCAGGTGTATTTGTATGTGAAACGCTACGTTACAGTGTCACAGCTGCTGCAGCATGCCTATATTCTGTGTGTGACTGCGGCTGTATCTGCATGTGAAACGCTACGTTACTGTGTCACAGCCGCTGCAGCATGTCTATATTCTGTGTGTAACTGCAGGTGTATCTGCATGTGAAATGCTACGTAACAGTGTCACAGCCGCTGCGACATGCCTATATTCTGTGTGTGACTGCAGGTGTATCTGCATGTGAAACGCTACGTTACAGTGTTACAGCCGCTGCGACATGCCTATATTCTGTGTGTGACTGCAGGTGTATCTGCATGTGAAACGCTACGTTACAGTGTTACAGCGTCTGCGGCATGCCTATATTCTGTGTGTGACTGCAGGTGTATTTGCATGTGATATGCTACGTTACAGTGTCACAGCCGCTGCGACATGCCTATATTCTGTGTGTGACTGCAGGTGTATCTGCATGTGAGACGCTACGTTACAGTGTCACAGCTGCTGCAGCATGCCTATATTCTGTGTGTGACTGCAGGTGTATCTGCATGTGAGACGCTACGTTACAGTGTCACAGCTGCAGCATCATGCCTATATTCTGTGTGTGACTGCAGGTGTATTTGCATGTGAGACGCTACGTTACCATGTCACAGCTGCTGCAGCATGCCTATATTCTGTGTGTGACTGCAGGTGTATCTGCATGTGAAACACTACGTTACCATGTCACAGCTGCTGCAGCATGCCTATATTCTGTGTATGACTGCAGGTGTATCTGCATGTGAAAAGCTACGTTACCGTGTCACAGCTGCTGCAGCATGCCTATATTCTGTGTGTGACTGTAGGTCTATTTGCATGTGAAATGCTACGTTACCGTGTCACAGCCGCTGCAGCATGCCTATATTCTGTGCATGACTGCAGGTGTATCTGCATGTGAAACGCTACGTTACAGTGTCACAGTCGCTACAGCATGCCTATATTCTGTGTATGACTGCAGGTGTATCTGCATGTGAAACGCTACATTACTGTGTCACAGTGGCTGCAGCATGCCTATATTCTGTGTGTGACTGCGGGTGTATCTGCATGTGAAACGCTACGTTACAGTGTCACCTTGGCTGCAGCATGCCTATATTCTGTGTGTGACTGCGGGTGTACTTCCATGAGAAACGCTACGTTACAGTGTCAGAGGCTGCAGCATGCCTATATTCTATGTGTGACTGCGGGTGTATCTGCATGTGAAACGCTATGTTACAGTGTCACAGTGGCTGCAGCATGCCTATATTCTATGTGTGACTGCGGGTTTATCTGCATGTGAAATGCTACGTTACAGTGTCACAGCTGCTGCAGCATGCCTATATTCTATATGTGACTGCGGGTGTATCTGCATGTGAAACTCTACGTTAGTTTCACAGCCGCTGCAGCATGCCCATATTCTATGTGTGACTGCGGGTGTATCTGCATGTGAAACGCTACGTTACAGTGTTACAGCCGCTGCGGCATGCCTATATTCTGTGTGTGACTGCAGGTGTATTTGCATGTGAGACGCTACGTTACAGTGTCACAGCTGCTGCGGCATGCCTATATTCTGTGTGTGACTGCAGGTGTATTTGCATGTGAGACGCTACGTTACCGTGTCACAGCTGCTGCAGCGTGCCTATATTCTGTGTGTGACTGCAGGTGTATTTGCATGTGAAACGCTACGTTACAGTGTCACAGCTGCTGCAGCATGCCTATATTCTGTGTGTGACTGCAGGTGTATTTGCATGTGAAACGCTACGTTACAGTGTCACAGCTGCTGCAGCATGCCTATATTTTGTGTGTGACTGCTGGTGTATCTGCATGTGAAATGCTACGTTACAGTGTCACAGCCGCTGCGACATGCCTATATTCTGTGTGTGACTGCAGGTGTATCTGCATGTGAAATGCTACGTTACAGTGTTACAGCGTCTGCGGCATGCCTATATTCTGTGTGTGACTGCAGGTGTATTTGCATGTGAAACCCTACGTTACAGTGTCACAGCTGCTGCAGCATGCCTATATTCTGTGTGTGACTGCAGGAGTATTTGTATGTGAAACGCTACGTTACAGTGTCACAGCTGCTGCAGCATGCCTATATTCTGTGTGTGACTGCGGCTGTATCTGCATGTGAAACGCTACGTTACTGTGTCACAGCCGCTGCAGCATGTCTATATTCTGTGTGTAACTGCAGGTGTATCTGCATGTGAAATGCTACGTAACAGTGTCACAGTCGCTGCAACATGCCTATATTCTGTGTGTGACTGCAGGTGTATCTGCATGTGAAACGCTACGTTACAGTGTTACAGCCGCTGCGACATGTCTATATTCTGTGTGTGACTGCAGGTGTATCTGCATGTCAAACGCTATGTTACAGTGTTACAGCGTCTGCGGCATGCCTATATTCTGTGTGTGACTGCAGGTGTATTTGCATGTGAAATGCTACGTAACAGTGTCACAGCCGCTGCGACATGCCTATATTCTGTGTGTGACTGCAGGTGTATCTGCATGTGAGACGCTACGTTACAGTGTCACAGCTGCTGCAGCATGCCTATATTCTGTGTGTGACTGCAGGTGTATTTGCATGTGAGACGCTACGTTACAGTGTCACAGCTGCTGCAGCATGCCTATATTCTGTGTGTAACTGCAGGTGTATTTGCATGTGAGACGCTACGTTACCATGTCACAGCTGCTGCAGCATGCCTATATTCTGTGTGTGACTGCAGGTGTATCTGCATGTGAAACACTACGTTACCATGTCACAGCTGCTGCAGCATGCCTATATTCTGTGTATGACTGCAGGTGTATCTGCATGTGAAACGCTACGTTACCGTGTGACAGCTGCTGCAGCATGCCTATATTCTGTGTGTGACTGTAGGTCTATTTGCATGTGAAACGCTACGTTACCGTGTCACAGCTGCTGCAGCATGCCTATATTCTGTGTGTGACTGTAGGTGTATCTGCATGTGAAACGCTACGTTACTGTGTCACAGCTGCTGCAGCATGTCTATATTCTGTGTGTGACTGCGGCTGTATCTGCATGTGAAACGCTACGTTACAGTGTCACAGTCGCTGCAACATGCCTATATTCTGTGTATGACTGCAGGTGTATCTGCATGTGAAATGCTACGTTACAGTGTCACAGTCGCTGCAGCATGCCTACATTCTGTGTGTGACTGCAGGTGTATCTGCATGTGAAACGCTACGTTACAGTGTCACAGCCGCTGCAGCATGTCTATATTCTGTGTGTGACTGCAGGTGTATCTGCATGTGAAACGCTACGTTACCGTGTCACAGCTGCTGCAGCATGTCTATATTCTGTGTGTGACTGCAGGTGTATCTGCATGTGAAACGCTACGTTACCGTGTCATAGCTGCTGCAGCATGTCTATATTCTGTGTGTGACTGCAGGTGTATCTGCAATCTGCATGTGAAACGCTACGTTACAGTGTCACAGCTGCTGCAGCATGCCTATATTCTGTGTGTGACTGCGGCTGTATCTGCATGTGAAACGCTACGTTACTGTGTCACAGCCGCTGCAGCATGTCTATATTCTGTGTGTAACTGCAGGTGTATCTGCATGTGAAATGCTACGTAACAGTGTCACAGTCGCTGCAACATGCCTATATTCTGTGTGTGACTGCAGGTGTATCTGCATGTGAAACGCTACGTTACAGTGTTACAGCCGCTGCGACATGTCTATATTCTGTGTGTGACTGCAGGTGTATCTGCATGTCAAACGCTATGTTACAGTGTTACAGCGTCTGCGGCATGCCTATATTCTGTGTGTGACTGCAGGTGTATTTGCATGTGAAATGCTACGTAACAGTGTCACAGCCGCTGCGACATGCCTATATTCTGTGTGTGACTGCAGGTGTATCTGCATGTGAGACGCTACGTTACAGTGTCACAGCTGCTGCAGCATGCCTATATTCTGTGTGTGACTGCAGGTGTATTTGCATGTGAGACGCTACGTTACAGTGTCACAGCTGCTGCAGCATGCCTATATTCTGTGTGTAACTGCAGGTGTATTTGCATGTGAGACGCTACGTTACCATGTCACAGCTGCTGCAGCATGCCTATATTCTGTGTGTGACTGCAGGTGTATCTGCATGTGAAACACTACGTTACCATGTCACAGCTGCTGCAGCATGCCTATATTCTGTGTATGACTGCAGGTGTATCTGCATGTGAAACGCTACGTTACCGTGTGACAGCTGCTGCAGCATGCCTATATTCTGTGTGTGACTGTAGGTCTATTTGCATGTGAAACGCTACGTTACCGTGTCACAGCTGCTGCAGCATGCCTATATTCTGTGTGTGACTGTAGGTGTATCTGCATGTGAAACGCTACGTTACTGTGTCACAGCTGCTGCAGCATGTCTATATTCTGTGTGTGACTGCGGCTGTATCTGCATGTGAAACGCTACGTTACAGTGTCACAGTCGCTGCAACATGCCTATATTCTGTGTATGACTGCAGGTGTATCTGCATGTGAAATGCTACGTTACAGTGTCACAGTCGCTGCAGCATGCCTACATTCTGTGTGTGACTGCAGGTGTATCTGCATGTGAAACGCTACGTTACAGTGTCACAGCCGCTGCAGCATGTCTATATTCTGTGTGTGACTGCAGGTGTATCTGCATGTGAAACGCTACGTTACCGTGTCACAGCTGCTGCAGCATGTCTATATTCTGTGTGTGACTGCAGGTGTATCTGCATGTGAAACGCTACGTTACCGTGTCATAGCTGCTGCAGCATGCCTATATTCTGTGTGTGACTGTAGGTGTATTTGCATGTGAAACGCTACGTTACCGTGTCACAGCTGCTGCAGCATGCCTATATTCTGTGAGTGACTGTAGGTGTATCTGCATGTGAAACGCTAAGTTACCGTGTCACAGTGGCTGCAGCATGCCTATATTCTGTGTGTGACTGCGGCTGTATCTGCATGTGAAACGCTACGTTACTGTGTCACAGCCGCTGCAGCATGTCTATATTCTGTGTGTACCTGCAGGTGTATCTGCATGTGAAATGCTACGTAACAGTGTCACAGCCGCTGCGACATGCCTATATTCTGTGTGTGACTGCAGGTGTATCTGCATGTGAAACGCTACGTTACAGTGTTACAGCCGCTGCGACATGCCTATATTCTGTGTGTGACTGCAGGTGTATCTGCATGTGAAACGCTACGTTACAGTGTTACAGCCGCTGCGACATGCCTATATTCTGTGTGTGACTGCAGGTGTATCTGCATGTGAAACGCTACGTTACAGTGATACAGCGTCTGCGGCATGCCTATATTCTGTGTGTGACTGCAGGTGTATTTGCATGTGAAATGCGTGTGACTGCAGGTGTATCTGCATGTGAAACGCTACGTTACAGTGTTACAGCATCTGCGGCATGCCTATATTCTGTGTGTGACTGCAGGTGTATTTGCATGTGAAATGCGTGTGACTGCAGGTGTATCTGCATGTGAAACGCTACGTTACAGTGATACAGCGTCTGCGGCATGCCTATATTCTGTGTGTGACTGCAGGTGTATTTGCATGTGAAATGTGTGTGACTGCAGGTGTATCTGCATGTGAAACGCTACGTTACAGTGTTACAGCGTCTGCGGCATGCCTATATTCTGTGTGTGACTGCAGGTGTATTTGCATGTGAAATGCTACGTAACAGTGTCACAGCTGCTGCAGCATGCCTATATTCTGTGTGTGACTGCAGGTGTATTTGCATGTGAGACGCTACGTTACAGTGTCACAGCTGCTGCAGCATGCCTATATTCTGTGTGTGACTGCAGGTGTATTTGCATGTGAGACGCTACGTTACCGTGTCACAGCTGCTGCAGCATGCCTATATTCTGTGTGTGACTGCAGGTGTATTTGCATGTGAGATGCTACGTTACCGTGTCACAGCTGCTGCAGCATGCCTATATTCTGTGTGTGACTGCAGGTGTATTTGCATGTGAGACGCTACGTTACCGTGTCACAGCTGCTGCAGCATGCCTATATTCTGTGTGTGACTGCAGGTGTATCTGCATGTGAAATGCTACGTTACAGTGTCACAGTGGCTGCAGCATGCCTATATTCTGTGTGTGACTGCAGGTGTATCTGCATGTGAAACACTACGTTACCGTGTCACAGCTGCTGCAGCATGCCTATATTCTGTGTGTGACTGTAGGTCTATTGGCATGTGAAACGCTACGTTACCCTGTCACAGCTGCTGCAGCATGCCTATATTCTGTGTGTGACTGTAGGTGTATCTGCATGTGAAACGCTACATTACTGTGTCACAGCTGCTGCAGCATGTCTATATTCTGTGTGTGACTGCGGCTGTATCTGCATGTGAAACGCTACGTTACAGTGTCACAGTCGCTGCAGCATGCCTATATTCTGTGTGTGACTGCGGCTGTATCTGCATGTGAAACGCTACGTTACAGTGTCACAGCTGCTGCAGCATGTCTATATTCTGTGTGTGACTGTAGGTGTATCTGCATGTGAAACGCTACGTTACCGTGTCACAGCTGCTGCAGCATGCCTATATTCTGTGTGTGACTGTAGGTGTATCTGCATGTGAAACGCTACGTTACCGTGTCACAGCTGCTGCAGCATGCCTATATTCTGTGTGTGACTGTAGGTGTATCTGCATGTGAAACGCTACGTTACCGTGTCACAGCTGCTGCAGCATGCCTATATTCTGTGTGTGACTGTAGGTGTATCTGCATGTGAAACGCTACATTACCGTGTCACAGCTGCTGCAGCATGTCTATATTCTGTGTGTGACTGTAGGTGTATCTGCATTCTGCATGTGAAACGCTACGTTACCGTGTCACAGCTGCTGCAGCATGCCTATATTCTGTGTGTGACTGTAGGTGTATCTGCATGTGAAACGCTACATTACTGTGTCACAGCTGCTGCAGCATGTCTATATTCTGTGTGTGACTGCGGCTGTATCTGCATGTGAAACGCTACGTTACAGTGTCACAGTGGCTGCAGCATGTCTATATTCTGTGTGTGACTGCGGCTGTATCTGCATGTGAAACGCTACGTTACAGTGTCACAGTCGCTGCAGCATGTCTATATTCTGTGTGTGACTGCGGCTGTATCTGCATGTGAAACGCTACGTTACAGTGTCACAGTTGCTGCAGCATGTCTATATTCTGTGTGTGACTGCGGCTGTATCTGCATGTGAAACGCTACGTTACAGTGTCACAGTGGCTGCAGCATGCCTATATTCTGTGTGTGACTGCAGGTGTATCTGCATGTGAAACGCTATGTTACAGTGTCACAGCTGCTGCAGCATGTCTATATTCTGTGTATGACTGCAGGTGTATTTGCATGTGAAACGCTACGTTAACGTGTCACAGCTGCTGCAGCATGTCTATATTCTGTGTGTGACTGTAGGTGTATCTGCATGTGAAACGCTACGTTACAGTGTTACAGCGTCAGCGGCATGCCTATATTCTGTGTGTGACTGCAGGTGTATTTGCATGTGAAATGCTACGTAACAGTGTCACAGCCGCTGCAGCATGCCTATATTCTGTGTGTGACTGCAGGTGTATTTGCATGTGAGACGCTACGTTACCGTGTCACAGCTGCTGCAGCATGCCTATATTCTGTGTGTGACTGCAGGTGTATTTGCATGTGAAACGCTACGTTACCGTGTCACAGCTGCTGCAGCATGCCTATATTCTGTGTGTGACTGTAGGTCTATTTGCATGTGAAATGCTACGTTACCGTGTCACAGCTGCTGCAGCATGTCTATATTCTGTGTGTGACTGCAGGTGTATCTGCAATCTGCATGTGAAACGCTACGTTACCGTGTCACAGCTGCTGCAGCATGCCTATATTCTGTGTGTGACTGTAGGTGTATCTGCATGTGAAACGCTACGTTACTGTGTCACAGCTGCTGCAGCATGTCTATATTCTGTGTGTGACTGCGGCTGTATCTGCATGTGAAATGCTACGTTACAGTGTCACAGTCGCTGCAGCATGTCTATATTCTGTGTGTGACTGCGGCTGTATCTGCATGTGAAATGCTACGTTACAGTGTCACAGTCGCTGCAGCATGTCTATATTCTGTGTGTGACTGCGGCTGTATCTGCATGTGAAACGCTACGTTACAGTGTCACAGTGGCTGCAGCATGCCTATATTCTGTGTGTGACTGCAGGTGTATCTGCATGTGAAACGCTACGTTACAGTGTCACAGCTGCTGCAGCATGTCTATATTCTGTGTGTGACTAAAGGTGTATCTGCGTGTGAAACGCTACGTTACAGTGTCAGCTGCTGCAGCATGTCTATATTCTGTGTATGACTGCAGGTGTATTTGCATGTGAAACGCTACGTTAACGTGTCACAGCTGCTGCAGCATGCCTATATTCTGTGTGTGACTGCAGGTGTATTTGCATGTGAGACGCTACGTTACCGTGTCACAGCTGCTGCAGCATGCCTATATTCTGTGTGTGACTGCAGGTGTATTTGCATGTGAGACGCTACGTTACCGTGTCACAGCTGCTGCAGCATGCCTATATTCTGTGTGTGACTGCAGGTGTATCTGCATGTGAGATGCTACGTTACAGTGTCACAGTGGCTGCAGCATGCCTATATTCTGTGTGTGACTGCAGGTGTATCTGCATGTGAAACACTACGTTACCGTGTCACAGCTGCTGCAGCATGCCTATATTCTGTGTGTGACTGTAGGTCTATTGGCATGTGAAACGCTACGTTACCCTGTCACAGCTGCTGCAGCATGCCTATATTCTGTGTGTGACTGTAGGTGTATCTGCATGTGAAACGCTACATTACTGTGTCACAGCTGCTGCAGCATGTCTATATTCTGTGTGTGACTGCGGCTGTATCTGCATGTGAAACGCTACGTTACAGTGTCACAGTCGCTGCAGCATGCCTATATTCTGTGTGTGACTGCGGCTGTATCTGCATGTGAAACGCTACGTTACAGTGTCACAGCTGCTGCAGCATGTCTATATTCTGTGTGTGACTGTAGGTGTATCTGCATGTGAAACGCTACGTTACCGTGTCACAGCTGCTGCAGCATGCCTATATTCTGTGTGTGACTGTAGGTGTATCTGCATGTGAAACGCTACGTTACCGTGTCACAGCTGCTGCAGCATGCCTATATTCTGTGTGTGACTGTAGGTGTATCTGCATGTGAAACGCTACGTTACCGTGTCACAGCTGCTGCAGCATGCCTATATTCTGTGTGTGACTGCAGGTGTATCTGCATGTGAAACGCTACATTACCGTGTCACAGCTGCTGCAGCATGTCTATATTCTGTGTGTGACTGTAGGTGTATCTGCATGTGAAACGCTACGTTACCGTGTCACAGCTGCTGCAGCATGCCTATATTCTGTGTGTGACTGTAGGTGTATCTGCATGTGAAACGCTACATTACTGTGTCACAGCTGCTGCAGCATGTCTATATTCTCTGTGTGACTGCGGCTGTATCTGCATGTGAAACGCTACGTTACAGTGTCACAGTGGCTGCAGCATGTCTATATTCTGTGTGTGACTGCGGCTGTATCTGCATGTGAAACGCTACGTTACAGTGTCACAGTCGCTGCAGCATGTCTATATTCTGTGTGTGACTGCGGCTGTATCTGCATGTGAAACGCTACGTTACAGTGTCACAGTTGCTGCAGCATGTCTATATTCTGTGTGTGACTGCGGCTGTATCTGCATGTGAAACGCTACGTTACAGTGTCACAGTGGCTGCAGCATGCCTATATTCTGTGTGTGACTGCAGGTGTATCTGCATGTGAAACGCTATGTTACAGTGTCACAGCTGCTGCAGCATGTCTATATTCTGTGTATGACTGCAGGTGTATTTGCATGTGAAACGCTACGTTAACGTGTCACAGCTGCTGCAGCATGTCTATATTCTGTGTGTGACTGTAGGTGTATCTGCATGTGAAACGCTACGTTACAGTGTTACAGCGTCAGCGGCATGCCTATATTCTGTGTGTGACTGCAGGTGTATTTGCATGTGAAATGCTACGTAACAGTGTCACAGCCGCTGCAGCATGCCTATATTCTGTGTGTGACTGCAGGTGTATTTGTATGTGAGACGCTACGTTACCGTGTCACAGCTGCTGCAGCATGTCTATATTCTGTGTGTAACTGCAGGTGTATCTGCATGTGAGACGCTACGTTACCGTGTCACAGTGGCTGCAGCATGCCTATATTCTGTGTGTGACTGCAGGTGTATCTGCATGTGAAACGCTACGTTACCGTGTCACAGCTGCTGCAGCATGCCTATATTCTGTGTGTGACTGTAGGTCTATTTGCATGTGAAATGCTACGTTACCGTGTCACAGCTGCTGCAGCATGTCTATATTCTGTGTGTGACTGCAGGTGTATCTGCAATCTGCATGTGAAATGCTACGTTACCGTGTCACAGCTGCTGCAGCATGCCTATATTCTGTGTGTGACTGTAGGTGTATCTGCATGTGAAACGCTACGTTACTGTGTCACAGCTGCTGCAGCATGTCTATATTCTGTGTGTGACTGCGGCTGTATCTGCATGTGAAACGCTACGTTACAGTGTCACAGTCGCTGCAGCATGTCTATATTCTGTGTGTGACTGCGGCTGTATCTGCATGTGAAACGCTACGTTACAGTGTCACAGTCGCTGTAGCATGTCTATATTCTGTGTGTGACTGCGGCTGTATCTGCATGTGAAACGCTACGTTACAGTGTCACAGTGGCTGCAGCATGCCTATATTCTGTGTGTGACTGCAGGTGTATCTGCATGTGAAACGCTACGTTACAGTGTCACAGCTGCTGCAGCATGTCTATATTCTGTGTGTGACTAAAGGTGTATCTGCGTGTGAAACGCTACGTTACAGTGTCAGCTGCTGCAGCATGTCTATATTCTGTGTATGACTGCAGGTGTATTTGCATGTGAAACGCTACGTTAACGTGTCACAGCTGCTGCAGCATGTCTATATTCTGTGTGTGACTGTAGGTGTATCTGCATGTGAAACGCTACGTTACAGTGTTACAGCGTCAGCGGCATGCCTATATTCTGTGTGTGACTGCAGGTGTATTTGCATGTGAAATGCTACGTAACAGTGTCACAGCCGCTGCAGCATGCCTATATTCTGTGTGTGACTGCAGGTGTATTTGCATGTGAGACGCTACGTTACCGTGTCACAGCTGCTGCAGCATGTCTATATTCTGTGTGTAACTGCAGGTGTATCTGCATGTGAGACGCTACGTTACCGTGTCACAGTGGCTGCAGCATGCCTATATTCTGTGTGTGACTGCAGGTGTATCTGCATGTGAAACGCTACGTTACCGTGTCACAGCTGCTGCAGCATGCCTATATTCTGTGTGTGACTGTAGGTCTATTTGCATGTGAAATGCTACGTTACCGTGTCACAGCTGCTGCAGCATGTCTATATTCTGTGTGTGACTGCAGGTGTATCTGCAATCTGCATGTGAAATGCTACGTTACCGTGTCACAGCTGCTGCAGCATGCCTATATTCTGTGTGTGACTGTAGGTGTATCTGCATGTGAAACGCTACGTTACTGTGTCACAGCTGCTGCAGCATGTCTATATTCTGTGTGTGACTGCGGCTGTATCTGCATGTGAAACGCTACGTTACAGTGTCACAGTCGCTGCAGCATGTCTATATTCTGTGTGTGACTGCGGCTGTATCTGCATGTGAAACGCTATGTTACAGTGTCACAGTCGCTGTAGCATGTCTATATTCTGTGTGTGACTGCGGCTGTATCTGCATGTGAAACGCTACGTTACAGTGTCACAGTGGCTGCAGCATGCCTATATTCTGTGTGTGACTGCAGGTGTATCTGCATGTGAAACGCTACGTTACAGTGTCACAGCTGCTGCAGCATGTCTATATTCTGTGTGTGACTAAAGGTGTATCTGCGTGTGAAACGCTACGTTACAGTGTCAGCTGCTGCAGCATGTCTATATTCTGTGTATGACTGCAGGTGTATTTGCATGTGAAACGCTACGTTAACGTGTCACAGCTGCTGCAGCATGTCTATATTCTGTGTGTGACTGCAGGTGTATTTGCATGTGAGACGCTACGTTACCGTGTCACAGCTGCTGCAGCATGCCTATATTCTGTGTGTGACTGCAGGTGTATTTGCATGTGAGACGCTACGTTACCGTGTCACAGCTGCTGCAGCATGCCTATATTCTGTGTGTGACTGCAGGTGTATCTGCATGTGAGATGCTACGTTACAGTGTCACAGTGGCTGCAGCATGCCTATATTCTGTGTGTGACTGCAGGTGTATCTGCATGTGAAACACTACGTTACCGTGTCACAGCTGCTGCAGCATGCCTATATTCTGTGTGTGACTGTAGGTCTATTGGCATGTGAAATGCTACGTTACCCTGTCACAGCTGCTGCAGCATGCCTATATTCTGTGTGTGACTGCAGGAGTATTTGTATGTGAAACGCTACGTTACAGTGTCACAGCTGCTGCAGCATGCCTATATTCTGTGTGTGACTGCGGCTGTATCTGCATGTGAAACGCTACGTTACTGTGTCACAGCCGCTGCAGCATGTCTATATTCTGTGTGTAACTGCAGGTGTATCTGCATGTGAAATGCTACGTAACAGTGTCACAGTCGCTGCAACATGCCTATATTCTGTGTGTGACTGCAGGTGTATCTGCATGTGAAACGCTACGTTACAGTGTTACAGCCGCTGCGACATGCCTATATTCTGTGTGTGACTGCAGGTGTATCTGCATGTCAAACGCTACGTTACAGTGTTACAGCGTCTGCGGCATGCCTATATTCTGTGTGTGACTGCAGGTGTATTTGCATGTGAAATGCTACGTAACAGTGTCACAGCCGCTGCGACATGCCTATATTCTGTGTGTGACTGCAGGTGTATCTGCATGTGAGACGCTACGTTACAGTGTCACAGCTGCTGCAGCATGCCTATATTCTGTGTGTGACTGCAGGTGTATTTGCATGTGAGACGCTACGTTACAGTGTCATAGCTGCTGCAGCATTCCTATATTCTGTGTGTAACTGCAGGTGTATTTGCATGTGAGACGCTACGTTACCATGTCACAGCTGCTGCAGCATGCCTATATTCTGTGTGTGACTGCAGGTGTATCTGCATGTGAAACACTACGTTACCATGTCACAGCTGCTGCAGCATGCCTATATTCTGTGTATGACTGCAGGTGTATCTGCATGTGAAACGCTACGTTACCGTGTGACAGCTGCTGCAGCATGCCTATATTCTGTGTGTGACTGTAGGTCTATTTGCATGTGAAACGCTACGTTACCGTGTCACAGCTGCTGCAGCATGCCTATATTCTGTGTGTGACTGTAGGTGTATCTGCATGTGAAACGCTACGTTACTGTGTCACAGCTGCTGCAGCATGTCTATATTCTGTGTGTGACTGCGGCTGTATCTGCATGTGAAACGCTACGTTACAGTGTCACAGTCGCTGCAACATGCCTATATTCTGTGTATGACTGCAGGTGTATCTGCATGTGAAACGCTACGTTACAGTGTCACAGTCGCTGCAGCATGCCTACATTCTGTGTGTGACTGCAGGTGTATCTGCATGTGAAACGCTACGTTACAGTGTCACAGCCGCTGCAGCATGTCTATATTCTGTGTGTGACTGCAGGTGTATCTGCATGTGAAACGCTACGTTACCGTGTCACAGCTGCTGCAGCATGTCTATATTCTGTGTGTGACTGCAGGTGTATCTGCATGTGAAACGCTACGTTACCGTGTCACAGCTGCTGCAGCATGCCTATATTCTGTGTGTGACTGCAGTTGTATCTGCATGTGAAACGCTACGTTACCGTGTCACAGCTGCTGCAGCATGCCTATATTCTGTGTGTGACTGTAGGTGTATTTGCATGTGAAACGCTACGTTACCGTGTCACAGCTGCTGCAGCATGCCTATATTCTGTGTGTGACTGTAGGTGTATCTGCATGTGAAACGCTAAGTTACCGTGTCACAGTGGCTGCAGCATGCCTATATTCTGTGTGTGACTGCGGCTGTATCTGCATGTGAAACGCTACGTTACTGTGTCACAGCCGCTGCAGCATGTCTATATTCTGTGTGTACCTGCAGGTGTATCTGCATGTGAAATGCTACGTAACAGTGTCACAGCCGCTGCGACATGCCTATATTCTGTGTGTGACTGCAGGTGTATCTGCATGTGAAACGCTACGTTACAGTGTTACAGCCGCTGCGACATGCCTATATTCTGTGTGTGACTGCAGGTGTATCTGCATGTGAAACGCTACGTTACAGTGTTACAGCCGCTGCGACATGCCTATATTCTGTGTGTGACTGCAGGTGTATCTGCATGTGAAACGCTACGTTACAGTGATACAGCGTCTGCGGCATGCCTATATTCTGTGTGTGACTGCAGGTGTATTTGCATGTGAAATGCGTGTGACTGCAGGTGTATCTGCATGTGAAACGCTACGTTACAGTGTTACAGCGTCTGCGGCATGCCTATATTCTGTGTGTGACTGCAGGTGTATTTGCATGTGAAATGCGTGTGACTGCAGGTGTATCTGCATGTGAAAGGCTACGTTACAGTGATACAGCGTCTGCGGCATGCCTATATTCTGTGTGTGACTGCAGGTGTATTTGCATGTGAAATGTGTGTGACTGCAGGTGTATCTGCATGTGAAACGCTACGTTACAGTGTTACAGCGTCTGCGGCATGCCTATATTCTGTGTGTGACTGCAGGTGTATTTGCATGTGAAATGCTACGTAACAGTGTCACAGCTGCTGCAGCATGCCTATATTCTGTGTGTGACTGCAGGTGTATTTGCATGTGAGACGCTACGTTACAGTGTCACAGCTGCTGCAGCATGCCTATATTCTGTGTGTGACTGCAGGTGTATTTGCATGTGAGACGCTACGTTACTGTGTCACAGCTGCTGCAGCATGCCTATATTCTGTGTGTGACTGCAGGTGTATTTGCATGTGAGACGCTACGTTACCGTGTCACAGCTGCTGCAGCATGCCTATATTCTGTGTGTGACTGCAGGTGTATCTGCATGTGAGATGCTACGTTACAGTGTCACAGTGGCTGCAGCATGCCTATATTCTGTGTGTGACTGCAGGTGTATCTGCATGTGAAACACTATGTTACCGTGTCACAGCTGCTGCAGCATGCCTATATTCTGTGTGTGACTGTAGGTCTATTGGCATGTGAAACGCTACGTTACCCTGTCACAGCTGCTGCAGCATGCCTATATTCTGTGTGTGACTGTAGGTGTATCTGCATGTGAAACGCTACATTACTGTGTCACAGCTGCTGCAGCATGTCTATATTCTGTGTGTGACTGCGGCTGTATCTGCATGTGAAACGCTACGTTACAGTGTCACAGTCGCTGCAGCATGCCTATATTCTGTGTGTGACTGCGGCTGTATCTGCACGTGAAACGCTACGTTACAGTGTCACAGCTGCTGCAGCATGTCTATATTCTGTGTGTGACTGTAGGTGTATCTGCATGTGAAACGCTACGTTACCGTGTCACAGCTGCTGCAGCATGCCTATATTCTGTGTGTGACTGTAGGTGTATCTGCATGTGAAACGCTACGTTACCGTGTCACAGCTGCTGCAGCATGCCTATATTCTGTGTGTGACTGTAGGTGTATCTGCATGTGAAATGCTACGTTACCGTGTCACAGCTGCTGCAGCATGCCTATATTCTGTGTGTGACTGCAGGTGTATCTGCATGTGAAACGCTACATTACCGTGTCACAGCTGCTGCAGCATGTCTATATTCTGTGTGTGACTGTAGGTGTATCTGCATTCTGCATGTGAAACGCTACGTTACCGTGTCACAGCTGCTGCAGCATGCCTATATTCTGTGTGTGACTGTAGGTGTATCTGCATGTGAAACGCTACATTACTGTGTCACAGCTGCTGCAGCATGTCTATATTCTGCTTGTGACTGCGGCTGTATCTGCATGTGAAACGCTATGTTACAGTGTCACAGTCGCTGCAGCATGTCTATATTCTGTGTGTGACTGCGGCTGTATCTGCATGTGAAACGCTACGTTACAGTGTCACAGTTGCTGCAGCATGTCTATATTCTGTGTGTGACTGCGGCTGTATCTGCATGTGAAACGCTACGTTACAGTGTCACAGTGGCTGCAGCATGCCTATATTCTGTGTGTGACTGCAGGTGTATCTGCATGTGAAACGCTATGTTACAGTGTCACAGCTGCTGCAGCATGTCTATATTCTGTGTATGACTGCAGGTGTATTTGCATGTGAAACGCTACGTTAACGTGTCACAGCTGCTGCAGCATGTCTATATTCTGTGTGTGACTGTAGGTGTATCTGCATGTGAAACGCTACGTTACAGTGTTACAGCGTCAGCGGCATGCCTATATTCTGTGTGTGACTGCAGGTGTATTTGCATGTGAAATGCTACGTAACAGTGTCACAGCCGCTGCAGCATGCCTATATTCTGTGTGTGACTGCAGGTGTATTTGCATGTGAGACGCTACGTTACCGTGTCACAGCTGCTGCAGCATGCCTATATTCTGTGTGTGACTGCAGGTGTATTTGCATGTGAGACGCTACGTTACCGTGTCACAGCTGCTGCAGCATGTCTATATTCTGTGTGTAACTGCAGGTGTATCTGCATGTGAGATGCTACGTTACCGTGTCACAGTGGCTGCAGCATGCCTATATTCTGTGTGTGACTGCAGGTGTATCTGCATGTGAAACGCTACGTTACCGTGTCACAGCTGCTGCAGCATGCCTATATTCTGTGTGTGACTGTAGGTCTATTTGCATGTGAAATGCTACGTTACAGTGTCACAGCTGCTGCAGCATGTCTATATTCTGTGTGTGACTGCAGGTGTATCTGCAATCTGCATGTGAAACGCTACGTTACCGTGTCACAGCTGCTGCAGCATGCCTATATTCTGTGTGTGACTGTAGGTGTATCTGCATGTGAAACGCTACGTTACAGTGTCACAGTCGCTGCAGCATGTCTATATTCTGTGTGTGACTGCGGCTGTATCTGCATGTGAAACGCTACGTTACAGTGTCACAGTCGCTGCAGCATGTCTATATTCTGTGTGTGACTGCGGCTGTATCTGCATGTGAAACGCTACGTTACAGTGTCACAGTGGCTGCAGCATGCCTATATTCTGTGTGTGACTGCAGGTGTATCTGCATGTGAAACGCTACGTTACAGTGTCACAGCTGCTGCAGCATGTCTATATTCTGTGTGTGACTAAAGGTGTATCTGCGTGTGAAACGCTACGTTACAGTGTCAGCTGCTGCAGCATGTCTATATTCTGTGTATGACTGCAGGTGTATTTGCATGTGAAACGCTACGTTAACGTGTCACAGCTGCTGCAGCATGTCTATATTCTGTGTGTGACTGCAGGTGTATTTGCATGTGAGACGCTACGTTACCGTGTCACAGCTGCTGCAGCATGCCTATATTCTGTGTGTGACTGCAGGTGTATTTGCATGTGAGACGCTACGTTACCGTGTCACAGCTGCTGCAGCATGCCTATATTCTGTGTGTGACTGCAGGTGTATCTGCATGTGAGATGCTACGTTACAGAGTCACAGTGGCTGCAGCATGCCTATATTCTGTGTGTGACTGCAGGTGTATCTGCATGTGAAACACTACGTTACCGTGTCACAGCTGCTGCAGCATGCCTATATTCTGTGTGTGACTGTAGGTCTATTGGCATGTGAAACGCTACGTTACCCTGTCACAGCTGCTGCAGCATGCCTATATTCTGTGTGTGACTGTAGGTGTATCTGCATGTGAAACGCTACATTACTGTGTCACAGCTGCTGCAGCATGTCTATATTCTGTGTGTGACTGCGGCTGTATCTGCATGTGAAACGCTACGTTACAGTGTCACAGTGGCTGCAGCATGTCTATATTCTGTGTGTGACTGTAGGTGTATCTGCATGTGAAACGCTACGTTACCGTGTCACAGCTGCTGCAGCATGCCTATATTCTGTGTGTGACTGTAGGTGTATCTGCATGTGAAACGCTACGTTACCGTGTCACAGCTGCTGCAGCATGCCTATATTCTGTGTGTGACTGCAGGTGTATCTGCATGTGAAACGCTACATTACCGTGTCACAGCTGCTGCAGCATGTCTATATTCTGTGTGTGACTGTAGGTGTATCTGCATGTGAAACGCTACGTTACCATGTCACAGCTGCTGCAGCATGCCTATATTCTGTGTGTGACTGTAGGTGTATCTGCATGTGAAACGCTACATTACTGTGTCACAGCTGCTGCAGCATGTCTATATTCTGTGTGTGACTGCGGCTGTATCTGCATGTGAAACGCTACGTTACAGTGTCACAGTGGCTGCAGCATGTCTATATTCTGTGTGTGACTGCGGCTGTATCTGCATGTGAAACGCTACGTTACAGTGTCACAGTCGCTGCAGCATGTCTATATTCTGTGTGTGACTGCGGCTGTATCTGCATGTGAAACGCTACGTTACAGTGTCACAGTTGCTGCAGCATGTCTATATTCTGTGTGTGACTGCGGCTGTATCTGCATGTGAAACGCTACGTTACAGTGTCACAGTCGCTGCAGCATGTCTATATTCTGTGTGTGACTGCGGCTGTATCTGCATGTGAAACGCTACGTTACAGTGTCACAGTTGCTGCAGCATGTCTATATTCTGTGTGTGACTGCGGCTGTATCTGCATGTGAAACGCTACGTTACAGTGTCACAGTGGCTGCAGCATGCCTATATTCTGTGTGTGACTGCAGGTGTATCTGCATGTGAAACGCTATGTTACAGTGTCACAGCTGCTGCAGCATGTCTATATTCTGTGTATGACTGCAGGTGTATTTGCATGTGAAACGCTACGTTACTGTGTCACAGCTGCTGCAGCATGCCTATATTCTGTGTGTGACTGCAGGTGTATTTGCATGTGAGACGCTACGTTACCGTGTCACAGCTGCTGCAGCATGCCTATATTCTGTGTGTGACTGCAGGTGTATCTGCATGTGAGATGCTACGTTACAGTGTCACAGTGGCTGCAGCATGCCTATATTCTGTGTGTGACTGCAGGTGTATCTGCATGTGAAACACTACGTTACCGTGTCACAGCTGCTGCAGCATGCCTATATTCTGTGTGTGACTGTAGGTCTATTGGCATGTGAAACGCTACGTTACCCTGTCACAGCTGCTGCAGCATGCCTATATTCTGTGTGTGACTGTAGGTGTATCTGCATGTGAAACGCTACATTACTGTGTCACAGCTGCTGCAGCATGTCTATATTCTGTGTGTGACTGCGGCTGTATCTGCATGTGAAACGCTACGTTACAGTGTCACAGTCGCTGCAGCATGCCTATATTCTGTGTGTGACTGCGGCTGTATCTGCACGTGAAACGCTACGTTACAGTGTCACAGCTGCTGCAGCATGTCTATATTCTGTGTGTGACTGTAGGTGTATCTGCATGTGAAACGCTACGTTACCGTGTCACAGCTGCTGCAGCATGCCTATATTCTGTGTGTGACTGTAGGTGTATCTGCATGTGAAACGCTACGTTACCGTGTCACAGCTGCTGCAGCATGCCTATATTCTGTGTGTGACTGTAGGTGTATCTGCATGTGAAATGCTACGTTACCGTGTCACAGCTGCTGCAGCATGCCTATATTCTGTGTGTGACTGCAGGTGTATCTGCATGTGAAACGCTACATTACCGTGTCACAGCTGCTGCAGCATGTCTATATTCTGTGTGTGACTGTAGGTGTATCTGCATTCTGCATGTGAAACGCTACGTTACCGTGTCACAGCTGCTGCAGCATGCCTATATTCTGTGTGTGACTGTAGGTGTATCTGCATGTGAAACGCTACATTACTGTGTCACAGCTGCTGCAGCATGTCTATATTCTGTGTGTGACTGCGGCTGTATCTGCATGTGAAACGCTATGTTACAGTGTCACAGTCGCTGCAGCATGTCTATATTCTGTGTGTGACTGTGGCTGTATCTGCATGTGAAACGCTACGTTACAGTGTCACAGTTGCTGCAGCATGTCTATATTCTGTGTGTGACTGCGGCTGTATCTGCATGTGAAACGCTACGTTACAGTGTCACAGTGGCTGCAGCATGCCTATATTCTGTGTGTGACTGCAGGTGTATCTGCATGTGAAACGCTATGTTACAGTGTCACAGCTGCTGCAGCATGTCTATATTCTGTGTATGACTGCAGGTGTATTTGCATGTGAAACGCTACGTTAACGTGTCACAGCTGCTGCAGCATGTCTATATTCTGTGTGTGACTGTAGGTGTATCTGCATGTGAAACGCTACGTTACAGTGTTACAGCGTCAGCGGCATGCCTATATTCTGTGTGTGACTGCAGGTGTATTTGCATGTGAAATGCTACGTAACAGTGTCACAGCCGCTGCAGCATGCCTATATTCTGTGTGTGACTGCAGGTGTATTTGCATGTGAGACGCTACGTTACCGTGTCACAGCTGCTGCAGCATGCCTATATTCTGTGTGTGACTGCAGGTGTATTTGCATGTGAGACGCTACGTTACCGTGTCACAGCTGCTGCAGCATGTCTATATTCTGTGTGTAACTGCAGGTGTATCTGCATGTGAGACGCTACGTTACCGTGTCACAGTGGCTGCAGCATGCCTATATTCTGTGTGTGACTGCAGGTGTATCTGCATGTGAAACGCTACGTTACCGTGTCACAGCTGCTGCAGCATGCCTATATTCTGTATGTGACTGTAGGTCTATTTGCATGTGAAATGCTACGTTACCGTGTCACAGCTGCTGCAGCATGTCTATATTCTGTGTGTGACTGCAGGTGTATCTGCAATCTGCATGTGAAACGCTACGTTACCGTGTCACAGCTGCTGCAGCATGCCTATATTCTGTGTGTGACTGTAGGTGTATCTGCATGTGAAACGCTACGTTACAGTGTCACAGTCGCTGCAGCATGTCTATATTCTGTGTGTGACTGCGGCTGTATCTGCATGTGAAACGCTACGTTACAGTGTCACAGTCGCTGCAGCATGTCTATATTCTGTGTGTGACTGCGGCTGTATCTGCATGTGAAACGCTACGTTACAGTGTCACAGTGGCTGCAGCATGCCTATATTCTGTGTGTGACTGCAGGTGTATCTGCATGTGAAACGCTACGTTACAGTGTCACAGCTGCTGCAGCATGTCTATATTCTGTGTGTGACTAAAGGTGTATCTGCGTGTGAAACGCTACGTTACAGTGTCAGCTGCTGCAGCATGTCTATATTCTGTGTATGACTGCAGGTGTATTTGCATGTGAAACGCTACGTTAACGTGTCACAGCTGCTGCAGCATGTCTATATTCTGTGTGTGACTGCAGGTGTATTTGCATGTGAGACGCTACGTTACCGTGTCACAGCTGCTGCAGCATGCCTATATTCTGTGTGTGACTGCAGGTGTATTTGCATGTGAGACGCTACGTTACCGTGTCACAGCTGCTGCAGCATGCCTATATTCTGTGTGTGACTGCAGGTGTATCTGCATGTGAGATGCTACGTTACAGTGTCACAGTGGCTGCAGCATGCCTATATTCTGTGTGTGACTGCAGGTGTATCTGCATGTGAAACACTACGTTACCGTGTCACAGCTGCTGCAGCATGCCTATATTCTGTGTGTGACTGTAGGTCTATTGGCATGTGAAACGCTACGTTACCCTGTCACAGCTGCTGCAGCATGCCTATATTCTGTGTGTGACTGTAGGTGTATCTGCATGTGAAACGCTACATTACTGTGTCACAGCTGCTGCAGCATGTCTATATTCTGTGTGTGACTGCGGCTGTATCTGCATGTGAAACGCTACGTTACAGTGTCACAGTCGCTGCAGCATGCCTATATTCTGTGTGTGACTGCGGCTGTATCTGCATGTGAAACGCTACGTTACAGTGTCACAGCTGCTGCAGCATGTCTATATTCTGTGTGTGACTGTAGGTGTATCTGCATGTGAAACGCTACGTTACCGTGTCACAGCTGCTGCAGCATGCCTATATTCTGTGTGTGACTGTAGGTGTATCTGCATGTGAAACGCTACGTTACCGTGTCACAGCTGCTGCAGCATGCCTATATTCTGTGTGTGACTGTAGGTGTATCTGCATGTGAAACGCTACGTTACCGTGTCACAGCTGCTGCAGCATGCCTATATTCTGTGTGTGACTGCAGGTGTATCTGCATGTGAAACGCTACATTACCGTGTCACAGCTGCTGCAGCATGTCTATATTCTGTGTGTGACTGTAGGTGTATCTGCATGTGAAACGCTACGTTACCGTGTCACAACTGCTGCAGCATGCCTATATTCTGTGTGTGACTGTAGGTGTATCTGCATGTGAAACGCTACATTACAGTGTCACAGCTGCTGCAGCATGTCTATATTCTGTGTGTGACTGCGGCTGTATCTGCATGTGAAACGCTACGTTACAGTGTCACAGTGGCTGCAGCATGTCTATATTCTGTGTGTGACTGCGGCTGTATCTGCATGTGAAACGCTACGTTACAGTGTCACAGTCGCTGCAGCATGTCTATATTCTGTGTGTGACTGCGGCTGTATCTGCATGTGAAACGCTACGTTACAGTGTCACAGTTGCTGCAGCATGTCTATATTCTGTGTGTGACTGCGGCTGTATCTGCATGTGAAACGCTACGTTACAGTGTCACAGTCGCTGCAGCATGTCTATATTCTGTGTGTGACTGCGGCTGTATCTGCATGTGAAACGCTACGTTACAGTGTCACAGTGGCTGCAGCATGCCTATATTCTGTGTGTGACTGCAGGTGTATCTGCATGTGAAACGCTATGTTACAGTGTCACAGCTGCTGCAGCATGTCTATATTCTGTGTATGACTGCAGGTGTATTTGCATGTGAAACGCTACGTTAACGTGTCACAGCTGCTGCAGCATGTCTATATTCTGTGTGTGACTGTAGGTGTATCTGCATGTGAAACGCTACGTTACAGTGTTACAGCGTCAGCGGCATGCCTATATTCTGTGTGTGACTGCAGGTGTATTTGCATGTGAAATGCTACGTAACAGTTTCACAGCCACTGCAGCATGCCTATATTCTGTGTGTGACTGCAGGTGTATTTGCATGTGAGACGCTACGTTACCGTGTCACAGCTGCTGCAGCATGCCTATATTCTGTGTGTGACTGCAGGTGTATTTGCATGTGAGACGCTACGTTACCGTGTCACAGCTGCTGCAGCATGTCTATATTCTGTGTGTAACTGCAGGTGTATTTGCATGTGAAATGCTACGTAACAGTTTCACAGCCACTGCAGCATGCCTATATTCTGTGTGTGACTGCAGGTGTATTTGCATGTGAGACGCTACGTTACCGTGTCACAGCTGCTGCAGCATGCCTATATTCTGTGTGTGACTGCAGGTGTATTTGCATGTGAGACGCTACGTTACCGTGTCACAGCTGCTGCAGCATGTCTATATTCTGTGTGTAACTGCAGGTGTATCTGCATGTGAGACGCTACGTTACCGTGTCACAGTGGCTGCAGCATGCCTATATTCTGTGTGTGACTGCAGGTGTATTTGCATGTGAAACGCTACGTTACCGTGTCACAGCTGCTGCAGCATGCCTATATTCTGTGTGTGACTGTAGGTCTATTTGCATGTGAAATGCTACGTTACCGTGTCACAGCTGCTGCAGCATGTCTATATTCTGTGTGTGACTGCAGGTGTATCTGCAATCTGCATGTGAGACGCTACGTTACCGTGTCACAGCTGCTGCAGCATGCCTATATTCTGTGTGTGACTGTAGGTGTATCTGCATGTGAAACGCTACGTTACTGTGTCACAGCTGCTGCAGCATGTCTATATTCTGTGTGTGACTGCGGCTGTATCTGCATGTGAAACGCTACGTTACAGTGTCACAGTCGCTGCAGCATGTCTATATTCTGTGTGTGACTGCGGCTGTATCTGCATGTGAAACGCTACGTTACAGTGTCACAGTCGCTGCAGCATGTCTATATTCTGTGTGTGACTGCAGGTGTATTTGCATGTGAGACGCTACGTTACCGTGTCACAGCTGCTGCAGCATGCCTATATTCTGTGTGTGACTGCAGGTGTATTTGCATGTGAGACGCTACGTTACCGTGTCACAGCTGCTGCAGCATGCCTATATTCTGTGTGTGACTGCAGGTGTATCTGCATGTGAGATGCTACGTTACAGTGTCACAGTGGCTGCAGCATGCCTATATTCTGTGTGTGACTGCAGGTTTATCTGCATGTGAAACACTACGTTACCGTGTCACAGCTGCTGCAGCATGCCTATATTCTGTGTGTGACTGTAGGTCTATTGGCATGTGAAATGCTACGTTACCCTGTCACAGCTGCTGCAGCATGCCTATATTCTGTGTGTGACTGTAGGTGTATCTGCATGTGAAACGCTACATTACTGTGTCACAGCTGCTGCAGCATGTCTATATTCTGTGTGTGACTGCGGCTGTATCTGCATGTGAAACGCTACGTTACAGTGTCACAGTCGCTGCAGCATGCCTATATTCTGTGTGTGACTGCGGCTGTATCTGCATGTGAAACGCTACGTTACAGTGTCACAGCTGCTGCAGCATGTCTATATTCTGTGTGTGACTGTAGGTGTATCTGCATGTGAAACGCTACGTTACCGTGTCACAGCTGCTGCAGCATGCCTATATTCTGTGTGTGACTGTAGGTGTATCTGCATGTGAAACGCTACGTTACCGTGTCACAGCTGCTGCAGCATGCCTATATTCTGTGTGTGACTGTAGGTGTATCTGCATGTGAAACGCTACGTTACCGTGTCACAGCTGCTGCAGCATGCCTATATTCTGTGTGTGACTGCAGGTGTATCTGCATGTGAAACGCTACATTACCGTGTCACAGCTGCTGCATCATGTCTATATTCTGTGTGTGACTGTAGGTGTATCTGCATGTGAAACGCTACGTTACCGTGTCACAGCTGCTGCAGCATGCCTATATTCTGTGTGTGACTGTAGGTGTATCTGCATGTGAAACGCTACATTACTGTGTCACAGCTGCTGCAGCATGTCTATATTCTGTGTGTGACTGCGGCTGTATCTGCATGTGAAACGCTACGTTACAGTGTCACAGTGGCTGCAGCATGTCTATATTCTGTGTGTGACTGCGGCTGTATCTGCATGTGAAACGCTACGTTACAGTGTCACAGTCGCTGCAGCATGTCTATATTCTGTGTGTGACTGCGGCTGTATCTGCATGTGAAACGCTACGTTACAGTGTCACAGTTGCTGCAGCATGTCTATATTCTGTGTGTGACTGCGGCTGTATCTGCATGTGAAACGCTACGTTACAGTGTCACAGTGGCTGCAGCATGCCTATATTCTGTGTGTGACTGCAGGTGTATCTGCATGTGAAACGCTATGTTACAGTGTCACAGCTGCTGCAGCATGTCTATATTCTGTGTATGACTGCAGGTGTATTTGCATGTGAAACGCTACGTTAACGTGTCACAGCTGCTGCAGCATGTCTATATTCTGTGTGTGACTGTAGGTGTATCTGCATGTGAAACGCTACGTTACAGTGTTACAGCGTCAGCGGCATGCCTATATTCTGTGTGTGACTGCAGGTGTATTTGCATGTGAAATGCTACGTAACAGTGTCACAGCCGCTGCAGCATGCCTATATTCTGTGTGTGACTGCAGGTGTATTTGAATGTGAGACGCTACGTTACCGTGTCACAGCTGCTGCAGCATGCCTATATTCTGTGTGTGACTGCAGGTGTATTTGCATGTGAGACGCTACGTTACCGTGTCACAGCTGCTGCAGCATGTCTATATTCTGTGTGTAACTGCAGGTGTATCTGCATGTGAGACGCTACGTTACCGTGTCACAGTGGCTGCAGCATGCCTATATTCTGTGTGTGACTGCAGGTGTATCTGCATGTGAAACGCTACGTTACCGTGTCACAGCTGCTGCAGCATGCCTATATTCTGTGTGTGACTGTAGGTCTATTTGCATGTGAAATGCTACGTTACCGTGTCACAGCTGCTGCAGCATGTCTATATTCTGTGTGTGACTGCAGGTGTATCTGCAATCTGCATGTGAAACGCTACGTTACCGTGTCACAGCTGCTGCAGCATGCCTATATTCTGTGTGTGACTGTAGGTGTATCTGCATGTGAAACGCTACGTTACTGTGTCACAGCTGCTGCAGCATGTCTATATTCTGTGTGTGACTGCGGCTGTATCTGCATGTGAAACGCTACGTTACAGTGTCACAGTCGCTGCAGCATGTCTATATTCTGTGTGTGACTGCGGCTGTATCTGCATGTGAAACGCTACGTTACAGTGTCACAGTCGCTGCAGCATGTCTATATTCTGTGTGTGACTGCGGCTGTATCTGCATGTGAAACGCTACGTTACAGTGTCACAGTGGCTGCAGCATGCCTATATTCTGTGTGTGACTGCAGGTGTATCTGCATGTGAAACGCTACGTTACAGTGTCACAGCTGCTGCAGCATGTCTATATTCTGTGTGTGACTAAAGGTGTATCTGCGTGTGAAACGCTACGTTACAGTGTCAGCTGCTGCAGCATGTCTATATTCTGTGTATGACTGCAGGTGTATTTGCATGTGAAACGCTACGTTAACGTGTCACAGCTGCTGCAGCATGTCTATATTCTGTGTGTGACTGTAGGTGTATCTGCATGTGAAGCGCTACGTTATCGTGTCACAGCTGCTGCAGCATGTCTATATTCTGTGTGTGACTGTAGGTGTATCTGCAGTCACATGTAACATCAGGGAATTATTTTCGCTATAAAATTGCATTTGTTTCTCTTCCGTCTTGGAATGACCACATCTGACCACCTATGGACATTGAAAGCATCAGGTCGTCTAGTGTACAGATAACGTCATCCTCATTCAGCCACACCCTTCCCGTCAAGCCCTGACAAGTGACTGACACTCACTGATTTTTGCATGTAATTAGAAGTTGCTTCATATAAAAGTGCCACAATCATAGGATTCCTGATGCTTTAAAAACCACAAAATAAACTATTGCAGAACAAGGTGAGGAGCTGTCAGCTGTGAGGTGCACTATACAGTAACATTATCTAGACTATGAAAAGTAACCACAGCCCCCACAATTAGTTTTGCGCAGAGAACCCGGCTGCAGTTGTCGCAGTAACCTTCCCTTCACCTGATAGGTTAATCCCACAATTTGCTCGCATATATTTGAATACTTGTGGTCTGCAGCCCAGCCTCATTATCACATTATTTATAGAACATAATCATGGTGGGCTCTATAAAAAGACCTTGTTAGAACACGTGTGGTTCATATCGGATTTAACATTGTGAAAAGCCAAAATATACTACAACCGTTATGATAACTAGATACATTCTTGTTCCTGGATTTTTGAGAGATTTAAATACACGTGACCCTACACACAGGAGGCATCATACGAAGCGCACTGCACATCACCTTGTTTTTGCACTGGTGCCCAAGGTTAGTCTTCCCAGAGCATTTCAGGAGATGCACCCGCAAGCAGCAGACTTGAGGGAAAATCATAGGGGACACACTGTGCAAAAGGGGGGTGGTATATCATATCAATGGTCAAAATGACATTCATTGGGTCGACATGATATTGAAATGTCCGTATTGTTGGCATGGACCGTGCCGACATTCACATGTCTACACTAATGTAATATCGACATTGTTGAAAGGGCAAATGTTTTTTAATGTGTTTCTGTCTCTAACCCTAACGTTAACCCACATGTCGGCATTTTCACAATGTCCACTTTTCATATTCCGACATTCTGTCCATGTTGACATTTTCCAGGTGTTGACAATTACGATGTTGACATTTTAACCATTGCTAACAATATAAATGTCGTCTTGGTGACTACATACCTGCAAAAGAGTAAATGTCCTGTCAGAGTGCGACCTCCTTTCGTTACATAAAAGTACGTTTTCCTCCTAAATTACGGCTCAGCGTTGCCCCATTAGGGACGCGGCACTAGCACCGTCTTTATTACACATTGCACTTTTATGTGTTTGCCTTTTTTCTTCCAATTGGCAAAGTGTGCCATCACAATAGCGCAGCCTTCCACTGCACACCCGTGAGCCTGTGTGGAAATATCGCCACCGCAGCGCACATTAATGTGCGCAACCACCACAAAGACAATTTTCTGCGGCATCTCTGTCATTTGGAGACTCAACCAAAATTCAAAACAAAACAGCCTATCAGTCCATAGGTAAGTAGTGACATGACCAAAGCATGAACAGAAATGCATGTACAGTATCAACCCACTAAGCACATATTATCTATATAATAATCCTCCAAGGTCTGTCCCATTTCCTACATGCATGAGCAATGGGAGCAGGGGGGCGCATCAGCTCACCAACGGCTCCCACAGCCACAGCGACGGGACCAACTCTAGCATGGGAGGCGGAGGACTTGTCAGGAGGTAAGTATGCAGGTGTGGGAGGGGCCGGATTGGATAAGGGGGGCAGAGCGTGAGTGCAGCGAGAGAGAGCAGAGGAGAGTGTGACGAGATGGGGTGGGAGAGCAGGAAGAAGGGTAAGGTGGCACAGAGTTTGCAGGGGAGCGAAGGGGGTGACCACAGCTAGTGTGAGCGGCCAGGATGATGGTCGCGATGGTCAAGACTATCGCGACCATCGGACTTGCGATCCTACAGAGCATGAAGTCCACCCATTGACATCACTTGTGATGTCAGTGGGGCCGGCCCTAGACGGTAGGCGTTCCCATGGGAACGCCTCTGTCTGGGCAGCCACGCCCCTGGCCCGCCCACCAAAGGGGGCATGCTGTCACTCAACATCGACAGCATGCCCCCTTTGTAGCGGCTTGCCCGTCGCTATCCGGGTCTCGCGCATGCGCACGACGGAGCCGCCTCCGTCGTGCGCATGCACACTGGGCCGACAACGACCCGCTTGCGAGCGCTCAGCGCTCGCGAGCGGGTCTGAATCAGGCCCACTGTACACAACACACACACACAGTATGCAGTATTAAACTCCCTATGGTTGATATGCGCACTATACCTTACCGACTTAACACAACTAAATCTAAGAATAAACACACGGACAACAGGAGTTGGATTTAAAATTAAAGGTCAAATTTATTTGACATCAGATTAATAATTAATTAATAATTAATCATATTAAATTTGGGTTATCTAATTAGATGTTGCCAATTGAAATTAATTGTGAGCTTAAAGTTAGTATGTGGCGGACAACAAAGAATGGACACTCCCACAGACACATGCAGACCAAACACATCACTCGTTGGTGTTCAACTCTCCCCAAAAAGCATTCCCAGACGAGCTGTGTCATTCCCGGAAGGGACGGGTTGGCCTATCATTGAAGCAGGAGAGCTCACCCATCTAATTTGTATAACTAAAAGTACATTACCGTTCTTTCTGCCACAGCGCGGCAACTCAAAGCCGCAGCCACCACCAAACAAACTAAACCCAACTCCACCATCACCTTAAATAACGCCTCCACAAAACAGAAGCAAAACTGCCCCTGACAAAAAGGTCCCCATCAGACTCAACAAATACACGTATTAGATCATGAGTGCATGATAAACCAAGGTCCCCATCAGACCTAACAAATGCACGTATTAGATCATGAGTGCATGATAAACCAAGGTCCCCATCAGACCTAACAAATGCACGTATGAGATCATGAGTGCATGATAAACCAAGGTCCCCATCAGACCTAACAAATGCACGTATTAGATCATGAGTGCATGATAAACCAAGGTCCCCATCAGACCTAACAAATGCACGTATTAGATCATGAGTGCATGATAAACCAAGGTCCCCATCAGACCTAACAAATGCACGTATGAGATCATGAGTGCATGATAAACCAAGGTCCCCATCAGACCTAACAAATGCACGTATTAGATCATGAGTGCATGATAAACCAAGGTCCCCATCAGACCTAACAAATGCACGTATGAGATCATGAGTGCATGATAAGCCAAGGTCCCCATCAGACCTAACAAATGCACGTATGAGATCATGAGTGCATGATAAACCAAGGTACCCATCAGACCTAACAAATACACGTATGAGATCATGAGTGCATGATAAACCAAGGTCCCCATCAGACCTAACAAATGCACGTATTAGATCATGAGTGCATGATAAACCAAGATCCCCATCAGACCTAACAAATGCACGTATTAGATCATGAGTGCATGATAAACCAAGGTCCCCATCAGACCTAACAAATGCACGTATTAGATCATGAGTGCATGATAAACCAAGGTCCCCATCAGACCTAACAAATGCACGTATTAGATCATGAGTGCATGATAAACCAAGGTCCCCATCAGACCTAACAAATGCACGTATTAGATCATGAGTGCATGATAAACCAAGGTCCCCATCAGACCTAACAAATGCACGTATTAGATCATGAGTGCATGATAAACCAAGGTCCCCATCAGACCTAACAAATGCACGTATTAGATCATGAGTGCATGATAAACCAAGGTCCCCATCAGACCTAACAAATGCACGTATTAGATCATGAGTGCATGATAAACCAAGGTCCCCATCAGACCTAACAAATGCACGTATGAGATCATGAGTGCATGATAAACCAAGGTCCCCATCAGACCTAACAAATGCACGTATTAGATCATGAGTGCATGATAAACCAAGGTCCCCATCAGACCTAACAAATGCACGTATGAGATCATGAGTGCATGATAAACCAAGGTCCCCATCAGACCTAACAAATGCACGTATGAGATCATGAGTGCATGATAAGCCAAGGTCCCCATCAGACCTAACAAATGCACGTATGAGATCATGAGTGCATGATAAACCAAGGTCCCCATCAGACCTAACAAATACACGTATGAGATCATGAGTGCATGATAAACCAAGGTCCCCATCAGACCTAACAAATGCACGTATTAGATCATGAGTGCATGATAAACCAAGATCCCCATCAGACCTAACAAATGCACGTATTAGATCATGAGTGCATGATAAACCAAGGTCCCCATCAGACCTAACAAATGCACGTATTAGATCATGAGTGCATGATAAACCAAGGTCCCCATCAGACCTAACAAATGCACGTATTAGATCATGAGTGCATGATAAACCAAGGTCCCCATCAGACCTAACAAATGCACGTATTAGATCATGAGTGCATGATAAACCAAGGTCCCCATCAGACCTAACAAATGCACGTATTAGATCATGAGTGCATGATAAACCAAGGTCCCCATCAGACCTAACAAATGCACGTATTAGATCATGAGTGCATGATAAACCAAGGTCCCCATCAGACCTAACAAATGCACGTATTAGATCATGAGTGCATGATGAACCAAGGTCCCCATCAGACCTAACAAATGCACGTATTAGATCATGAGTGCATGATGAACCAATAACTCCGCCATCATGTCCATCCAAGTGCACGATCAACACCTTTAGGCCAACCAAACATTCGCATCGTATTCATCAGACACTTCTACAATTCACGCCACAGGATTTCTCTATCCATCCACAGATAAAACAACATAAAACAACAATTACGATGTTAGTGACAAACACAAGCATGCTTAACCAGGCTGGAGGTAAAAACAAAACCTACTAGGATCTTTTCTGCTTATATGGGGAACTATTTGTTGCCTCCATAGGAAAAATAAAAATCCCTTCAAACCCCTGAAAGCGAGTAGTCTAAACCCCTGGTTAACGTGCTGAAGAAGCACTAGCAAGCACCCTGCCCACGACGGATCCTGCGCAACATAGAATCCGCGCCGCACCATACATTCCGCTAAAGCAGCACAGCCGCCGAAACACGGAATGCGCCATGAAATGCCAAATTGAGCAAATGAAATTCAAATTGGTCCACCCAGCTAACGTTACCCATTTTAGCAACGCAACCTATCTATTCCGCAAACCACCGCACCGTCAATCTGGTCAGCAGAGGTCATAGCCACAGCAACACCTGCAGAGGAGGGAGAACAGGCACAAAATCCATAGCCGCATTCACAGACCTGGAAGGAGAAACCAAGGGCGCAGCACAAGGACTTAAAACCCCCTGCAAACCGAAAACGTGCAAAAGCTGACCCGTCGGGGAGGGGGGCAAAGTGTTCTGCAAGTGTGCAGATGACTGCGCCAATGTGAACTGCGCTGCCAACAAATGTAATTTTTTATTCGCCTGCTGACTGGCTGTGATGGAATAGTTATGCCTCATGTTCTGCTGCTTATACCCATGCTAATAAAGATCGATGTTTGATTTTGAAAAATTTTATTTTATGACCTTGATATAGGTTTTTATACGTATGCTTTTAATGTTTTTGTGTAATCGGAGCCAGATCCGTGCTTTACAGATATATCGTGGCAATAGGTCCTATGAATTATTCCATCTGCGTATTTTGAGTAAATTAATAGCTCTTAATTGTGAAATGTGTAATAAATTATAATATTACTCAAACCAACAGCTGTTTTCAAGCGCCCCTATTTTCTATAGTTGTGAGGTATAGAACCTGTTGCACTACAGGTGCAGCATCACCTAGCAAAAGCGGCCGGGGAAGAAACAAGTTAATTGCTTAAGCGCGCCCGCCGCGCACGTTGTGCTAATGACGGGATGTAGCTGTAACCCAGCATTAAGTGACCCCCACCAGTGGCAAATGAAGGATTTCTAGAGAGGGGGGATGGGGTCCCCAATGCTTGATTTTAAAGTGAGTGTGGCTAATTGCTGAATAAGTAAGAATTAGCACTTATCCAGCTTTAATATGTGTCATACTGAATATTTTGAGAGTGCATTAACTCCAGTATATACAGGACCAGCAATCTCAATAAGCCATTAGATTGGGCAGTAGGGCCATCTGACTGAGCTGAATGTTTTTATTTTAGGTGTGGTCACCATTCCAGATCATTGGAGCAAGTCCGGGAGTCTGGGGGAACAGCATAAGGACCTAGCACTGTCCTGGACATATATGTACATATTAAACTCTATAACACCACATCCCAAACAGTGCATGGTTTCCAGATCTCCCTGTTGGTGCACAGGTCACCCATCACTGGCTGACATGTCAAAAGGTGGTGCTATGTAATCCGTGACACTGAGAAGAACATGCTGTACTGGCAAACCTGCAGTATTACTATATACTATTGTATTGTGTATCATATCCCCTGTACAGCAGCCATGTGCTGCACCTGATCTACAGGGACATTCAAAGACCATAAAGGTCGGTCCCTACTCCTTGTGATGTTATGTTACTTTGGCACTTTTCTTCCAAGATGCTGTACAGGTCAGTACCTGCTCCATGTGTTCTGTTCCTTTGTAGTTTTTCTCCCATGAAGCCATACAGGTCAGTCCCTACTCCATGTGTTGTTCTGTTACTTTGTCGCTTTTCTCCCATGACGTCGTACAGGTCAGTCCCTACTCCTTGTGTTGTTCTGATACTTTGTCGCTTTTCTCCTATGATGCCGTACAGGTCAGTCCCTACCCCTTGTGTTGTTCTGTTACTTTGTCGCTTTTCTCCCATGACGTCGTACAGGTCAGTCCCTATTCCTTGTGTTGTTCTGTTACTTTGTAGCTTTTCTCCCATGACGCCATACTGGTCGGTTCCTACTCCTTGTGTTGTTATGTTACTTTGTCGCTTTTCTCCCATGTCGCCGTACAGATCGGTCCCTACTCCTTGTGTTGTTCTGTTACTTTGTAGCTTTTCTCCCATGATATCATACAGGTCAGTCCCTACTCCTTGTGTTGTTATGTTGCTTTGTCGCTTTTCTCCCATTACACAATACAGGTCAGTCCCTACTCCTTGTGTTGTTCTATTACTTTGTCGCTTTTCTCCCATGACATCGTACAGGTTAATCCCTACTCCTTCTGTTGTTCTGTTACTGTGTCGCTTTCTCCCATGATGCCGTACAGGTCGGTCCCTACTCCTTGTGTTGTTTGTTACTTTGACGCTTTTCTCCCATGAAGCCGTACAGGTCAGTCCCTACTCCTTGTGTTGTTCTGTTACTTTGTCGCTTTTCTCCCATGACGCTATACAGGTCAGTCTCTACTCCATTTGTTGTTATGTTACTTTGTCGCTTTTCTCCCATGACGCCGTTCAGGTTGGTCCCTACTCCTTGTGTTGTTCTGTTACTTTGTCGCTTTTCTCGCATGATGCCGTACAGATCAGTCCCTACTCCATGTGTTGTTCTGTTACTTTGTCGCTTTTCTTCCATTACACTGTACAGGTCAGTCCCTACTCCTTGTGTTGTTCTGTTACTTTGTTGCTTTTCTCCCATGACACCGTACAGGTCAGTCCCTACTCCTTGTATTGTTATGTTACTTTGTCGCTTTTCTTCCATGATGCCGTACAGGTTAGTCCCTACTCCATGTGTTCTGTTACTTTGTAGTTTTTCTCCCATGAAGCCATACAGGTCAGTCCCTACTCCTTGTGCTGTTCTGTTACTTTGTAGCTTTTCTCCCGTGAAGCCATACAGGTGAGTCCCTACTCCTTGTGTTGTTATGTTACTTTGTCGCTTTTCTCCCATGACGTCGTACAAGTGTCACCCTACTCCTTGGGTTGTTCTGTTACTTTTTAGCTTTTCTCCCATGAAGCCGTACAGGTCTGTCCATACTCGTTGTGTTGTTCTGTTACTTTGTCGATTTTCTCCCATGACGCCATACTGGTCGGTTCCTACCACTTGTGTTGTTAAGTTACTTTGTCGCTTTTCTTCCATGTCGCCGTACAGGTCAGTCCCTACTCCTTGTGTTGTTATGTTACTTTGTAGCTTTTCTCCAATGACATCATACAGGTCAGTCCCTACTCCTTGTGTTGTTCTGTTACTTTGACGCTTTTCTCCCATGAAGCCGTACAGGTCAGTCCGTATTCCTTGTGTTGTTCTGTTACTTTGTCGCTTTTCTCCCATGACGCTGTACAGGTCAGTCCCTACTCCATGTGTTGTTCTGTTACTTTGTCGCTTTTCTCCCATAATGCCGTACAGGTCAGTCCCTATTCCTTGTGTTGTTCTGTTACTTTGGCGCTTTTCTTCCATGACGCCGTACAGGTTGGTCCCTACTCCTTGTGTTGTTCTATTACTTTGTTGCTTTTCTCCCATGACGTCGTACAGGTCAGTCCCTACTCCTTGTGTTGTTCTGTTACTTTGTCGCTTTTCTCCCATGACGTCGTACAGGTCAGTCCCTACTCCTTGTGTTGTTCTGTTACTTTTTCGCTTTTCTCCCTACTCCAGTCCAAACCAAAAAAATAATTATTTTCTGTGTTTCTGAATTGTGTGCGCAGTAGCCGCACGTGCATCAACAAAGTAGTGCCAAGCGTGCGCCTGTGTCATAAGTAAAGGGCCGGCTGGCTTGACCGTTAAGGGTGCTGTAACCCCCGAAAGTACACTCCAGTCCAAACCAAAAAATAAATTATTTTCTGTGTTTGTGAATTGTGTGCGCAGTAGCCGCACGTGCATCAACAAAGTAGTGCCAAGCGTGCGCCTGTGTAATAAGTAAAGGGCCGGCTGGCTTGACCGTTAAAGGGTGCTGTAACCCCCAAAGTACACTCCAGTCCAAACCAAAAAAAAAATTCTTTTCTGTGTTTGTGAATTGTGTGCGCAGTAGCCGCACGTGCATCAACAAAGTAGTGCCAAGCGTGCGCCTGTGTCATAAGTAAAGGGCCGGCTGGCTTGACCGTTAAAGGGTGCTGTAACCCCCGAAAGTACACTCCAGTCCAAACCAAAAAATAAATTATTTTCTGTGTTTGTGAATTGTGTGCGCAGTAGCCGCACGTGCATCAACAAAGTAGTGCCAAGCGTGCGCCTGTGTCATAAGTAAAGGGCCGGCTGGCTTGACCGTTAAAGGGTGCTGTAACCCCCAAAGTACACTCCAGTCCAAACCAAAAAAAAAATTATTTTCTGTGTTTGTGAATTGTGTGCGCAGTAGCCGCACGTGCATCAACAAAGTAGTGCCAAGCGTGCGCCTGTGTCATAAGTAAAGGGCCGGCTGGCTTGACCGTTAAAGGGTGCTGTAACCCCCAAAGTACACTCCAGTCCAAACCAAAAAAAAAATTATTTTCTGTGTTTGTGAATTGTGTGCGCAGTAGCCGCACGTGCATCAACAAAGTAGTGCCAAGCGTCCGCCTGTGTCATAAGTAAAGGGCCGGCTGGCTTGACCGTTAAAGGGTGCTGTAACCCCCAAAGTACACTCCAGTCCAAACCGAAAAAAAATTATTTTCTGTGTTTGTGAATTGTGTGCGCAGTAGCCGCACGTGCATCAACAAAGTAGTGCCAAGCGTGCGCCTGTGTCATAAGTAAAGGGCCGGCTGGCTTGACCGTTAAAGGGTGCTGTAACCCCCGAAAGTACACTCCAGTCCAAACCAAAAAAAAAAATTATTTTCTGTGTTTGTGAATTGTGTGCGCAGTAGCCGCACGTGCATCAACAAAGTAGTGCCAAGCGTGCGCCTGTGTCATAAGTAAAGGGCCGGCTGGCTTGACCGTTAAGGGTGCTGTATCCCCCAAAGTACACTCCAGTCCAAACCAAAAAAAAAATTATTTTCTGTGTTTGTGAATTGTGTGGGCAGTAGCCGCACGTGCATCAACAAAGTAGTGCCAAGCGTGCGCCTGTGTCATAAGTAAAGGGCCGGCTGGCTTGACCGTTAAGGGTGCTGTAACCCCCGAAAGTACACTCCAGTCCAAACCAAAAAAAAAAATATTTTCTGTGTTTGTGAATTGTGTGCGCAGTAGCCGCACGTGCATCAACAAAGTAGTGCCAAGCGTGCGCCTGTGTCATAAGTAAAGGGCCGGCTGGCTTGACCGTTAAAGGGTGCTGTAACCCCCAAAGTACACTCCAGTCCAAACCGAAAAAAAATTATTTTCTGTGTTTGTGAATTGTGTGCGCAGTAGCCGCACGTGCATCAACAAAGTAGTGCCAAGCGTGCGCCTGTGTCATAAGTAAAGGGCCGGCTGGCTTGACCGTTAAAGGGTGCTGTAACCCCCGAAAGTACACTCCAGTCCAAACCAAAAAAAAAAATTATTTTCTGTGTTTGTGAATTGTGTGCGCAGTAGCCGCACGTGCATCAACAAAGTAGTGCCAAGCGTGCGCCTGTGTCATAAGTAAAGGGCCGGCTGGCTTGACCGTTAAGGGTGCTGTAACCCCCAAAGTACACTCCAGTCCAAACCAAAAAAAAAATTATTTTCTGTGTTTGTGAATTGTGTGGGCAGTAGCCGCACGTGCATCAACAAAGTAGTGCCAAGCGTGCGCCTGTGTCATAAGTAAAGGGCCGGCTGGCTTGACCGTTAAGGGTGCTGTAACCCCCGAAAGTACACTCCAGTCCAAACCAAAAAAAAAAATATTTTCTGTGTTTGTGAATTGTGTGCGCAGTAGCCGCATGTGCATCAACAAAGTAGTGCCAAGCGTGCGCCTGTGTCATGAGTAAAGGGCCGGCTGGCTTGACCGTTAAAGGGTGCTGTAACCCCCAAAGTACACTCCAGTCCAAACCAAAAAAAAAATTATTTTCTGTGTTTAGCCACACGTATATATCAAATCGATATAACATAAATGGAGGACCAAACTTTCTCCGATAAAAATAAAATAGAGAAAGATCAAGAACCACTTCCTCCTAGTGCTGAAGCTGCTGCCACTAGTCATGACATAGACGATAACATGCCATCAACGTCGTCTGCCAAGGCCGATGCCCAATGTCATAGTAGAGGGCACATACAATCCCAAATGACAAAGTTCAGGAAAATGACCTTGAAAAAAACATTTAAATCAGCTGAAGAGAAACGTAAACTTGCCAATATGCCATTTACGACACGGAGTGGCAAGGAACGGCTAAGGTCGATCCCTAGTATGTTCATGACTAGTGGTTCAGCTTCACATGACGATGGAAGCCCTCCTCCCACTAAAAAAATCAAAAGAGTTAAGCTGGCAAAAGCACAGCGAAGAACTGTGCTTTCTAAGAAGATATCACAAATCCCCAAGGAGAGTCCAAGTGTGGTGGTGGTTGCGATGCCTGACCTTCCCAGCACTGGACGGGAAGAGGTGGCTCTTTCCACCATTTGCACGCCCCCTGCAAGTGCTGAAAGGAGCACCCACAGTCCACTTGCTGATATGCAAATTGAAGATGTCACTGTTGAAGTACAACAGGATGAGGATACTGGTGTAGCTGGCGCTGAGGAGGAAGTTGGCGAGGAGGATTCTGATGGTGATGTGGTTTGTTTAAATCAGGCTCCGGGGGAGACAGTTGTTGTCCGTGGGATGAAAAAGCCCATCACGGTCATGCCTGGGCAGAAGACCAAACATTCCACCTCTTTGGTCTGGCAATATTTCTATCCAAATCCGGACAACAACTGTCTTGCCATATGTACCATATGTAAAGGTGAAATAAGTAGGGGTAGGGACGTCAACCACCTAGGAACATCCTCCCTTATACGGCACCTGCAGCGCGTTCATAAAAAGTTACTGTCAAGTTCAGAAACTTTGGCTAAGACCGTAAGCAGTCCAGGGACACCTAAATCCCGTTGTCCTGTTGTATCCAAGCGCCTGCAAACCACACCGTCAACTCCCTCCTCGTCAATTTCCTCCTTAGTCAGGATCGGAAGTAGTCCTGCAGGCCATGTCACTGGCATGACTGACTCTCCTATCCGGGATTCCTCCGGAGGATCCTGCATTGCTATGCCTACTGCTGCCGCTGCTGCTGTTGCTGCTGCTGGGAGTCGTTCATCATCCCAGAGAGGAACACCACTACTTTTACTAAACAATTGACCCTCCAACAGTCCTTAGCGAGGAGGATGAAGTACGACAGCAGTCATCCTGAAGCAAAACATATAACTGAGGCCTTGACTGCTATGTTGGTGTTAGACGTGCATCCGGTATCCGCCATTAGTGCAGTGGGATTTAGACAATTGATGGAGGTAGTGTGTCCCCGGTTCCAAATCCCGTCTAGATTCCACTTCACTAGGCAGGCGATACCGAGACTGTACAGAAACGTCAGAAAAAGTGTCCTCAGTGTCCTGAAAAATGCCGTTGTACACAATGTCCACTTAACCACGGACATGTGGACAAGTGGAACAGGGCAGACTAAGGACTATATGACTGTGACAGCCCACTGGGTAGATGTATCACCTTACGCAGCAACAGCAGCAGCGTCACCAGTAGCAGCATCTCAGAAACGCCAGCTCGTTACAAGGCAGGCTACGCTGTGTATCACCGGTTTCAGTAAGAGGCACACCGCCGACAACCTCTTAGAGAAACTGAGGGAAATCATCGCCCAGTGGCTTACCCCACTTAGACTCTCCTGGGGATTTGTGATATCTGACAATGCCACCAATATTGTCCGGGCATTACATCTAGGCAAATTCCAGCACGTCCCATGTTTTGCTCACACAATAAAGTTGGTGGTGCAGAATTTTCTGAAAAGCAACAGGGGCGTGCAGGAGACGCTTTGGATGGCCCGAAAAATTTCTGGCGACTTTCGCCATTCAGCGACTGCGTGCCGAAGACTGGAGCGCCAGCAAACACTCTTGAACCTGCCCCGCCATCACCTGAAGCAAGAGGTTGTGACGCGGTGGAACTCAACCCTCTATATGCTTCAGAGGATGGAGGAGCAGCAAAAGGCCATACAAGCCTATACATCCACCTATGACATAGGCAAAGGAGGGGGTATGCACCTGACTCCAGCGCAGTGGAGAATGATTTCCGTGTTGTGCAAGGTTCTCCAGCCCTTCGAACTTGCCACACGTGAAGTCAGTTCAGACACTGCCAGCTTGAGTCAGGTCATTCCCCTCATCAGGCTTTTGCAGAAGCAGCTGGAGAAAGTGAAGGAGGAGCTAAGACTGAGCGATTCCGCTCGGCATGTGGGACTTGTGGATGAAGCCCTTCATTCGCTTTGCCAGGATTCCAGGGTGGTCAATCTGTTGAAATCAGACCACTACATTTTGGCCACCGTGCTCGATCCTAGGTTTAAAGCCTATGTGGTGTCTCTCTTTCCGGCCGACACAAGCCTGCAGAGGTGCAAAGACCTGCTGGTGAACACACTGTCAGCTGAAGCGGAACGTGACACGTCAACAGCTCCTTCTTCATTTTCTCCCGCAACTGGGGCTGCCAGGAAAAAACTTAGGTATCCTAAGCAACCCGCTGGCGGTGATGCAGGGCAGGCAGGACCAAGTTTGGACATCTGGTCCGGACTGAAGAACCTGGCAACAATTTCTGACATGTCTACTGTCACTGCATATGATACTGTCACCATTGACAGAATGGTGGAGGATTACATCGGTGACAGCATCCAAGTAGGCATGTCAGACAGTCCATACCTGTACTGGCAGGAAAAAGAGGCAATTTGGAGGCCCCTGTACAAACTGGCTCTATTTTACCTGAGTTGCCCCCCCTCCAGTGTGTACTCCGAAAGAGTGTTTAGTGCGGCCGGGAACCTTGTCAGCGAAAGGCGTAGGGGGTTGCTTCCACAGAATGTGGAGAAGATGATGTTCATCAAAATGAATTATCAGCTCTTCCAGGGAGACCAGCCTCCAGAACGTACAGAGGGACCTGTGGTGGTGGATTCAAGTGGGGACGAGTTAATACTTTGTGAGGATGAGGATGTACACACTGAAGAGGGTGAGGAATCGGTGGATGAGGAGGATGAGGATGACATCTTGCCTCCGTAGAGCCAGTTTGTGCAGGGACAGATTAATTGCCAGCTGGTTTTGTGGGGGCCCAAACGAACCAATCATTTCAGCCACAGTTGTGTGGCAGACCCTGGCGCTGAAATGATTGGCTTGTTAAAGTGTGCATGTCCTGTTTATACAACATAAGGGTGGGTGGGAGGGCCCAAGGACAATTCCATCTTGCACCTCTTTTTTTTCTTTGCATTATGTACAGTTTGGGGCCTAGTTTTTCAAACTGCCATCCTGTCTGCCACTGCAGTATCACGCTTAGATGGGTCACGTGTTTGTGCCGCCCACTCGTGTCGCTTAGCATAGTCATCCAGCTACCTCGGTGCAACCTTTTGGACATAAAAACACTATTGTGAGGTGTGAGGTGTTCAGAATAGACTGGAAATGAGTGGAAATTAAGGTTATTGAAGTTAATAATAGCATAGGAGCAGAAAAACCTACAAATTCTGTGATTTTAGCTGTTTTTATGCTTTTTTTCAAAAAAATACAGATCCAAAACACAAAACCCAGAACCCAAAACACGGAAGGGTGGTTTTGGCAAAACCAATCCAGATCCAAAACACGAAGAAAGATCCAGATCCAAAACCAAAACACGAAAAGTGGCCGGTGCACACCCCTAGTAGAGGTCAGTCCGTTTTCCTTGTGTTGTTCTGTTACTTTGTCGCTTTTCTCGCATGATGCCATACAGATCAGTCCCTACTCCATGTGTTGTTCTGTTACTTTGTCGCTTTTCTTCCATTACACTGTACAGGTCAGTCCCTACTGCTTGTGTTGTTATGTTACTTTGTTGCTTTTCTCCCATTACACCGTACAGGTCAGACCCTACTCCTTTTTGCGTTTTGCTACTTTGTTGCTTTTCTCCCATGATGTCGTACAGGTATCAGTCCCTACTACTTGTGTTGTTCTGTTACTTTGTCGCTTTTCTCCCATGACACCGTACAGGTCAGTCCCTACTCCTTGTATTGTTATGTTACTTTGTCGCTTTTCTTCAGTGATGCCGTACAGGTTAGTCCCTACTCCATGAGTTCTGTTACTTTGTAGTTTTTCTCCCATGAAGCCATACAGGTCATTCCCTACTCCTTGTGTTGTTCTGTTACTTTGTAGCTTTTCTCCCGTGAAGCCATACAGGTCAGTCCCTACTCCTTGTGTTGTTCTGTTACTTTGTAGCTTTTCTCCCATGACATCATACAGGTCAGTCCCTACTCCTTGTGTTGTTATGTTACTTTGTCACTTTTCTCCCAAGACGTCGTACAAGTTTCACCCTACTCCTTGGTTATTCTGTTACTTTTTAGCTTTTCTACCATGAAGCCGTACAGGTCTGTCCCTACTCCATGTGTTCTGTTACTTTGTAGTTTTTCTCCCATGAAGACATACAGGTCATTCCCTACTCCTTGTGTTGTTCTGTTACTTTGTAGCTTTTCTCCCGTGAAGCCATACAGGTCAGTCCCTACTCCTTGTGTTGTTCTGTTACTTTGTAGCTTTTCTCCCGTGAAGCCATACAGGTCAGTCCCTACTCCTTGTGTTGTTATGTTACTTTGTCGCTTTTCTCCCATGACGTCGTACAAGTTTCACCCTACACCTTGGTTGTTCTGTTACTTTTTAGCTTTTCTACCAAGAAGCCGTACAGGTCGGTCCCTACTCCATGTGTTGTTCTGTTACTTTGTCGCTTTTCTCCCATGATGCCATACTGGTCAGTTCCTACTCCTTGTGTTGTTATGTTACTTTGTCGCTTTTCTCCCATGTCGCCGGACAGATCGGTCCCTACTCCTTGTGTTGTTCTGTTACTTTGTAGGTTTTCTCCCATGACATCATACAGGTCAGTCCCTACTCCTTGTGTTGTTATGTTGCTTTGTCGCTTTTCTCCCATTACACCGTACAGGTCAGTCCCTACTCCTTGTGTTGTTCTGTTACTTTGTCGCTTTTCTCCCATGACATCGTACAGGTTAGTCCCTACTCCTTCTGTTGTTCTGTTACTGTGTCGCTTTTCTCCCATGATGTCGTACAGGTTGGTCCCTACTCCTTGTGTTGTTCTGTTACTTTGACGCTTTTCTCCCATGATGCCGTACAGCTCAGTCCGTATTCCTTGTGTTGTTCTGTTACTTTGTCGCTTTTCTCCCATGACGCTGTACAGGTCAGTCTCTACTCCATTTGTTGTTATGTTACTTTGTCGCTTTTCTCACATTACGCTGTACAGGTCAGTCCCTACTTCTTGTGTTGTTATGTTAGTTTGTAGCTTTTCTCGCATGACACCGTAGAGGTCAGTCCATATTCCTTGTGTTGTTCTGTTCCTTTGTCGCTTTTCTCGCATGATGCCGTACAGATCAGTCCCTACTCCATGTGTTCTTCTGTTACTTTGTCGCTTTTCTTCCATTACACTGTACAGGCCAGTCCCTACTCCTTCTGTTGTTATGTTACTTTGTTGCTTTTCTCCCATTACACCGTACAGGTCAGTCCCTACTCCTTTTTGTGCTTTGCTACTTTGCTGCTTTTCTCCCATGACGTCGTACAGGTATCAGTCCCTACTACTTGTGTTCTGTTACTTTGTTGCTTTTCTCCCATGACACCGTACAGGTCAGTCCCTACTCCTTGTATTGTTATGTTACTTTGTCACTTTTCTTCCATGATGCCGTACAGGTTAGTCCCTACTCCATGTGTTCTATTACTTTGTAGTGTTTCTCCCATGAAGCCATACAGGTCAGTCCCTACTCCTTGTGCTGTTCTGTTACTTTGTAGCTTTTCTCCCGTGAAGCCATACAGGTGAGTCCCTACTCCTTGTGTTGTTATGTTACTTTGTCGCTTTTCTCCCATGACGTCGTACAAGTGTCACCCTACTCCTTGGGTTGTTCTGTTACTTTTTAGCTTTTTTTCCATGAAGCCATACAGGTTTGTCCCTAATCCATGTGTTGTTCTGTTACTTTGTCGCTTTTCTCCCATGACACCGTACAGGTTGGTCCCTACTCCTTGTGTTGTTCTGTTATTTTGTCGCGTTTCTCCCATGACACCGTACAGGTCGGTCCCTACTCCTTGTGTTGTTCTGTTACTTTTTCGCTTTTCTCCCATGACACCATACAGGTCGGTCCCTACTCCTTGTGTTGTTCTGTTACTTTGTCGCTTTTCTCCCATGACGCCATACTGGTCGGTTCCTACTCCTTGTGTTGTTATGTTACTTTGTCGTTTTTCTCCCATGACGCCATACTGGTCGGTCCCTACTCCTTGTGTTGTTCTATTACTTTGTCGCTTTTCTCCCATGACATCGTACAGGTGAGTCCCTCCTCCTTCTGTTGTTCTGTTACTGTGTCGCTTTCTCCCATGATGCCGTACAGGTCGGTCCCTACTCCTTGTGTTGTTCTGTTACTTTGACGCTTTTCTCCCATGAAGCCGTACAGCTCAGTCCGTATTCCTTGTGTTGTTCTGTTACTTTGTCGCTTTTCTCCCATGACGCTATACAGGTCAGTCTCTACTCCATTTGTTGTTATGTTACTTTGTCGCTTTTCTCCCATGACGCCGTTCAGGTTGGTCCCTACTCCTTATGTTGTTATGTTAATTTGTCGCTTCTCTCGCAGGACACCGTAGAGGTCAGTCCATATTCCTTGTGTTGTTCTGTTACTTTGTCGCTTTTCTCGCATGATGCCATATAGATCCGTCCCTACTCCATGTGTTGTTCTGTTACTTTGTCGCTTTTCTTCCTTTACACTGTACAGGTCAGTCCCTACTCCTTGTGTTGTTCTGTTACTTTGTCGCTTTTCTTCCATTACACTGTACAGGTCAGTCCCTACTCCTTGTATTGTTATGTTATTTTGTCGCTTTTCTTCCATGATGCCATACAGGTTAGTCCCTACTCCATGTGTTCTGTTACTTTGTAGTGTTTCTCCCATGAAGCCATACAGGTCAGTCCCTACTCCTTGTGCTGTTCTGTTACTTTGTAGCTTTTCTCCCGTGAAGCCATACAGGTGAGTCCCTTCTCCTTGTGTTGTTATGTTACTTTGTCGCTTTTCTCCCATGACGTCGTACAAGTGTCACCCTACTCCTTGGGTTGTTCTGTTACTTTTTAGCTTTTCTCCCATGAAGCCGTACAGGTCTGTCCCTACTCCATGTGTTGTTCTGTTACTTTGTCGCTTTTCTCCCATGACGCCGTACAGGTCGGTCCCTACTCCTTGTGTTGTTCTGTTACTTTGTCGCTTTTCTCCCATGACGCCATACTGGTCGGTTCCTACTCCTTGTGTTGTTATGTTACTTTGGGCCTGATTCAGAGCCGCTCGTAAGCGGCCGCTCGTTCGTTCCGAGCGATGTTAGCCCAACTGCGCATGCGTACGGATCGTTATAACCATGCGCTAACCAGTCAGTGCGGCCGAAATTCATGTGCTCGCAAAATAGCGAATGCCTGCTATTTTGAGTGACAGAAAGAGGCGTATGTGGGTGGTAACAGGGGAAGGTTCTTGAAAATGGGGAGTGGAAATCAGAACGCAGGCGTGCTTAAAGGTCAAAACGGGCGTTTTATAGGTGTGCATATTTAAAACAGCAGCGTCATTGACCACGTCACTGGGTTATTTTATAGTCAGAACTGCTCGCAAAATTGTGGTAGCAAACACCAACCCCAAGAATAGCGAGCAGTTCATACCCTTGTCGATGTACTCGATTAATCTAATAAATAGCGGACATGACGTAGGATGCGAGCGGCCAGGGGGCGTATTTTTCCAAAAAACGAACGCAAGTTTTGTTCGCTCGTTCAGACATAGAGGCGTGAACAGACCGCAAACAGCGAACGGTTCATTTGAATAGCCACCCCTTGTTTTAGAACGAACGACCGCAAATAGCGAGTGGCTCTGAATGAGGGCCTTTGTCGCTTTTCTTCCATGTCGCCGTACAGGTCGGTCCCTACTCCTTGTGTTGTTATGTTACTTTGTCGCTTTTCTCGCATGACACCGTAGAGGTCAGTCCGTATTCCTTGTGTTGTTATGTTTTGTTTGTCGCTTTTCTCCCATGTCGCCGTACAGGTCGGTCTCTACTCCTTGTGTTGTTCTGTTACTTTGTAGCTTTTCTCCCATGACATCATACAGGCCAGTCCCTACTCCTTGTGTTGTTATGTTACTTTGTCGCTTTTCTCACATTACGCTGTACAGGTCAGTCCCTACTTCTTGTGCTATGTTACTTTGTCGCTTTTCTCGCATGACACCATAGAGGTCAGTCCGTATTCCTTGTGTTGTTCTGTTACTTTGTAGCTTTTCTCCCATGACATCATACAGGTCAGTCCCTACTCCTTGTGTTGTTATGTTACTTTGTCACTTTTCTCACATTACGCTATACAGGTCAGTCCCTACTTCTTGTGTTGTTATGTTACTTTGTCGCTTTTCTCACATGACACCGTAGAGGTCAGTCCGTATTCCTTGTGTTGTTCTGTTACTTTGTCGCTTTTCTCGCATGATGCCATATAGATCAGTCCCTACTACATGTGTTGTTCTGTTACTTTGTCGCTTTTCTTCCATTACACTGTACAGGTCAGTCCCTACTCCTTGTATTGTTATGTTATTTTGTCGCTTTTCTTCCATGATGCCATACAGGTGAGTCCCTCCTCCTTCTGTTGTTCTGTTACTGTGTCGCTTTCTCCCATGATGCCGTACAGGTCGGTCCCTACTCCTTGTGTTGTTCTGTTACTTTGACGCTTTTCTCCCATGAAGCCGTACAGCTCAGTCCGTATTCCTTGTGTTGTTCTGTTACTTTGTCGCTTTTCTCCCATGACGCTATACAGGTCAGTCTCTACTCCATTTGTTGTTATGTTACTTTGTCGCTTTTCTCCCATGACGCCGTTCAGGTTGGTCCCTACTCCTTATGTTGTTATGTTAATTTGTCGCTTCTCTCGCAGGACACCGTAGAGGTCAGTCCATATTCCTTGTGTTGTTCTGTTACTTTGTCGCTTTTCTCGCATGATGCCATATAGATCCGTCCCTACTCCATGTGTTGTTCTGTTACTTTGTCGCTTTTCTTCCTTTACACTGTACAGGTCAGTCCCTACTCCTTGTGTTGTTCTGTTACTTTGTCGCTTTTCTTCCATTACACTGTACAGGTCAGTCCCTACTCCTTGTATTGTTATGTTATTTTGTCGCTTTTCTTCCATGATGCCATACAGGTTAGTCCCTACTCCATGTGTTCTGTTACTTTGTAGTGTTTCTCCCATGAAGCCATACAGGTCAGTCCCTACTCCTTGTGCTGTTCTGTTACTTTGTAGCTTTTCTCCCGTGAAGCCATACAGGTGAGTCCCTTCTCCTTGTGTTGTTATGTTACTTTGTCGCTTTTCTCCCATGACGTCGTACAAGTGTCACCCTACTCCTTGGGTTGTTCTGTTACTTTTTAGCTTTTCTCCCATGAAGCCGTACAGGTCTGTCCCTACTCCATGTGTTGTTCTGTTACTTTGTCGCTTTTCTCCCATGACGCCGTACAAGTCGGTCCCTACTCCTTGTGTTGTTCTGTTACTTTGTCGCTTTTCTCCCATGACGCCATACTGGTCGGTTCCTACTCCTTGTGTTGTTATGTTACTTTGGGCCTGATTCAGAGCCGCTCGTAAGCGGCCGCTCGTTCGTTCCGAGCGATGTTAGCCCAACTGCGCATGCGTACGGATCGTTATAACCATGCGCTAACCAGTCAGTGCGGCCGAAATTCATGTGCTCGCAAAATACCGAATGCCTGCTATTTTGAGTGACAGAAAGAGGCGTATGTGGGTGGTAACAGGGGAAGGTTCTTGAAAATGGGGAGTGGAAATCAGAACGCAGGCGTGCTTAAAGGTCAAAACGGGCGTTTTATAGGTGTGCATATTTAAAACAGCAGCGTCATTGACCACGTCACTGGGTTATTTTATAGTCAGAACTGCTCGCAAAATTGTGGTAGCAAACACCAACCCCAAGAATAGCGAGCAGTTCATACCCTTGTCGATGTACTCGATTAATCTAATAAATAGCGGACATGACGTAGGATGCGAGCGGCCAGGGGGCGTATTTTTCCAAAAAACGAACGCAAGTTTTGTTCGCTCGTTCAGACATAGAGGCGTGAACAGACCGCAAACAGCGAACGGTTCATTTGAATAGCCACCCCTTGTTTTAGAACGAACGACCGCAAATAGCGAGTGGCTCTGAATGAGGGCCTTTGTCGCTTTTCTTCCATGTCGCCGTACAGGTCGGTCCCTACTCCTTGTGTTGTTATGTTACTTTGTCGCTTTTCTCGCATGACACCGTAGAGGTCAGTCCGTATTCCTTGTGTTGTTATGTTTTGTTTGTCGCTTTTCTCCCATGTCGCCGTACAGGTCGGTCTCTACTCCTTGTGTTGTTCTGTTACTTTGTAGCTTTTCTCCCATGACATCATACAGGCCAGTCCCTACTCCTTGTGTTGTTATGTTACTTTGTCGCTTTTCTCACATTACGCTGTACAGGTCAGTCCCTACTTCTTGTGCTATGTTACTTTGTCGCTTTTCTCGCATGACACCATAGAGGTCAGTCCGTATTCCTTGTGTTGTTCTGTTACTTTGTAGCTTTTCTCCCATGACATCATACAGGTCAGTCCCTACTCCTTGTGTTGTTATGTTACTTTGTCACTTTTCTCACATTACGCTATACAGGTCAGTCCCTACTTCTTGTGTTGTTATGTTACTTTGTCGCTTTTCTCGCATGACACCGTAGAGGTCAGTCCGTATTCCTTGTGTTGTTCTGTTACTTTGTCGCTTTTCTCGCATGATGCCATATAGATCAGTCCCTACTACATGTGTTGTTCTGTTACTTTGTCGCTTTTCTTCCATTACACTGTACAGGTCAGTCCCTTCTCCTTGTGTTGTTATGTTACTTTGTTGCTTTTCTCCCATTACACCGTACAGGTCAGTCCCTACTCCTTTTTGTGTTTTGCTACTTTGTTGCTTTTCTCCCATGACGTCGTACAGGTATCAGTCCCTACTACTTGTGTTGTTCTGTTACTTTGTGGCTTTTCTCCCATGACACCGTTCAGGTCAGTCCCTACTCCTTGCATTGTTATGTTACTTTGTCGCTTTTCTTCCATGATGCCGTACAGGTTAGTCCCTACTCCATGTGTTCTGTTACTTTGTAGTTTTTCTCCCATGAAGCCATACAGGTCATTCCCTACTCCTTGTGTTGTTCTGTTACTTTTTAGATTTTCTCCCGTGAAGCCATACAGGTCAGTCCCTACTTCTTGTGTTGTTATGTTACTTTGTCGCTTTTCTCCCATGACGTCGTACAAGTTTCACCCTACTTCTTGGTTGTTCTGTTACTTTTTAGCTTTTCTACCATGAAGCCTTACAGGTCTGACCCTACTCCATGTGTTCTGTTACTTTGTAGTTTTTCTCCCATGAAGACATACAGGTCATTCCCTACTCCTTGTGTTGTTCTGTTACTTTGTAGCTTTTCTCCCGTGAAGCCATACAGGTCAGTCCCTACTCCTTGTGTTGTTATGTTACTTTGTCGCTTTTCTCCCATGACATCGTACAAGTTTCACCCTACTCCTTGGTTGTTCTGTTTCTTTTTAGCTTTTCTACCATGAAGCCGTACAGGTCTGTCCCTACTCCATGTGTTGTTCTGTTACTTTGTCGCTTTTCTCCCATGACGCCGTACAGGTCGGTCCCTACTCCTTGTGTTCTTCTGTTACTTTGTCGCTTTTCTCCCATGACGCCATACTGGTCGGTTCCTACTCCTTGTGTTGTTATGTTACTTTGTCGCTTTTCTCCCATGTCGCCGTCAGATCGGTCCCTACTCCTTTTGTTGTTCTTTTACTTTGTAGCTTTTCTCCCATGACATCATATAGGTCAGTCCCTACTCCTTGTGTTGTTATGTTGCTTTGTCGCTTTTCTCCCATTACACCGTACAGGTCAATCCCTACTCCTTGTGTTGTTCTGTTACTTTGTCGATTTTCTCCCATGACATCGTACAGGTTAGTCCCTACTCCTTCTGTTGTTCTGTTACTGTGTCGCTTTTCACCCATGATGCCGTACAGGTCGGTCCCTACTCCTTGTGTTGTTCTGTTACTTTGACGCTTTTCTCACATTACGCTGTACAGGTCAGTCCCTACTTCTTGTGTTGTTATGTTTGTTTGTCGCTTTTCTCGCATGACACTATAGAGGTCAGTCCGTATTCCTTGTGTTGTTCTGTTACTTTGTCGCTTTTCTCGCATGATGCCGTACAGTTCAGTCCCTACTCCATGTGTTGTTCTGTTACTTTGTCGCTTTTCTTCCATTACACTGTACAGGTCAGTCCCTACTCCTTGTGTTGTAATGTTACTTTGTTTCTTTTCTCCCATTACACCGTACAGGTCAGTCCCTACTCCTTTTTGTGTTTTGCTACTTTGTTGCTTTTCTCCCATGACATCGTACAGGTATCAGTCCCTACTACTTGTGTTGTTCTGTTACTTTGTTGCTTTTCTCCCATGAAACCATACAGGTCAGTCCCTACTCCTAGTATTGTTTTGTTACTTTGTCGCTTTTCTCCCATGAAGCCATACAGGTCAGTCCCTACTCCTTGTGCTGTTCTGTTACTTTGTAGCTTTTCTCCCGTGAAGCCATACAGGTGAGTCCCTACTCCTTGTGTTGTTATGTTACATTGTTGCTTTTCTCCCATGACGTCGTACAAGTGTCACCCTACTCCTTGGGTTGTTCTGTTACTTTTTAGCTTTTTTCCCATGTAGCCGTACAGGTCTGTCCCTAATCCATGTTATGTTCTGTTACTTTGTCGCTTTTCTCCCATGACACCGTACAGGTTGGTCCCTACTCCTTGTGTTGTTCTGTTACTTTGTCGCTTTTCTCCCATGACGCCATACTGTTCGGTTCCTACTCCTTGTTTTGTTATGTTACTTTGTCGCTTTTCTTCCATGTCGCCGTACAGGTCGGTTCCTACTCCTTGTGTTGTTCTGTTACTTTGTCGGTTTTCTCCCATGACATCGTACAGGTTAGTCACTACTCCTTGTGTTGTTCTGTTACTTTGTCGCTTTTCTCCCATGATGCCGTACAGGTCTGTCCCTACTCCTTGTGTTGTTCTGTTACTTTGACGCTTTTCTCCCATGAAGCCGTACAGGGCAGTCCGTATTCCTTGTGTTGTTCTGTTACTTTGTCGCTTTTCTCCCATGACGCTGTACAGGTCAGTCCCTACTCCATGTGTTGTTCTGTTACTTTGTCACTTTTCTCCCATAATGCCGTACCGGTCAGTCCCTATTCCTTGTGTTGTAATGTTACTTTGTTTCTTTTCTCCCATTACACCGTACAGGTCAGTCCCTACTCCTTTTTGTGTTTTGCTACTTTGTTGCTTTTCTCCCATGACATCGTACAGGTATCAGTCCCTACTACTTGTGTTGTTCTGTTACTTTGTTGCTTTTCTCCCATGAAACCATACAGGTCAGTCCCTACTCCTAGTATTGTTTTGTTACTTTGTCGCTTTTCTCCCATGAAGCCATACAGGTCAGTCCCTACTCCTTGTGCTGTTCTGTTACTTTGTAGCTTTTCTCCCGTGAAGCCATACAGGTGAGTCCCTACTCCTTGTGTTGTTATGTTACATTGTTGCTTTTCTCCCATGACGTCGTACAAGTGTCACCCTACTCCTTGGGTTGTTCTGTTACTTTTTAGCTTTTTTCCCATGTAGCCGTACAGGTCTGTCCCTAATCCATGTTATGTTCTGTTACTTTGTCGCTTTTCTCCCATGACACTGTACAGGTTGGTCCCTACTCCTTGTGTTGTTCTGTTACTTTGTCGCTTTTCTCCCATGACGCCATACTGTTCGGTTCCTACTCCTTGTTTTGTTATGTTACTTTGTCGCTTTTCTTCCATGTCGCCGTACAGGTCGGTTCCTACTCCTTGTGTTGTTCTGTTACTTTGTCGGTTTTCTCCCATGACATCGTACAGGTTAGTCACTACTCCTTGTGTTGTTCTGTTACTTTGTCGCTTTTCTCCCATGATGCCGTACAGGTCTGTCCCTACTCCTTGTGTTGTTCTGTTACTTTGACGCTTTTCTCCCATGAAGCCGTACAGGGCAGTCCGTATTCCTTGTGTTGTTCTGTTACTTTGTCGCTTTTCTCCCATGACGCTGTACAGGTCAGTCCCTACTCCATGTGTTGTTCTGTTACTTTGTCACTTTTCTCCCATAATGCCGTACCGGTCAGTCCCTATTCCTTGTGTTGTTATGTTACTTTGTCGCTTTTCTTCCATGACGCCGTACAGGTTGGTCCCTACTCCTTGTGTTGTTCTATTACTTTGTTGCTTTTCTCCCATGACGTCGTACAGGTCAGTCCCTACTCCTTGTGTTGTTCTGTTAGTTTGTAGCTTTTCTCCCGTGAAGCCATACAGGTCAGTCGCTACTCCTTGTGTTGTTATATTACTTTGTCGCTTTTCTCCCATGACGTCGTACAGGTCAGTCCCAACCCCTTGTGTTGTTCTGTTACTTTCTAGCTTTTCTCCCATGAAGCCATACAGGTCTGTCCCTACTCCATGTGTTGTTCTGTTACTTTGTCGCTTTTCTCCCATGACGTCGTACAGGTCAGTCCCTACTCCTTGTGTTGTTCTGTTAGTTTGTCGCTTTTCTCTCATGACGTCGTACAGGTCAGTCCCTACTCCTTGTGTTGTTCTGTTACTTTGTCGCTTTTCTCCCATGATGCCGTACAGGTCAGTCCCTATTCCTTGCGTTGTTCTGTTACTTTGTAGATTTTCTCCCATGGCGCCGTACAGGTCGTCCCTATTCCTTGTGTTGTAATGTTACTTTGTAGCTTTTCTCCCATGATACCGTACAGGTCGGTCCCTATTCCTTCGGTTGTTTTGTTACTTTGTCGCTTTTCTCCCATGTCGCCGTCAGATCGGTCCCTACTCCTTTTGTTGTTCTTTTACTTTGTAGCTTTTCTCCCATGACATCATATAGGTCAGTCCCTACTCCTTGTGTTGTTATGTTGCTTTGTCGCTTTTCTCCCATTACACCGTACAGGTCAATCCCTACTCCTTGTGTTGTTCTGTTACTTTGTCGATTTTCTCCCATGACATCGTACAGGTTAGTCCCTACTCCTTCTGTTGTTCTGTTACTGTGTCGCTTTTCACCCTTGATGCCGTACAGGTCGGTCCCTACTCCTTGTGTTGTTCTGTTACTTTGACGCTTTTCTCACATTACGCTGTACAGGTCAGTCCCTACTTCTTGTGTTGTTATGTTTGTTTGTCGCTTTTCTCGCATGACACTATAGAGGTCAGTCCGTATTCCTTGTGTTGTTCTGTTACTTTGTCGCTTTTCTCGCATGATGCCGTACAGATCAGTCCCTACTCCATGTGTTGTTCTGTTACTTTGTCGCTTTTCTTCCATTACACTGTACAGGTCAGTCCCTACTCCTTGTGTTGTAATGTTACTTTGTTTCTTTTCTCCCATTACACCGTACAGGTCAGTCCCTACTCCTTTTTGTGTTTTGCTACTTTGTTGCTTTTCTCCCATGACATCGTACAGGTATCAGTCCCTACTACTTGTGTTGTTCTGTTACTTTGTTGCTTTTCTCCCATGAAACCATACAGGTCAGTCCCTACTCCTAGTATTGTTTTGTTACTTTGTCGCTTTTCTCCCATGAAGCCATACAGGTCAGTCCCTACTCCTTGTGCTGTTCTGTTACTTTGTAGCTTTTCTCCCGTGAAGCCATACAGGTGAGTCCCTACTCCTTGTGTTGTTATGTTACATTGTTGCTTTTCTCCCATGACGTCGTACAAGTGTCACCCTACTCCTTGGGTTGTTCTGTTACTTTTTAGCTTTTTTCCCATGTAGCCGTACAGGTCTGTCCCTAATCCATGTTATGTTCTGTTACTTTGTCGCTTTTCTCCCATGACACCGTACAGGTTGGTCCCTACTCCATGTGTTGTTCTGTTACTTTGTCGCTTTTCTCCCATGACGCCATACTGTTCGGTTCCTACTCCTTGTTTTGTTATGTTACTTTGTCGCTTTTCTTCCATGTCGCCGTACAGGTCGGTTCCTACTCCTTGTGTTGTTCTGTTACTTTGTCGGTTTTCTCCCATGACATCGTACAGGTTAGTCACTACTCCTTGTGTTGTTCTGTTACTTTGTCGCTTTTCTCCCATGATGCCGTACAGGTCTGTCCCTACTCCTTGTGTTGTTCTGTTACTTTGACGCTTTTCTCCCATGAAGCCGTACAGGGCAGTCCGTATTCCTTGTGTTGTTCTGTTACTTTGTCGCTTTTCTCCCATGACGCTGTACAGGTCAGTCCCTACTCCATGTGTTGTTCTGTTACTTTGTCACTTTTCTCCCATAATGCCGTACCGGTCAGTCCCTATTCCTTGTGTTGTTATGTTACTTTGTCGCTTTTCTTCCATGACGCCGTACAGGTTGGTCCCTACTCCTTGTGTTGTTCTATTACTTTGTTGCTTTTCTCCCATGACGTCGTACAGGTCAGTCCCTACTCCTTGTGTTGTTCTGTTAGTTTGTAGCTTTTCTCCCGTGAAGCCATACAGGTCAGTCGCTACTCCTTGTGTTGTTATATTACTTTGTCGCTTTTCTCCCATGACGTCGTACAGGTCAGTCCCAACCCCTTGTGTTGTTCTGTTACTTTCTAGCTTTTCTCCCATGAAGCCATACAGGTCTGTCCCTACTCCATGTGTTGTTCTGTTACTTTGTCGCTTTTCTCCCATGACGTCGTACAGGTCAGTCCCTACTCCTTGTGTTGTTCTGTTAGTTTGTCGCTTTTCTCTCATGACGTCGTACAGGTCAGTCCCTACTCCTTGTGTTGTTCTGTTACTTTGTCGCTTTTCTCCCATGATGCCGTACAGGTCAGTCCCTATTCCTTGCGTTGTTCTGTTACTTTGTAGATTTTCTCCCATGGCGCCGTACAGGTCGTCCCTATTCCTTGTGTTGTAATGTTACTTTGTAGCTTTTCTCCCATGATACCGTACAGGTCGGTCCCTATTCCTTCGGTTGTTTTGTTACTTTGTCGCTTTTCTCCCATGACGCCGTACAGGTCGGTCCTTGTTCTGTTACTTTGTTGCTTTTCTCCCATGATGCCGTACAGGTCGGTCCCTATTCCTTGTGTTGTTCTGTTACTTTGTCGCTTTTCTCCCATGAAGCCGTACAGGTCAGTCCCTACTCCTTGTGTTGGTCTGTTACTTTGTCGCTTTTCTCCCATGAAGCCGTACAGGTCAGTCCCTACTCCTTGTGTTGTTTTGTTACTTTGACGCTTTTCTCCAATAAAGCCGTACATGTCAGTCCGTATTCCTTGTGTTTTTCTGCTACTTTGTCGCTTTTCTCCCATGACGCTGTACAGGTAAGTCTCTACTCCATGTGTTGTTATGTTACTTTGTCGCTTTTCTCGCATTACGCTGTACAGGTCAGTCCCTACTTCTTGTGTTGTTATGTTACTTTGTCGCTTTTCTCGCATGACACCGTAGAGGTCAGTCCGTATTCCATGTGTTGTTCTGTTACTTTGTCACTTTTCTCGCATCATGCCGTACAGATCAGTCCATACTCCATGTGTTGTTCTGTTACTTTGTCGCTTTTCTTCCATTACACTGTAAAGGTCAGTCCCTACTCCTTGTGTTTTTATGTTACTTTTTTGCTTTTCTCCCATTGCACCGTACAGGTCAGTCCCTACTCCTTTTGGTGTTTTGCTACTTTGTTGCTTTTCTCCCATGATGTCGTACAGGTATCAGTCCCTACTACTTGTGTTGTTCTGTTACTTTGTTGCTTTTCTCCCATGGCACCGTACATGTCAGTCCCTACTCCTTGTATTGTTATGTTACTTTGTAGCTTTTCTTCCATGATGCCGTACCGGTTAGTCCCTACTCCATGTGTACTGTTACATTGTAGTTTTTCTCCCATGAAACCATACAGGTCAGTCCCTACTCCTTGTGTTGTTCTGTTACTTTGTAGCTTTTCTCCCGTGAAGCCATACAGGTCAGTCGCTACTCCTTGTGTTGTTATATTACTTTGTCGCTTTTCTCCCATGACGTCGTACAAGTGTCAGTCCCTACCCCTTGTGTTGTTCTGTTACTTTCTAGCTTTTCTCCCATGAAGCCATACAGGTCTGTCCCTACTCCATGTGTTGTTCTGTTACTTTGTCGCTTTTCTCCCATGACGCCGTCCTGGTCGGTCCCTACATCTTGTGTTGTTCTGTTACTTTGTCGCATTTCTCCCATGACGCCATAATGGTCGGTTCCTACTCCTTGTGTTGTTATGTTAGTTTGTCGCTTTTCTTCCATGTCGCCGTACAGGTCAGTCCCTATTCCTTGTGTTGTTCTGTTACTTTGTAGCTTTTCTTCCATGACGCCGTACAGGTTGGTCCCTACTCCTTGTGTTGTTCTATTACTTTGTTGCTTTTCTCCCATGACGTCGTACAGGTAGTCTCTACTCCTTGTGTTGTTCTGTTACTTTGTTGCTTTTCTCCCATGACGTCGTACAGGTCAGTTCCTACTCCTTGTGTTGTTCTGTTAGTTTGTCGCTTTTCTCCCATGACGTCGTACAGCTCAGTCCCTACTCCTTGTGTTGTTCTGTTACTTTGTCGCTTTTCTCCCAAGATGCCGTACAGGTCAGTCCCTATTCCTTGCATTGTTCTGTTACTTTGTAGCTTTTCTCCCATGACGCCGTACAGGTCGGTCCCTATTCCTTGTGTTGTAATGTTACTTTGTAGCTTTTCTCCCATGATGCCGTACAGGTCGGTCCCTATTCCTTGGGTTGTTTTGTTGCTTTGTCGCTTTTCTCCCATGATGCCGTATAGGTCGGTCCCTATTCCTTGTGTTGTTCTGTTACTTTGTCGCTTTTCTCCCATGAAGCCGTACAGGTCAGTCCCTACTCCTTGTGTTGGTCTGTTACTTTGTCGCTTTTCTACCATGAAGCCGTACAAGTCAGTCCCTACTCCTTGTGTTGTTTTGTTATTTTGACGCTTTTCTCCAATAAAGCCGTACAGGTCAGTCCGTATTCCTTGTGTTTTTCTGCTACTTTGTCGCTTTTCTCCCATGACGCTGTACAGGTCAGTCTCTACTCCATGTGTTGTTATGTTACTTTGTCGCTTTTCTCGCATTACGCTGTACAGGTCAGTCCCTACTTCTTGTGTTGTTATGTTACTTTGTGGCTTTTCTTGCATGACACCTTAGAGGTCAGTCCGTATTCCTTGTGATGTTCTGTTACTTTGTCACTTTTCTCGCATCATGCCGTACAGATCAGTCCCTACTCCATGTGTTGTTCTGTTACTTTGTCGCTTTTCTTCCATTACACTGTACAGGTCAGTCCCTACTCCTTGTGTTGTTATGTTACTTTTTTGCTTTTCTCCCATTGCACCGTACAGGTCAGTCCCTACTCCTTTTGGTGTTTTGCTACTTTGTTGCTTTTCTCCCATGACGTCGTACAGGTATCAGTCCCTACTACTTGTGTTGTTCTGTTACTTTGTTGCTTTTCTCCCATGGCACGGTACATGTCAGTCCCTACTCCTTGTATTGTTATGTTACTTTGTCGCTTTTCTTCCATGTCGCCGTACAGGTCAGTCCCTATTCCTAGTGTTGTTCTGTTACTTTGTCGCTTTTCTTCCATGACGCCGTACAGGTTGGTCCCTAATCCTTGTGTTGTTGTATTACTTTGTTGCTTTTCTCCCATGACGTCGTACAGGTCAGTCTCTACTCCTTGTGTTGTTATGTTACTTTGTCGCTTTTCTCCCATGACGTCGTACAAGTGTCAGTCCCTACCCCTTGTGTTGTTCTGTTACTTTCTAGCTTTTCTCGCATGAGGCCATACAGGTCTGTCCCTACTCCATGTGTTGTTCTGTTACTTTGCCACTTTTCTCCCATGACGCCGTACTGGTCGGTCCCTACTTCTTGTGTTGTTCTGTTACTTTGTCGCATTTCTCCCATGACGCCATACTGGTCGGTTCCTACTCCTTGTGTTGTTATGTTAGTTTGTCGCTTTTCTTCCATGTCACCGTACAGGTCAGTCCCTATTCCTTGTGTTGTTCTGTTACTTTGTAGCTTTTCTTCCATGACGCCATACAGGTTGGTCCCTACTCCTTGTGTTGTTCTATTACTTTGTTGCTTTTCTCCCATGACGTCGTACAGGTCAGTCTCTACTCCTTGTGTTGTTCTGTTACTTTGTTGCTTTTCTCCCATGACGTCGTACAGGTCAGTCCCTACTCCTTGTGTTGTTCTGTTAGTTTGTCGCTTTTCTCCCATGACGTCGTACAGCTCAGTCCCTACTCCTTGTGTTGTTCTGTTACTTTGTCGCTTTTCTCCCAAGATGCCGTACAGGTCAGTCCCTATTCCTTGCGTTGTTCTGTTACTTTGTAGCTTTTCACCCATGACGCCGTACAGGTCGGTCCCTATTCCTTGTGTTGTAATGTTACTTTGTAGCTTTTCTCCCATGATGCCGTACAGGTCGGTCCCTATTCCTTGGGTTGTTTTGTTGCATTGTCGCTTTTCTCCCATGATGCCGTTTAGGTCGGTCCCTATTCCTTGTGTTGTTCTGTTACTTTGTCGCTTTTCTCCCATGAAGCCGTACAGGTCAGTCCCTACTCCTTGTGTTGGTCTGTTACTTTGTCGCTTTTCTCCCATGAAGCCGTACAGGTCAGTCCCTACTCCTTGTGTTGTTTTGTTACTTTGACGCTTTTCTCCAATAAAGCCGTACAGGTCAGTCCGTATTCCTTGTGTTTTTCTGCTACTTTGTCGCTTTTCTCCCATGACGCTGTACAGGTCAGTCTCTACTCCATGTGTTGTTCTGTTACTTTGTCGCTTTTCTCGCATTACGCTGTACAGGTCAGTCCCTACTTCTTGTGTTGTTCTGTTACTTTGTCGCTTTTCTTGCATGACACCGTAGAGGTCAGTCCGTATTCCTTGTGTTGTTCTGTTACTTTGTCACTTTTCTCGCATCATGCCGTACAGATCAGTCCCTACTCCATGTGTTGTTCTGTTACTTTGTCGCTTTTCTTCCATTACACTGTACAGGTCAGTCCCTACTCCTTGTGTTGTTATGTTACATTTTTGCTTTTCTCCCATTGCACCGTACAGGTCAGTCCCTACACCTTTTGGTGTTTTGCTACTTTGTTGCTTTTCTCCCATGACGTCGTACACGTATCAGTCCCTACTACTTGTGTTCTTCTGTTACTTTGTTGCTTTTCTCCCATGGCACCGTACATGTCAGTCCCTACTCCTTGTATTGTTATGTTACTTTGTCGCTTTTCTTCCATGTCGCCGTACAGGTCAGTCCCTATTCCTAGTGTTGTTCTGTTACTTTGTAGCTTTTCTCCCATGGCACCGTACATGTCAGTCCCTACTCCTTGTGTTGTTGTATTACTTTGTTGCTTTTCTCCCATGACGTCGTACAGGTCAGTCTCTACTCCTTGTGTTGTTATGTTACTTTGTTGCTTTTCTCCTATGACATCGTACAGGTCAGTCCCTACTCCTTGTGTTGTTCTGTTAGTTTGTCGCTTTTCTCCCATGATGTCGTACAGCTCAGTCCCTACTCCTTGTGTTGTTTTGTTACTTTGTCTCTTTTCTCCCATGATGCCGTACAGGTCAGTCCCTATTCCTTGCGTTGTTCTGTTACTTTGTAGCTTTTCTCCCATGACGCCGTACAGGTCGGTCCCTATTCCTTGTGTTGTAATGTTACTTTGTAGCATTTCTCCCATGATGCCGTACAGGTCGGTCCCTATTCCTTGGGTTGTTTTGTTACTTTGTCGCTTTTCTCCCATGATGCCGTACAGGTCGGTCCCTGTTCCTTGTGTTGTTCTGTTACTTTGTCGCTTTTCTTCCATGAAGCCGTACAGGTCAGTCCCCACTCCTTGTGTTGGTCTGTTACTTTGTCGCTTTTCTCCCATGAAGCCGTACAGGTCAGTCCCTACTCCTTGTGTTGTTTTGTTACTTTGACGCTTTTCTCCAATAAAGCCGTACAGCTCAGTCCGTATTCCTTGTGCTTTTCTGCTACTTTGTCGCTTTTCTCCCATGACGCTGTACAGGTCAGTCTCTACTCCATGTGTTGTTATGTTACTTTGTCGCTTTTCTCGCATTACGCTGTACAGGTCAGTCCCTACTTCTTGTGTTGTTATGTTACTTTGTCGCTTTTCTCGCATGACACCATAGAGGTCAGTCCGTATTCCTTGTGTTGTTCTGTTACTTTGTCACTTTTCTCGCATCATGCCGTACAGATCAGTTCCTACTCCATGTGTTGTTCTGTTACTTTGTCGCTTTTCTTCCATTACACTGTACAGGTCAGTCCCTACTCCTTGTGTTGTTATGTTACTTTTTTGCTTTTCTCCCATTGCACCGTACAGGTCAGTCCCTACTCCTTTTGGTGTTTTGCTACTTTGTTGCTTTTCTCCCATGACGTCGTACAGGTATCAGTCCCTACTACTTGTGTTGTTCTGTTACTTTGTTGCTTTTCTCCCATGGCACCGTACATGTCAGTCCCAACTCCTTGTATTGTTATGTTACTTTGTCGCTTTTCTTCCATGATGCCGTACCGGTTAGTCCCTACTCCATGTGTTCTGTTACATTGTAGTTTTTCTCCCATGAAACCATACAGGTCAGTCCCTACTCCTTGTATTGTTCTGTTACTTTGTAGCTTTTCTCCCGTGAAGCCATACAGGTCAGTCCCTACTCCTTGTGTTGTTATATTACTTTGTCGCTTTTCTCCCATGACGTCGTAGAAGTGTCAGTCCCTACCCCTTGTGTTGTTCTGTTACTTTCTAGCTTTTCTCCCATGAAGCCGTACAGGTCTGTCCCTACTCCATGTGTTGTTCTGTTACTTTGTCGCTTTTCTCCCATGACGCCGTACAGGTCGGTCCCTACTTCTTGTGTTGTTCTGTTACTTTGTCGCATTTCTCCCATGACGCCATACTGTTCGGTCCCTATTCCTTGTGTTGTTCTATTACTTTGTTGCATTTCTCCCATGACGTCGTACAGATCAGTCTCTACTCCTTGTGTTGTTCTGTTACTTTGTTGCTTTTCTCCCATGATGCCGTACAGGTCGGTCCCTATTCCTTGGGTTGTTTTGTTACTTTGTCGCTTTTCTCCCATGATGCCGTACAGGTCGGTCCCTATTCCTTGTGTTGTTCTGTTACTTTGTCGCTTTTCTCCCATGAAGCCGTACAGGTCAGTCCCTACTCCTTGTGTTGTTTTGTTACTTTGACGCTTTTCTCCAATAAAGCCGTACAGGTCAGTCCGTATTCCTTGTGTTTTTCTGCTACTTTGTCGCTTTTCTCCCATGACGCTGTACAGGTCAGTCTCTACTCCATGTGTTGTTATGTTACTTTGTCGCTTTTCTCGCATTACGCTGTACAGGTCAGTCCCTACTTCTTGTGTTGTTATGTTACTTTGTCGCTTTTCTTGCATGACACCGTAGAGGTCAGTCCGTATTCCTTGTGTTGTTCTGTTACTTTGTCACTTTTCTCGCATCATGCCGTACAGATCAGTCCCTACTCCATGTGTTGTTCTGTTACTTTGTCGCATTTCTTCCATTACACTGTACAGGTCAGTCCCTACTCCTTGTGTTGTTATGTTACTTTTTTGCTTTTCTCCCATTGCACCGTACAGGTCAGTCCCTACTCCTTTTGGTGTTTTGCTACTTTGTTGCTTTTCTCCCAAGATGTCGTACAGGTATCAGTCCCTACTACTTGTGTTGTTCAGTTACTTTGTTGCTTTTCTCCCATGGCACCGGACATGTCAGTCCCTACTCCTTGTATTGTTATGTTACTTTGTCGCTTTTCTTCCATGTCGCCGTACAGGTCAGTCCCTATTCCTAGTGTTGTTCTGTTACTTTGTAGGTTTTCTTCCATGACTCCGTACAGGTTGGTCCCTACTCCTTGTGTTGTTCTATTACTTTGTTGCTTTTCTCCCATGACGTCGTACAGGCCAGTCTCTACTCCTTGTGTTGTTATGTTACTTTGTCGCTTTTCTCCCATGACGTCGTACAAGTGTCAGTCCCTACCCCTTGTGTTGTTCTGTTACTTTCTAGCTTTTCTCCCATGAGGCCATACAGGTCTGTCCCTACTCCAAGTGTTGTTCTGTTACTTTGCCGCTTTTCTCCCATGACGCCGTACTGGTCGGTCCCTACTTCTTGTGTTGTTCTGTTACTTTGTCGCATTTCTCCCATGACGCCATACTGGTCGGTTCCTACTCCTTGTGTTGTTATGTTAGTTTGTCGCTTTTCTTCCATGTCGCCGTACATGTCAGTCCCTATTCCTTGTGTTGTTCTGTTACTTTGTAGCTTTTCTTCCATGACGCCGTACAGGCTGGTCCCTACTCCTTTTGTTGTTCTATTACTTTGTTGCTTTTCTCCCATGACGTCGTACAGGTCAGTCTCTACTCCTTGTGTTGTTCTGTTACTTTGTTGCTTTTCTCCCATGACGTCGTACAGGTCAGTCCCTACTCCTTGTGTTGTTCTGTTAGTTTGTCGCTTTTCTCCCATGACGTCGTACAGCTCAGTCCCTACTCCTTGTGTTGTTCTGTTACTTTGTCGCTTTTCTCCCAAGATGCCGTACAGGTCAGTCCCTATTCCTTGCGTTGTTCTGTTACTTTGTAGCTTTTCTCCCATGACGCCGTACAGGTCGGTCCCTATTCCTTGTGTTGTAATGTTACTTTGTAGCTTTTCTCCCATGATGCCATACAGGTCGGTCCCTATTCCTTGGGTTGTTTTGTTGCTTTGTCGCTTTTCTCCCATGATGCCGTATAGGTCGGTCCCTATTCCTTGTGTTGTTCTGTTACTTTGTCGCTTTTCTCCCATGAAGCCGTACAGGTCAGTCCCTTCTCCTTGTGTTGGTCTGTTACTTTGTCGCTTTTCTCCCATGAAGCCGTACAGGTCAGTCCCTACTCCTTGTGTTGTTTTGTTACTTTGACGTTTTTCTCCAATAAAGCCATACAGGTCAGTCCGTATTCCTTGTGTTTTTCTGCTACTTTGTCGCTTTTCTCCCATGACGCTGTACAGGTCAGTCTCTACTCCATGTGTTGTTATGTTACTTTGTCGCTTTTCTCGCATTACGCTGTACAGGTCAGTCCCTACTTCTTGTGTTGTTATGTTACTTTGTCGCTTTTCTTGCATGACACCGTAGAGGTCAGTCTGTATTCCTTGTGTTGTTCTGTTACTTTGTCACTTTTCTCGCATGATGCCGTACAGATCAGTCCCTACTCCATGTGTTGTTCTGTTACTTTGTCGCTTTTCTTCCATTACACTGTACAGGTCAGTCCCTACTCCTTGTGTTGTTATGTTACTTTTTTGCTTTTCTCCCATTGCACCGTACAGGTCAGTCCCTACTCCTTTTGGTGTTTTGCTACTTTGTTGCTTTTCTCCCATGACGTCGTACAGGTATCAGTCCCTACTACTTGTGTTGTTCTGTTACTTTGTTGCTTTTCTCCCATGGCACCGGACATGTCAGTCCCTACTCCTTGTATTGTTATGTTACTTTGTCGCTTTTCTTCCATGTCGCCGTACAGGTCAGTCCCTATTCCTAATGTTGTTCTGTTACTTTGTAGCTTTTCTTCCATGACGCCATACAGGTCAGTCCCTACTCCTTGTGTTGTTCTATTACTTTGTTGCTTTTCTCCCATGACGTCGTACAGGTCAGTCTCTACTCCTTGTGTTGTTATGTTACTTTGTTGCTTTTCTCCTATGACGTCGTACAGGTCAGTCCCTACTCCTTGTGTTGTTCTGTTAGTTTGTCGCTTTTCTCCCATGACGTCGTACAGCTCAGTCCCTACTCCTTGTGTTGTTTTGTTACTTTGTCGCTTTTCTCGCATGATGCCGTACAGGTCAGTCCCTATTCCTTGCGTTGTTCTGTTACTTTGTAGCTTTTCTCCCATGACGCCGTACAGGTCGGTCCCTATTCCTTGTGTTGTAATGTTACTTTGTAGCTTTTCTCCCATGATGTCGTACAGGTCGGTCCCTTTTCCTTGGGTTGTTTTGTTACTTTGACGCTTTTCTCCAATAAAGCCGTACAGGTCGGTCCCTATTCCTTGTGTTGTAATGTTACTTTGTAGCTTTTCTCCCATGATGCCGTACAGGTCGGTCCCTTTTCCTTGGGTTGTTTTGTTACTTTGTCGCTTTTCTCCCATGATGCCGTACAGGTCGGTCCCTATTCCTTGTGTTGTTCTGTTACTTTGTCGCTTTTCTCCCATGAAGCCGTACAGGTCAGTCCCCACTCCTTGTGTTGGTCTGTTACTTTGTCGCTTTTCTCCCTTGACGCTGTACAGGTCAGTCTCTACTCCATGTGTTGTTTTGTTACTTTGTCGCTTTTCTCCCATGATGCCGTACAGGTCAGTCCCTATTCCTTGCGTTGTTCTGTTACTTTGTAGCTTTTCTCCCATGACGCCGTACAGGTCGGTCCCTATTCCTTGTGTTGTAATGTTACTTTGTAGCTTTTCTCCCATGATGCCGTACAGGTCGGTCCCTTTTCCTTGGGTTGTTTTGTTACTTTGTCGCTTTTCTCCCATGATGCCGTACAGGTCGGTCCCTATTCCTTGTGTTGTTCTGTTACTTTGTCGCTTTTCTCCCATGAAGCCGTACAGGTCAGTCCCCACTCCTTGTGTTGGTCTGTTACTTTGTCGCTTTTCTCCTATGAAGCCGTACAGGTCAGTCCCTACTCCTTGTGTTGTTTTGTTACTTTGACGCTTTTCTCCAATAAAGCCGTACAGGTCAGTCCGTATTCCTTGTGTTTTTCTGCTACTTTGTCACTTTTCTCCCATGACGCTGTACAGGTCAGTCTCTACTCCATGTGTTGTTATGTTACTTTGTCGCTTTTCTCGCATTACGCTGTACAGGTCAGTCCCTACTTCTTGTGTTGTTATGTTACTTTGTCGCTTTTCTCGCATGACACCATAGAGGTCAGTCCGTATTCCTTGTGTTGTTCTGTTACTTTGTCACTTTTCTCGCATCATGCCGTACAGATCAGTTCCTACTCCATGTGTTGTTCTGTTACTTTGTCGCTTTTCTTCCATTACACTGTACAGGTCAGTCCCTACTCCTTGTGTTGTTATGTTACTTTTTTGCTTTTCTCCCATTGCACCGTACAGGTCAGTCCCTACTCCTTTTGGTGTTTTGCTACTTTGTTGCTTTTCTCCCATGACGTCGTACAGGTATCAGTCCCTACTACTTGTGTTGTTCTGTTACTTTGTTGCTTTTCTCCCATGGCACCGTACATGTCAGTCCCTACTCCTTGTATAGTTATGTTACTTTGTTGCTTTTCTTCCATGATGCCGTACCGGTTAGTCCCTACTCCATGTGTTCTGTTACATTGTAGTTTTTCTCCCATGAAACCATACAGGTCAGTCCCTACTCCTTGTGTTGTTCTGTTACTTTGTAGCTTTTCTCCCGTGAAGCCATACAGGTCAGTCCCTACTGCTTGTGTTGTTATATTACTTTGTCGCTTTTCTCCCATGACGTCGTACAAGTGTCAGTCCCTACCCCTTGTGTTGTTCTGTTACTTTCAAGCTTTTCTCCCATGAAGCTGTACAGGTCTGTCTCTACGCCATGTGTTGTTCTGTTACTTTGTCGCTTTTCTCCCATGACGCCGTACAGGTCGGTCCCTACTTCTTGTGTTGTTCTGTTACTTTGTCGCATTTCTCCCATGACGCTATACTGTTCGGTCCCTATTCCTTGTGTTGTTCTATTACTTTGTTGCTTTTCTCCCATGACGTCGTACAGGTCAGTCTCTACTCCTTGTGTTGTTCTGTTACTTTGTTGCTTTTCTCCCATGACGTCGTACAGGTCAGTCCCTACTCCTTGTGTTGTTCTGTTACTTTGTCGCTTTTCTCCCATGACGTCGTACAGCTCAGTCCCTACTCCTTGTGTTGTTCTGTTACTTTGTCGCTTTTCTCCCATGATGCCGTACAGGTCAGTCCCTATTCCTTGCGTTGTTCTGTTACTTTGTAGCTTTTCTCCCATGACGCCGTACAGGTCGGTCCCTATTCCTTGTGTTGTAATGTTACTTTGTAGCTTTTCTCCCATGATGCCGTACAGGTCGGTCCCTATTCCTTGGGTTGTTTTGTTACTTTGTCGCTTTTCTCCCATGATGCCGTACAGGTTGGTCCCTATTCCTTGTGTTGTTCTGTTGCTTTGTCGCTTTTCTCCCATGAAGCCGTACAGGTCAGTCTCTACTCCTTGTGTTGGTCTGTTACTTTGTCGCTTTTCTCCCATGAAGCCGTACAGGTCAGTCCCTACTCCTTGTGTTGTTCTGTTACTTTGACGCTTTTCTCCAATAAAGCCGTACAGGTCAGTCCGTATTCCTTGTGTTTTTCTGCTACTTTGTCGCTTTTCTCCCATGACACTGTACAGGTCAGTCTCTACTCCATGTGTTGTTATGTTATTTTGTCGCTTTTCTCGCATTACGCTGTACAGGTCAGTCCCTACTTCTTGTGTTGTTATGTTACTTTGTCGCTATTCTCGCATGACACTGTAAAGGTCAGTCCGTATTCCTTGTGTTGTTCTGTTACTTTGTCGCTTTTCTCGCATGATGCCGTACAGATCAGTCCCTACTCCATATGTTGTTCTGTTACTTTGTTGCTTTTCTTCCATTACACTGTACAGGTCAGTCCCTACTCCTTGTGTTGTTCTGTTACTTTGTCGCTTTTCTCCCATGATGCCGTACAGGTCAGTCCCTATTCCTTGAGTTGATCTGTTACTTTGTAGCTTTTCTCCCATGACGCCGTACAGGTCGGTCCCTATTCCTTGTGTTGTTCTGTTACTTTGTAGCTTTACTCCCATGATGCCGTACAGGTCAGTCCCTATTCCTTTGGTTGTTTTGTTACTTTGTCGCTTTTCTACCATGACGCCGTACAGGTCGGTCCTTGTTTTGTTACTTTGTCGCTTTTCTCCGATGATGCCATACAGGTCGGTCCCTATTCCTTGTGTTGTTAAGTTAGTTTGTCGCTTTTCTCCCATGAATCCGTACAGGTCAGTCCCTACTCCTTGTGTTGGTCTGTTACTTTGTCGCTTTTCTCCCTTGAAGCCGTACAGGTCAGTCCCTACTCCTTGTGTTGTTCTGTTACTTTGACGATTTTCTCCAATAAAGCCGTACAGGTCAGTCCGTATTCCTTGTGTTTTTCAGTTACTTTGTCGCTTTTCTCCCATGACGCTGTACAGGTCAGTCTCTACTCCATGTGTTGTTATGTTACTTTGTCGCTTTTCTCGCATTACGCTGTATAGGTGAGACCCTACTTCTTGTGTTGTTATGTTACTTTGTCGCTTTTCTCCCATGACATCGTACAAGTTTCACCCTACTCCTTGGTTGTTCTGTTTCTTTTTAGCTTTTCTACCATGAAGCCGTACAGGTCTGTCCCTACTCCATGTGTTGTTCTGTTACTTTGTCGCTTTTCTCCCATGACGCCGTACAGGTCGGTCCCTACTCCTTGTGTTCTTCTGTTACTTTGTCGCTTTTCTCCCATGACGCCATACTGGTCGGTTCCTACTCCTTGTGTTGTTATGTTACTTTGTCGCTTTTCTCCCATGTCGCCGTCAGATCGGTCCCTACTCCTTTTGTTGTTCTTTTACTTTGTAGCTTTTCTCCCATGACATCATATAGGTCAGTCCCTACTCCTTGTGTTGTTATGTTGCTTTGTCGCTTTTCTCCCATTACACCGTACAGGTCAATCCCTACTCCTTGTGTTGTTCTGTTACTTTGTCGATTTTCTCCCATGACATCGTACAGGTTAGTCCCTACTCCTTCTGTTGTTCTGTTACTGTGTCGCTTTTCACCCATGATGCCATACAGGTCGGTCCCTACTCCTTGTGTTGTTCTGTTACTTTGACGCTTTTCTCACATTACGCTGTACAGGTCAGTCCCTACTTCTTGTGTTGTTATGTTTGTTTGTCGCTTTTCTCGCATGACACTATAGAGGTCAGTCCGTATTCCTTGTGTTGTTCTGTTACTTTGTCGCTTTTCTCGCATGATGCCGTACAGATCAGTCCCTACTCCATGTGTTGTTCTGTTACTTTGTCGCTTTTCTTCCATTACACTGTACAGGTCAGTCCCTACTCCTTGTGTTGTAATGTTACTTTGTTTCTTTTCTCCCATTACACCGTACAGGTCAGTCCCTACTCCTTTTTGTGTTTTGCTACTTTGTTGCTTTTCTCCCATGACATCGTACAGGTATCAGTCCCTACTACTTGTGTTGTTCTGTTACTTTGTTGCTTTTCTCCCATGAAACCATACAGGTCAGTCCCTACTCCTAGTATTGTTTTGTTACTTTGTCGCTTTTCTCCCATGAAGCCATACAGGTCAGTCCCTACTCCTTGTGCTGTTCTGTTACTTTGTAGCTTTTCTCCCGTGAAGCCATACAGGTGAGTCCCTACTCCTTGTGTTGTTATGTTACATTGTTGCTTTTCTCCCATGACGTCGTACAAGTGTCACCCTACTCCTTGGGTTGTTCTGTTACTTTTTAGCTTTTTTCCCATGTAGCCGTACAGGTCTGTCCCTAATCCATGTTATGTTCTGTTACTTTGTCGCTTTTCTCCCATGACACCGTACAGGTTGGTCCCTACTCCTTGTGTTGTTCTGTTACTTTGTCGCTTTTCTCCCATGACGCCATACTGTTCGGTTCCTACTCCTTGTTTTGTTATGTTACTTTGTCGCTTTTCTTCCATGTCGCCGTACAGGTCGGTTCCTACTCCTTGTGTTGTTCTGTTACTTTGTCGGTTTTCTCCCATGACATCGTACAGGTTAGTCACTACTCCTTGTGTTGTTCTGTTACTTTGTCGCTTTTCTCCCATGATGCCGTACAGGTCTGTCCCTACTCCTTGTGTTGTTCTGTTACTTTGACGCTTTTCTCCCATGAAGCCGTACAGGGCAGTCCGTATTCCTTGTGTTGTTCTGTTACTTTGTCGCTTTTCTCCCATGACGCTGTACAGGTCAGTCCCTACTCCATGTGTTGTTCTGTTACTTTGTCACTTTTCTCCCATAATGCCGTACCGGTCAGTCCCTATTCCTTGTGTTGTAATGTTACTTTGTTTCTTTTCTCCCATTACACCGTACAGGTCAGTCCCTACTCCTTTTTGTGTTTTGCTACTTTGTTGCTTTTCTCCCATGACATCGTACAGGTATCAGTCCCTACTACTTGTGTTGTTCTGTTACTTTGTTGCTTTTCTCATATGAAACCATACAGGTCAGTCCCTACTCCTAGTATTGTTTTGTTACTTTGTCGCTTTTCTCCCATGAAGCCATACAGGTCAGTCCCTACTCCTTGTGCTGTTCTGTTACTTTGTAGCTTTTCTCCCGTGAAGCCATACAGGTGAGTCCCTACTCCTTGTGTTGTTATGTTACATTGTTGCTTTTCTCCCATGACGTCGTACAAGTGTCACCCTACTCCTTGGGTTGTTCTGTTACTTTTTAGCTTTTTTCCCATGTAGCCGTACAGGTCTGTCCCTAATCCATGTTATGTTCTGTTACTTTGTCGCTTTTCTCCCATGACACCGTACAGGTTGGTCCCTACTCCTTGTGTTGTTCTGTTACTTTGTCGCTTTTCTCCCATGACGCCATACTGTTCGGTTCCTACTCCTTGTTTTGTTATGTTACTTTGTCGCTTTTCTTCCATGTCGCCGTACAGGTCGGTTCCTACTCCTTGTGTTGTTCTGTTACTTTGTCGGTTTTCTCCCATGACATCGTACAGGTTAGTCACTACTCCTTGTGTTGTTCTGTTACTTTGTCGCTTTTCTCCCATGATGCCGTACAGGTCTGTCCCTACTCCTTGTGTTGTTCTGTTACTTTGACGCTTTTCTCCCATGAAGCCGTACAGGGCAGTCCGTATTCCTTGTGTTGTTCTGTTACTTTGTCGCTTTTCTCCCATGACGCTGTACAGGTCAGTCCCTACTCCATGTGTTGTTCTGTTACTTTGTCACTTTTCTCCCATAATGCCGTACCGGTCAGTCCCTATTCCTTGTGTTGTTATGTTACTTTGTCGCTTTTCTTCCATGACGCCGTACAGGTTGGTCCCTACTCCTTGTGTTGTTCTATTACTTTGTTGCTTTTCTCCCATGACGTCGTACAGGTCAGTCCCTACTCCTTGTGTTGTTCTGTTAGTTTGTAGCTTTTCTCCCGTGAAGCCATACAGGTCAGTCGCTACTCCTTGTGTTGTTATATTACTTTGTCGCTTTTCTCCCATGACGTCGTACAGGTCAGTCCCAACCCCTTGTGTTGTTCTGTTACTTTCTAGCTTTTCTCCCATGAAGCCATACAGGTCTGTCCCTACTCCATGTGTTGTTCTGTTACTTTGTCGCTTTTCTCCCATGACGTCGTACAGGTCAGTCCCTACTCCTTGTGTTGTTCTGTTAGTTTGTCGCTTTTCTCTCATGACGTCGTACAGGTCAGTCCCTACTCCTTGTGTTGTTCTGTTACTTTGTCGCTTTTCTCCCATGATGCCGTACAGGTCAGTCCCTATTCCTTGCGTTGTTCTGTTACTTTGTAGATTTTCTCCCATGGCGCCGTACAGGTCGTCCCTATTCCTTGTGTTGTAATGTTACTTTGTAGCTTTTCTCCCATGATACCGTACAGGTCGGTCCCTATTCCTTCGGTTGTTTTGTTACTTTGTCGCTTTTCTCCCATGTCGCCGTCAGATCGGTCCCTACTCCTTTTGTTGTTCTTTTACTTTGTAGCTTTTCTCCCATGACATCATATAGGTCAGTCCCTACTCCTTGTGTTGTTATGTTGCTTTGTCGCTTTTCTCCCATTACACCGTACAGGTCAATCCCTACGCCTTGTGTTGTTCTGTTACTTTGTCGATTTTCTCCCATGACATCGTACAGGTTAGTCCCTACTCCTTCTGTTGTTCTGTTACTGTGTCGCTTTTCACCCATGATGCCGTACAGGTCGGTCCCTACTCCTTGTGTTGTTCTGTTACTTTGACGCTTTTCTCACATTACGCTGTACAGGTCAGTCCCTACTTCTTGTGTTGTTATGTTTGTTTGTCGCTTTTCTCGCATGACACTATAGAGGTCAGTCCGTATTCCTTGTGTTGTTCTGTTACTTTGTCGCTTTTCTCGCATGATGCCGTACAGATCAGTCCCTACTCCATGTGTTGTTCTGTTACTTTGTCGCTTTTCTTCCATTACACTGTACAGGTCAGTCCCTACTCCTTGTGTTGTAATGTTACTTTGTTTCTTTTCTCCCATTACACCGTACAGGTCAGTCCCTACTCCTTTTTGTGTTTTGCTACTTTGTTGCTTTTCTCCCATGACATCGTACAGGTATCAGTCCCTACTACTTGTGTTGTTCTGTTACTTTGTTGCTTTTCTCCCATGAAACCATACAGGTCAGTCCCTACTCCTAGTATTGTTTTGTTACTTTGTCGCTTTTCTCCCATGAAGCCATACAGGTCAGTCCCTACTCCTTGTGCTGTTCTGTTACTTTGTAGCTTTTCTCCCGTGAAGCCATACAGGTGAGTCCCTACTCCTTGTGTTGTTATGTTACATTGTTGCTTTTCTCCCATGACGTCGTACAAGTGTCACCCTACTCCTTGGGTTGTTCTGTTACTTTTTAGCTTTTTTCCCATGTAGCCGTACAGGTCTGTCCCTAATCCATGTTATGTTCTGTTACTTTGTCGCTTTTCTCCCATGACACCGTACAGGTTGGTCCCTACTCCATGTGTTGTTCTGTTACTTTGTCGCTTTTCTCCCATGACGCCATACTGTTCGGTTCCTACTCCTTGTTTTGTTATGTTACTTTGTCGCTTTTCTTCCATGTCGCCGTACAGGTCGGTTCCTACTCCTTGTGTTGTTCTGTTACTTTGTCGGTTTTCTCCCATGACATCGTACAGGTTAGTCACTACTCCTTGTGTTGTTCTGTTACTTTGTCGCTTTTCTCCCATGATGCCGTACAGGTCTGTCCCTACTCCTTGTGTTGTTCTGTTACTTTGACGCTTTTCTCCCATGAAGCCGTACAGGGCAGTCCGTATTCCTTGTGTTGTTCTGTTACTTTGTCGCTTTTCTCCCATGACGCTGTACAGGTCAGTCCCTACTCCATGTGTTGTTCTGTTACTTTGTCACTTTTCTCCCATAATGCCGTACCGGTCAGTCCCTATTCCTTGTGTTGTTATGTTACTTTGTCGCTTTTCTTCCATGACGCCGTACAGGTTGGTCCCTACTCCTTGTGTTGTTCTATTACTTTGTTGCTTTTCTCCCATGACGTCGTACAGGTCAGTCCCTACTCCTTGTGTTGTTCTGTTAGTTTGTAGCTTTTCTCCCGTGAAGCCATACAGGTCAGTCGCTACTCCTTGTGTTGTTATATTACTTTGTCGCTTTTCTCCCATGACGTCGTACAGGTCAGTCCCAACCCCTTGTGTTGTTCTGTTACTTTCTAGCTTTTCTCCCATGAAGCCATACAGGTCTGTCCCTACTCCATGTGTTGTTCTGTTACTTTGTCGCTTTTCTCCCATGACGTCGTACAGGTCAGTCCCTACTCCTTGTGTTGTTCTGTTAGTTTGTCGCTTTTCTCTCATGACGTCGTACAGGTCAGTCCCTACTCCTTGTGTTGTTCTGTTACTTTGTCGCTTTTCTCCCATGATGCCGTACAGGTCAGTCCCTATTCCTTGCGTTGTTCTGTTACTTTGTAGATTTTCTCCCATGGCGCCGTACAGGTCGTCCCTATTCCTTGTGTTGTAATGTTACTTTGTAGCTTTTCTCCCATGATACCGTACAGGTCGGTCCCTATTCCTTCGGTTGTTTTGTTACTTTGTCGCTTTTCTCCCATGACGCCGTACAGGTCGGTCCTTGTTCTGTTACTTTGTTGCTTTTCTCCCATGATGCCGTACAGGTCGGTCCCTATTCCTTGTGTTGTTCTGTTACTTTGTCGCTTTTCTCCCATGAAGCCGTACAGGTCAGTCCCTACTCCTTGTGTTGGTCTGTTACTTTGTCGCTTTTCTCCCATGAAGCCGTACAGGTCAGTCCCTACTCCTTGTGTTGTTTTGTTACTTTGACGCTTTTCTCCAATAAAGCCGTACATGTCAGTCCGTATTCCTTGTGTTTTTCTGCTACTTTGTCGCTTTTCTCCCATGACGCTGTACAGGTAAGTCTCTACTCCATGTGTTGTTATGTTACTTTGTCGCTTTTCTCGCATTACGCTGTACAGGTCAGTCCCTACTTCTTGTGTTGTTATGTTACTTTGTCGCTTTTCTCGCATGACACCATAGAGGTCAGTCCGTATTCCTTGTGTTGTTCTGTTACTTTGTCACTTTTCTCGCATCATGCCGTACAGATCAGTCCATACTCCATGTGTTGTTCTGTTACTTTGTCGCTTTTCTTCCATTACACTGTAAAGGTCAGTCCCTACTCCTTGTGTTTTTATGTTACTTTTTTGCTTTTCTCCCATTGCACCGTACAGGTCAGTCCCTACTCCTTTTGGTGTTTTGCTACTTTGTTGCTTTTCTCCCATGATGTCGTACAGGTATCAGTCCCTACTACTTGTGTTGTTCTGTTACTTTGTTGCTTTTCTCCCATGGCACCGTACATGTCAGTCCCTACTCCTTGTATTGTTATGTTACTTTGTAGCTTTTCTTCCATGATGCCGTACCGGTTAGTCCCTACTCCATGTGTACTGTTACATTGTAGTTTTTCTCCCATGAAACCATACAGGTCAGTCCCTACTCCTTGTGTTGTTCTGTTACTTTGTAGCTTTTCTCCCGTGAAGCCATACAGGTCAGTCGCTACTCCTTGTGTTGTTATATTACTTTGTCGCTTTTCTCCCATGACGTCGTACAAGTGTCAGTCCCTACCCCTTGTGTTGTTCTGTTACTTTCTAGCTTTTCTCCCATGAAGCCATACAGGTCTGTCCCTACTCCATGTGTTGTTCTGTTACTTTGTCGCTTTTCTCCCATGACGCCGTCCTGGTCGGTCCCTACATCTTGTGTTGTTCTGTTACTTTGTCGCATTTCTCCCATGACGCCATAATGGTCGGTTCCTACTCCTTGTGTTGTTATGTTAGTTTGTCGCTTTTCTTCCATGTCGCCGTACAGGTCAGTCCCTATTCCTTGTGTTGTTCTGTTACTTTGTAGCTTTTCTTCCATGACGCCGTACAGGTTGGTCCCTACTCCTTGTGTTGTTCTATTACTTTGTTGCTTTTCTCCCATGACGTCGTACAGGTAGTCTCTACTCCTTGTGTTGTTCTGTTACTTTGTTGCTTTTCTCCCATGACGTCGTACAGGTCAGTTCCTACTCCTTGTGTTGTTCTGTTAGTTTGTCGCTTTTCTCCCATGACGTCGTACAGCTCAGTCCCTACTCCTTGTGTTGTTCTGTTACTTTGTCGCTTTTCTCCCAAGATGCCGTACAGGTCAGTCCCTATTCCTTGCATTGTTCTGTTACTTTGTAGCTTTTCTCCCATGACGCCGTACAGGTCGGTCCCTATTCCTTGTGTTGTAATGTTACTTTGTAGCTTTTCTCCCATGATGCCGTACAGGTCGGTCCCTATTCCTTGGGTTGTTTTGTTGCTTTGTCGCTTTTCTCCCATGATGCCGTATAGGTCGGTCCCTATTCCTTGTGTTGTTCTGTTACTTTGTCGCTTTTCTCCCATGAAGCCGTACAGGTCAGTCCCTACTCCTTGTGTTGGTCTGTTACTTTGTCGCTTTTCTACCATGAAGCCGTACAAGTCAGTCCCTACTCCTTGTGTTGTTTTGTTATTTTGACGCTTTTCTCCAATAAAGCCGTACAGGTCAGTCCGTATTCCTTGTGTTTTTCTGCTACTTTGTCGCTTTTCTCCCATGACGCTGTACAGGTCAGTCTCTACTCCATGTGTTGTTATGTTACTTTGTCGCTTTTCTCGCATTACGCTGTACAGGTCAGTCCCTACTTCTTGTGTTGTTATGTTACTTTGTGGCTTTTCTTGCATGACACCTTAGAGGTCAGTCCGTATTCCTTGTGATGTTCTGTTACTTTGTCACTTTTCTCGCATCATGCCGTACAGATCAGTCCCTACTCCATGTGTTGTTCTGTTACTTTGTCGCTTTTCTTCCATTACACTGTACAGGTCAGTCCCTACTCCTTGTGTTGTTATGTTACTTTTTTGCTTTTCTCCCATTGCACCGTACAGGTCAGTCCCTACTCCTTTTGGTGTTTTGCTACTTTGTTGCTTTTCTCCCATGACGTCGTACAGGTATCAGTCCCTACTACTTGTGTTGTTCTGTTACTTTGTTGCTTTTCTCCCATGGCACGGTACATGTCAGTCCCTACTCCTTGTATTGTTATGTTACTTTGTCGCTTTTCTTCCATGTCGCCGTACAGGTCAGTCCCTATTCCTAGTGTTGTTCTGTTACTTTGTCGCTTTTCTTCCATGACGCCGTACAGGTTGGTCCCTACTCCTTGTGTTGTTGTATTACTTTGTTGCTTTTCTCCCATGACGTCGTACAGGTCAGTCTCTACTCCTTGTGTTGTTATGTTACTTTGTCGCTTTTCTCCCATGACGTCGTACAAGTGTCAGTCCCTACCCCTTGTGTTGTTCTGTTACTTTCTAGCTTTTCTCGCATGAGGCCATACAGGTCTGTCCCTACTCCATGTGTTGTTCTGTTACTTTGCCACTTTTCTCCCATGACGCCGTACTGGTCGGTCCCTACTTCTTGTGTTGTTCTGTTACTTTGTCGCATTTCTCCCATGACGCCATACTGGTCGGTTCCTACTCCTTGTGTTGTTATGTTAGTTTGTCGCTTTTCTTCCATGTCACCGTACAGGTCAGTCCCTATTCCTTGTGTTGTTCTGTTACTTTGTAGCTTTTCTTCCATGACGCCATACAGGTTGGTCCCTACTCCTTGTGTTGTTCTATTACTTTGTTGCTTTTCTCCCATGACGTCGTACAGGTCAGTCTCTACTCCTTGTGTTGTTCTGTTACTTTGTTGCTTTTCTCCCATGACGTCGTACAGGTCAGTCCCTACTCCTTGTGTTGTTCTGTTAGTTTGTCGCTTTTCTCCCATGACGTCGTACAGCTCAGTCCCTACTCCTTGTGTTGTTCTGTTACTTTGTCGCTTTTCTCCCAAGATGCCGTACAGGTCAGTCCCTATTCCTTGCGTTGTTCTGTTACTTTGTAGCTTTTCACCCATGACGCCGTACAGGTCGGTCCCTATTCCTTGTGTTGTAATGTTACTTTGTAGCTTTTCTCCCATGATGCCGTACAGGTCGGTCCCTATTCCTTGGGTTGTTTTGTTGCATTGTCGCTTTTCTCCCATGATGCCGTTTAGGTCGGTCCCTATTCCTTGTGTTGTTCTGTTACTTTGTCGCTTTTCTCCCATGAAGCCGTACAGGTCAGTCCCTACTCCTTGTGTTGGTCTGTTACTTTGTCGCTTTTCTCCCATGAAGCCGTACAGGTCAGTCCCTACTCCTTGTGTTGTTTTGTTACTTTGACGCTTTTCTCCAATAAAGCCGTACAGGTCAGTCCGTATTCCTTGTGTTTTTCTGCTACTTTGTCGCTTTTCTCCCATGACGCTGTACAGGTCAGTCTCTACTCCATGTGTTGTTCTGTTACTTTGTCGCTTTTCTCGCATTACGCTGTACAGGTCAGTCCCTACTTCTTGTGTTGTTCTGTTACTTTGTCGCTTTTCTTGCATGACACCGTAGAGGTCAGTCCGTATTCCTTGTGTTGTTCTGTTACTTTGTCACTTTTCTCGCATCATGCCGTACAGATCAGTCCCTACTCCATGTGTTGTTCTGTTACTTTGTCGCTTTTCTTCAATTACACTGTACAGGTCAGTCCCTACTCCTTGTGTTGTTATGTTACATTTTTGCTTTTCTCCCATTGCACCGTACAGGTCAGTCCCTACACCTTTTGGTGTTTTGCTACTTTGTTGCTTTTCTCCCATGACGTCGTACACGTATCAGTCCCTACTACTTGTGTTCTTCTGTTACTTTGTTGCTTTTCTCCCATGGCACCGTACATGTCAGTCCCTACTCCTTGTATTGTTATGTTACTTTGTCGCTTTTCTTCCATGTCGCCGTACAGGTCAGTCCCTATTCCTAGTGTTGTTCTGTTACTTTGTAGCTTTTCTCCCATGGCACCGTACATGTCAGTCCCTACTCCTTGTGTTGTTGTATTACTTTGTTTCTTTTCTCCCATGACGTCGTACAGGTCAGTCTCTACTCCTTGTGTTGTTATGTTACTTTGTTGCTTTTCTCCTATGACATCGTACAGGTCAGTCCCTACTCCTTGTGTTGTTCTGTTAGTTTGTCGCTTTTCTCCCATGATGTCGTACAGCTCAGTCCCTACTCCTTGTGTTGTTTTGTTACTTTGTCTCTTTTCTCCCATGATGCCGTACAGGTCAGTCCCTATTCCTTGCGTTGTTCTGTTACTTTGTAGCTTTTCTCCCATGACGCCGTACAGGTCGGTCCCTATTCCTTGTGTTGTAATGTTACTTTGTAGCATTTCTCCCATGATGCCGTACAGGTCGGTCCCTATTCCTTGGGTTGTTTTGTTACTTTGTCGCTTTTCTCCCATGATGCCGTACAGGTCGGTCCCTGTTCCTTGTGTTGTTCTGTTACTTTGTCGCTTTTCTTCCATGAAGCCGTACAGGTCAGTCCCCACTCCTTGTGTTGGTCTGTTACTTTGTCGCTTTTCTCCCATGAAGCCGTACAGGTCAGTCCCTACTCCTTGTGTTGTTTTGTTACTTTGACGCTTTTCTCCAATAAAGCCGTACAGCTCAGTCCGTATTCCTTGTGCTTTTCTGCTACTTTGTCGCTTTTCTCCCATGACGCTGTACAGGTCAGTCTCTACTCCATGTGTTGTTATGTTACTTTGTCGCTTTTCTCGCATTACGCTGTACAGGTCAGTCCCTACTTCTTGTGTTGTTATGTTACTTTGTCGCTTTTCTCGCATGACACCATAGAGGTCAGTCCGTATTCCTTGTGTTGTTCTGTTACTTTGTCACTTTTCTCGCATCATGCCGTACAGATCAGTTCCTACTCCATGTGTTGTTCTGTTACTTTGTCGCTTTTCTTCCATTACACTGTACAGGTCAGTCCCTACTCCTTGTGTTGTTATGTTACTTTTTTGCTTTTCTCCCATTGCACCGTACAGGTCAGTCCCTACTCCTTTTGGTGTTTTGCTACTTTGTTGCTTTTCTCCCATGACGTCGTACAGGTATCAGTCCCTACTACTTGTGTTGTTCTGTTACTTTGTTGCTTTTCTCCCATGGCACCGTACATGTCAGTCCCAACTCCTTGTATTGTTATGTTACTTTGTCGCTTTTCTTCCATGATGCCGTACCGGTTAGTCCCTACTCCATGTGTTCTGTTACATTGTAGTTTTTCTCCCATGAAACCATACAGGTCAGTCCCTACTCCTTGTATTGTTCTGTTACTTTGTAGCTTTTCTCCCGTGAAGCCATACAGGTCAGTCCCTACTCCTTGTGTTGTTATATTACTTTGTCGCTTTTCTCCCATGACGTCGTAGAAGTGTCAGTCCCTACCCCTTGTGTTGTTCTGTTACTTTCTAGCTTTTCTCCCATGAAGCCGTACAGGTCTGTCCCTACTCCATGTGTTGTTCTGTTACTTTGTCGCTTTTCTCCCATGACGCCGTACAGGTCGGTCCCTACTTCTTGTGTTGTTCTGTTACTTTGTCGCATTTCTCCCATGACGCCATACTGTTCGGTCCCTATTCCTTGTGTTGTTCTATTACTTTGTTGCATTTCTCCCATGACGTCGTACAGATCAGTCTCTACTCCTTGTGTTGTTCTGTTACTTTGTTGCTTTTCTCCCATGATGCCGTACAGGTCGGTCCCTATTCCTTGGGTTGTTTTGTTACTTTGTCGCTTTTCTCCCATGATGCCGTACAGGTCGGTCCCTATTCCTTGTGTTGTTCTGTTACTTTGTCACTTTTCTCCCATGAAGCCGTACAGGTCAGTCCCTACTCCTTGTGTTGTTTTGTTACTTTGACGCTTTTCTCCAATAAAGCCGTACAGGTCAGTCCGTATTCCTTGTGTTTTTCTGCTACTTTGTCGCTTTTCTCCCATGACGCTGTACAGGTCAGTCTCTACTCCATGTGTTGTTATGTTACTTTGTCGCTTTTCTCGCATTACGCTGTACAGGTCAGTCCCTACTTCTTGTGTTGTTATGTTACTTTGTCGCTTTTCTTGCATGACACCGTAGAGGTCAGTCCGTATTCCTTGTGTTGTTCTGTTACTTTGTCACTTTTCTCGCATCATGCCGTACAGATCAGTCCCTACTCCATGTGTTGTTCTGTTACTTTGTCGCATTTCTTCCATTACACTGTACAGGTCAGTCCCTACTCCTTGTGTTGTTATGTTACTTTTTTGCTTTTCTCCCATTGCACCGTACAGGTCAGTCCCTACTCCTTTTGGTGTTTTGCTACTTTGTTGCTTTTCTCCCAAGATGTCGTACAGGTATCAGTCCCTACTACTTGTGTTGTTCAGTTACTTTGTTGCTTTTCTCCCATGGCACCGGACATGTCAGTCCCTACTCCTTGTATTGTTATGTTACTTTGTCGCTTTTCTTCCATGTCGCCGTACAGGTCAGTCCCTATTCCTAGTGTTGTTCTGTTACTTTGTAGGTTTTCTTCCATGACTCCGTACAGGTTGGTCCCTACTCCTTGTGTTGTTCTATTACTTTGTTGCTTTTCTCCCATGACGTCGTACAGGCCAGTCTCTACTCCTTGTGTTGTTATGTTACTTTGTCGCTTTTCTCCCATGACGTCGTACAAGTGTCAGTCCCTACCCCTTGTGTTGTTCTGTTACTTTCTAGCTTTTCTCCCATGAGGCCATACAGGTCTGTCCCTACTCCAAGTGTTGTTCTGTTACTTTGCCGCTTTTCTCCCATGACGCCGTACTGGTCGGTCCCTACTTCTTGTGTTGTTCTGTTACTTTGTCGCATTTCTCCCATGACGCCATACTGGTCGGTTCCTACTCCTTGTGTTGTTATGTTAGTTTGTCGCTTTTCTTCCATGTCGCCGTACATGTCAGTCCCTATTCCTTGTGTTGTTCTGTTACTTTGTAGCTTTTCTTCCATGACGCCGTACAGGCTGGTCCCTACTCCTTTTGTTGTTCTATTACTTTGTTGCTTTTCTCCCATGACGTCGTACAGGTCAGTCTCTACTCCTTGTGTTGTTCTGTTACTTTGTTGCTTTTCTCCCATGACGTCGTACAGGTCAGTCCCTACTCCTTGTGTTGTTCTGTTAGTTTGTCGCTTTTCTCCCATGACGTCGTACAGCTCAGTCCCTACTCCTTGTGTTGTTCTGTTACTTTGTCGCTTTTCTCCCAAGATGCCGTACAGGTCAGTCCCTATTCCTTGCGTTGTTCTGTTACTTTGTAGCTTTTCTCCCATGACGCCGTACAGGTCGGTCCCTATTCCTTGTGTTGTAATGTTACTTTGTAGCTTTTCTCCCATGATGCCATACAGGTCGGTCCCTATTCCTTGGGTTGTTTTGTTGCTTTGTCGCTTTTCTCCCATGATGCCGTATAGGTCGGTCCCTATTCCTTGTGTTGTTCTGTTACTTTGTCGCTTTTCTCCCATGAAGCCGTACAGGTCAGTCCCTTCTCCTTGTGTTGGTCTGTTACTTTGTCGCTTTTCTCCCATGAAGCCGTACAGGTCAGTCCCTACTCCTTGTGTTGTTTTGTTACTTTGACATTTTTCTCCAATAAAGCCATACAGGTCAGTCCGTATTCCTTGTGTTTTTCTGCTACTTTGTCGCTTTTCTCCCATGACGCTGTACAGGTCAGTCTCTACTCCATGTGTTGTTATGTTACTTTGTCGCTTTTCTCGCATTACGCTGTACAGGTCAGTCCCTACTTCTTGTGTTGTTATGTTACTTTGTCGCTTTTCTTGCATGACACCGTAGAGGTCAGTCTGTATTCCTTGTGTTGTTCTGTTACTTTGTCACTTTTCTCGCATGATGCCGTACAGATCAGTCCCTACTCCATGTGTTGTTCTGTTACTTTGTCGCTTTTCTTCCATTACACTGTACAGGTCAGTCCCTACTCCTTGTGTTGTTATGTTACTTTTTTGCTTTTCTCCCATTGCACCGTACAGGTCAGTCCCTACTCCTTTTGGTGTTTTGCTACTTTGTTGCTTTTCTCCCATGACGTCGTACAGGTATCAGTCCCTACTACTTGTGTTGTTCTGTTACTTTGTTGCTTTTCTCCCATGGCACCGGACATGTCAGTCCCTACTCCTTGTATTGTTATGTTACTTTGTCGCTTTTCTTCCATGTCGCCGTACAGGTCAGTCCCTATTCCTAATGTTGTTCTGTTACTTTGTAGCTTTTCTTCCATGACGCCATACAGGTCAGTCCCTACTCCTTGTGTTGTTCTATTACTTTGTTGCTTTTCTCCCATGACGTCGTACAGGTCAGTCTCTACTCCTTGTGTTGTTATGTTACTTTGTTGCTTTTCTCCTATGACGTCGTACAGGTCAGTCCCTACTCCTTGTGTTGTTCTGTTAGTTTGTCGCTTTTCTCCCATGACGTCGTACAGCTCAGTCCCTACTCCTTGTGTTGTTTTGTTACTTTGTCGCTTTTCTCGCATGATGCCGTACAGGTCAGTCCCTATTCCTTGCGTTGTTCTGTTACTTTGTAGCTTTTCTCCCATGACGCCGTACAGGTCGGTCCCTATTCCTTGTGTTGTAATGTTACTTTGTAGCTTTTCTCCCATGATGCCGTACAGGTCGGTCCCTTTTCCTTGGGTTGTTTAGTTACTTTGTCGCTTTTCTCCCATGATGCCGTACAGGTCGGTCCCTATTCCTTGTGTTGTTCTGTTACTTTGTCGCTTTTCTCCCATGAAGCCGTACAGGTCAGTCCCCACTCCTTGTGTTGGTCTGTTACTTTGTCGCTTTTCTCCCATGAAGCCATACAGATCAGTCCCTACTCCTTGTGTTGTTTTTTTACTTTGACGCTTTTCTCCAATAAAGCCGTACAGGTCGGTCCCTATTCCTTGTGTTGTAATGTTACTTTGTAGCTTTTCTCCCATGATGCCGTACAGGTCGGTCCCTTTTCCTTGGGTTGTTTTGTTACTTTGTCGCTTTTCTCCCATGATGCCGTACAGGTCGGTCCCTATTCCTTGTGTTGTTCTGTTACTTTGTCGCTTTTCTCCCATGAAGCCGTACAGGTCAGTCCCCACTCCTTGTGTTGGTCTGTTACTTTGTCGCTTTTCTCCCTTGACGCTGTACAGGTCAGTCTCTACTCCATGTGTTGTTTTGTTACTTTGTCGCTTTTCTCCCATGATGCCGTACAGGTCAGTCCCTATTCCTTGCGTTGTTCTGTTACTTTGTAGCTTTTCTCCCATGACGCCGTACAGGTCGGTCCCTATTCCTTGTGTTGTAATGTTACTTTGTAGCTTTTCTCCCATGATGCCGTACAGGTCGGTCCCTTTTCCTTGGGTTGTTTTGTTACTTTGTCGCTTTTCTCCCATGATGCCGTACAGGTCGGTCCCTATTCCTTGTGTTGTTCTGTTACTTTGACGCTTTTCTCCCATGAAGCCGTACAGGTCAGTCCCCACTCCTTGTGTTGGTCTGTTACTTTGTCGCTTTTCTCCCATGAAGCCGTACAGGTCAGTCCCTACTCCTTGTGTTGTTTTGTTACTTTGACGCTTTTCTCCAATAAAGCCGTACAGGTCAGTCCGTATTCCTTGTGTTTTTCTGCTACTTTGTCACTTTTCTCCCATGACGCTGTACAGGTCAGTCTCTACTCCATGTGTTGTTATGTTACTTTGTCGCTTTTCTCGCATTACGCTGTACAGGTCAGTCCCTACTTCTTGTGTTGTTATGTTACTTTGTCGCTTTTCTCGCATGACACCATAGAGGTCAGTCCGTATTCCTTGTTTTGTTCTGTTACTTTGTCACTTTTCTCGCATCATGCCGTACAGATCAGTTCCTACTCCATGTGTTGTTCTGTTACTTTGTCGCTTTTCTTCCATTACACTGTACAGGTCAGTCCCTACTCCTTGTGTTGTTATGTTACTTTTTTGCTTTTCTCCCATTGCACCGTACAGGTCAGTCCCTACTCCTTTTGGTGTTTTGCTACTTTGTTGCTTTTCTCCCATGACGTCGTACAGGTATCAGTCCCTACTACTTGTGTTGTTCTGTTACTTTGTTGCTTTTCTCCCATGGCACCGTACATGTCAGTCCCTACTCCTTGTATAGTTATGTTACTTTGTTGCTTTTCTTCCATGATGCTGTACCGGTTAGTCCCTACTCCATGTGTTCTGTTACATTGTAGTTTTTCTCCCATGAAACCATACAGGTCAGTCCCTACTCCTTGTGTTGTTCTGTTACTTTGTAGCTTTTCTCCCGTGAAGCCATACAGGTCAGTCCCTACTGCTTGTGTTGTTATATTACTTTGTCGCTTTTCTCCCATGACGTCGTACAAGTGTCAGTCCCTACCCCTTGTGTTGTTCTGTTACTTTCAAGCTTTTCTCCCATGAAGCTGTACAGGTCTGTCTCTACGCCATGTGTTGTTCTGTTACTTTGTCGCTTTTCTCCCATGACGCCGTACAGGTCGGTCCCTACTTCTTGTGTTGTTCTGTTACTTTGTCGCATTTCTCCCATGACGCTATACTGTTCGGTCCCTATTCCTTGTGTTGTTCTATTACTTTGTTGCTTTTCTCCCATGATGTCGTACAGGTCAGTCTCTACTCCTTGTGTTGTTCTGTTACTTTGTTGCTTTTCTCCCATGACGTCGTACAGGTCAGTCCCTACTCCTTGTGTTGTTCTGTTACTTTGTCGCTTTTCTCCCATGACGTCGTACAGCTCAGTCCCTACTCCTTGTGTTGTTCTGTTACTTTGTCGCTTTTCTCCCATGATGCCGTACAGGTCAGTCCCTATTCCTTGCGTTGTTCTGTTACTTTGTAGCTTTTCTCCCATGACGCCGTACAGGTCGGTCCCTATTCCTTGTGTTGTAATGTTACTTTGTAGCTTTTCTCCCATGATGCCGTACAGGTCGGTCCCTATTCCTTGGGTTGTTTTGTTACTTTGTCGCTTTTCTCCCATGATGCCGTACAGGTTGGTCCCTATTCCTTGTGTTGTTCTGTTGCTTTGTCGCTTTTCTCCCATGAAGCCGTACAGGTCAGTCCCTACTCCTTGTGTTGGTCTGTTACTTTGTCGCTTTTCTCCCATGAAGCCGTACAGGTCAGTCCCTACTCCTTGTGTTGTTCTGTTACTTTGACGCTTTTCTCCAATAAAGCCGTACAGGTCAGTCCGTATTCCTTGTGTTTTTCTGCTACTTTGTCGCTTTTCTCCCATGACACTGTACAGGTCAGTCTCTACTCCATGTGTTGTTATGTTATTTTGTCGCTTTTCTCGCATTACGCTGTACAGGTCAGTCCCTACTTCTTGTGTTGTTATGTTACTTTGTCGCTATTCTCGCATGACACTGTAAAGGTCAGTCCGTATTCCTTGTGTTGTTCTGTTACTTTGTCGCTTTTCTCGCATGATGCCGTACAGATCAGTCCCTACTCCATATGTTGTTCTGTTACTTTGTTGCTTTTCTTCCATTACACTGTACAGGTCAGTCCCTACTCCTTGTGTTGTTCTGTTACTTTGTCGCTTTTCTCCCATGATGCCGTACAGGTCAGTCCCTATTCCTTGAGTTGATCTGTTACTTTGTAGCTTTTCTCCCATGACGCCGTACAGGTCGGTCCCTATTCCTTGTGTTGTTCTGTTACTTTGTAGCTTTACTCCCATGATGCCGTACAGGTCAGTCCCTATTCCTTTGGTTGTTTTGTTACTTTGTCGCTTTTCTACCATGACGCCGTACAGGTCGGTCCTTGTTTTGTTACTTTGTCGCTTTTCTCCGATGATGCCATACAGGTCGGTCCCTATTCCTTGTGTTGTTAAGTTAGTTTGTCGCTTTTCTCCCATGAATCCGTACAGGTCAGTCCCTACTCCTTGTGTTGGTCTGTTACTTTGTCGCTTTTCTCCCTTGAAGCCGTACAGGTCAGTCCCTACTCCTTGTGTTGTTCTGTTACTTTGACGATTTTCTCCAATAAAGCCGTACAGGTCAGTCCGTATTCCTTGTGTTTTTCAGTTACTTTGTCGCTTTTCTCCCATGACGCTGTACAGGTCAGTCTCTACTCCATGTGTTGTTATGTTACTTTGTCGCTTTTCTCGCATTACGCTGTATAGGTGAGACCCTACTTCTTGTGTTGTTATGTTACTTTGTCGTTTTTCTCGCATGACACCGCAGAGGTCAGTCCGTATTCCTTGTGTTGCTCTGTTACTTTGTCGCTTTTCTCGCATGATGCCGTACAGATCAGTCCCTACTCCATGTGTTGTTCTGTTACTTTGTCGCTTTTCTTCCATTACACTGTACAGCTCAGTCCCTACTCCTTGTGTTGTTATGTTACTTTGTTGCTTTTCTCCCATTGCACCGTACAGGTCAGTCCCTACTCCTTTTGGTGTTTTGCTACTTTGTTGCTTTTCTCCCATGACGTCGTACAGGTATCAGTCCCTACTTCTTGTGTTGTTCTGTTACTTTGTTGCTTTTCTCCCATGACACCGTACAGGTCAGTCCCTACTCCTTGTTTTGTTTTGTTACTTTGTCGCTTTTCTTCCATGATGCCGTACAGGTTATTCCCTACTCCATGTGTTCTGTTACTTTGTAGTTTTTCTCCCATGAAACCATACAGGTCAGTCCCTACTCCTTGTGTTGTTCTGTTACTTTGTCGCTTTTCTCCCATGATGTCATACAAGTGTCAGTCCCTACCCCTTGTGTTGTTCTGTTACTTTTTAGCTTTTTTCCCATGAAGCCATACAGGTCTGTCCCTACTCCATGTGTTGTTCTGTTACTTTGTCGCTTTTCTTCCATGACGCCGTACAGGTCGGTCCCTACTTCTTGTGATGTTCTGTTACTTTGTCGCTTTTCTCCCATGATGCCATACTGGTCGGTTCCTACTCCTTGTGTTGTTATGTTACTTTGTCGCTTTTCTTCCATGTCGCCGTACAGGTCGGTCCCTACTCCTTGTGTTGTTCTGTTACTTTGTAGCTTTTCTCCCATGACATCATACAGGTCAGTCCTTACTCCTTGTGTTGTTATGTTACTTTGTCGCTTTTCTCCCATTACACCGTATAGGTCAGTCCCTACTCCTTGTGTTGTTCTGTTACTTTGTAGCTTTTCTCCCATGACATCATACAGGTTAGACCCTACTCCTTGTGTTGTTCTGTTACTTTGTCGCTTTTCTCCCATGATGCCGTACAGGCCAGTCCCTATTGCTTGTGTTGTTCTGTTACTTTGTTGCTTTTCTCCCATAATGCCGTTCAGGTCGGTCCCTATTCCTTGTGTTGTTCTATTACTTTGTCACTTTTCTCCCATGACGCCGTACAGGTCGGTCCTTGTTCTATTACTTTGTCGCTTTTCTCCCATGATGCCGTACAGGTCGGTCCCTATTCCTTGTGTTGTTCTATTACTTTGTCGCTTTTCTTCCATGACACCTTACAGGTCGGTCCCTACCCCTTGTGTTGTTCTCTTACTTTGTCGCTTTTCTCCTATTACACCGTACAGGTCAGTCCGTACTCCTTTTCGTGTTCTGTTACTTTGTCGCTTTTATCCCATGACGTCGTACAGGTGTCAGGCCCTACTACTTGTGTTGTTCTGTTACTTTGTCGCTTTTCTCGCATGACTCCGTAGAGGTCAGTCCCTATTCCCTGTGTTGTTCTGTTACTTTGTCGCTTTTCTTCCATGACACCGTACAGGTCGGTCCCTACTCCTTCTGTTGTTCTGTTACTTTGTTGCTTTTCTCCCATGAAGCCGTAAAAATCAGTTCCTACTCCTTGTGTTGTTCTGTTACTTTGATGATTTTCTCCCATGAAGCCGTACAGGTCAGTTCCTACTCCATGTGTTGTAATATTACTTTGTCGCTTTTCTCGCATGACTCCGTAGAGGTCAGTCCGTATTCCTTGTTTTGTTCTGTTACTGTGTCGCTTTTCTCGCACCATGCCGTACAGATCAGTTCCTACTCCTTGTGTTGTTCTGTTACTTTGTCGCTTTTCTTCTATTACACCGTACAGGTCAGTCTCTACTCCTTTTGGTGATCTTTTTCTTTGTCGCTTTTCTCCCATGACGTCGTACAGGTGTCAGTCCCTACTCCATGTGTTATTCTGTTACTTTGTCGCTTTTCTTCCATTACACCGTACAGGTCAGTCCCTACTCCTTGTGTTGTTATGTTACTTTGTTGCTTTTCTCCCATTACACCGTACAGGTCAGTCCCTACTCCTTTTGGTGTTCTGTTTCTTTGTCGCTTTTCTCCCATGACGTCGTAAAGGTTTCAGACCCTACTCCTTGTGTTGTTCTGTTACTTTCTCGCTTTTCTTCCAAGACACCGTACAGGTCAGTCCCTACTCCTTTTGTTGTTATGTTACTTTGTCGCTTTTCTTCCATGATGCTGTACAGGTCAGTCCCTACTCCATGTGTTCTGTTACTTTGTAGTTTTTCTCCCATGAAGCCATACAAGTCAGTCCCTGCTCCTTGTGTTGTTCTGTTACTTTGTAGCTTTTCTCCCATGAAGCCGTACAGGTCAGTCCCTACTCCATGTGTTGTTCTGTTACTTTGTAGCTTTTCCCCATGACGCCGTACAGGTAGGTCCCTACTCCTTGTGTTGTTCTGTTACTTTGTCGCTTTTCTCCCATGACGCCGTACAGATCAGTCCCTACTCCATGTGTTGTTCTGTTACTTTGTCGCTTTTCTCCCATGATGCCGTACAGGTGTCAGTCCCTACTCCTTGTATTGTTATGTTACATTGTCGCTTTTCTCCCATGATGCCGTACAGGTCAGTCCCTATTCCTTGTGTTGTTCTGTTACTTTGTCGCTTTTCTCCGATGACGTCGTACAGGTGTCAGTCCCTACTCCTTGTGTTGTTCTGTTACTTTGTATCTTTTTTCCCATTACACTGTACAGGTCAGTCCCTACTCCTTGTGTTGTTATGTTACTTTGTCGCTTTTCTCCCATGAAGCCGTACAGGTCAGTCCCTACTCCTTGTGTTGTTTTGTTACTTTGACGCTTTTCTCCAATAAAGCCGTACAGGTCAGTCCGTATTCCTTGTGTTTTTCAGCTACTTTGTCGCTTTTCTCCCATGACACTGTACAGGTCAGTATCTACTCCATGTGTTGTTATGTTATTTTGTCGCTTTTCTCGCATTACGCTGTACAGGTCAGTCCCTTCTTCTTGTGTTGTTATGTTACTTTGTCGCTATTCTCGCATGACTCCATAAAGGTCAGTCCGTATTCCTTGTGTTGTTCTGTTACTTTGTCGCTTTTCTCGCATGATGCCGTACAGATCAGTCCCTACTCCATATGTTGTTCTGTTACTTTGTTGCTTTTCTTCCATTACACTGTACAGGTCAGTCCCTACTCCTTGTGTTGTTCTGTTACTTTGTTGCTTTTCTCCCATCACGTCGTACAGGTCAGTCCCTACTCCTTGTGTTGTTCTGTTAGTTTGTCACTTTTCTCCCATGACGTCGTACAGCTCAGTCCCTACTCCTTGTGTTGTTCTGTTACTTTGTAGCTTTTCTCCCATGATGCCGTACAGGTCGGTCCCTATTCCTTGTGTTGTTCTGTTACTTTGTAGCTTTTCCCCCTTGACGCCGTACAGGTAGGTCCCTACTCCTTGTGTTGTTCTGTTAGTTTGTCGCTTTTCTCCCATGACGCCGTACAGATCAGTCCCTACTCCATGTGTTGTTCTGTTTCTTTGTCGCTTTTCTCCCATGATGCCGTACAGGTGTCAGTCCCTACTCCTTGTATTGTTATGTTACATTGTCGCTTTTCTCCCATGATGCCGTACAGGTCAGTCCCTATTCCTTGTGTTGTTCTGTTACTTTGTCGCTTTTCTCCCATGACGTCGTACAGGTGTCAGTCCCTACTCCTTGTGTTGTTCTGTTACTTTGTATCTTTTTTCCCATTACACTGTACAGGTCAGTCCCTACTCCTTGTGTTGTTATGTTACTTTTTCGCTTTTCTCCCATGACACTGTACAGGTCAGTCCCTATTCCTTGTGTTGTTATGTTACTTTTTAGCTTTTTTTCCATGACACCGTACAGGTCAGTCACTAGTCCTTGTGTTGTTATGTTACTTTGTAGCTTTTTTTCCATGACACCGTACAGGTCAGTCACTAGTCCTTGTGTTGTTATGTTACTTTGTAGCTTTTTTTCCATGACACCGTACAGGTCAGTCACTAGTCCTTGTGTTGTTATGTTACTTTGTAGCTTTTTTTCCATGACACCGTACAGGTCAGTCACTAGTCCTTGTGTTGTCCTGTTACTTCAGGCAGTCTCAGGCTGCAGTACACAATGGTATGACATTGGGTGCTAGAATGAAGCTGTGGCCACTGAAATCAGCATGACCTCTTACCCGCTCAGATTATACTTTCCCATAGTAGAATTGTGGAAACTGCATACAGAATGTTTTTTTCGGGGTTCCTACAGTTCATGTAGTATCAGCAAATCTTTTTCATTTACCAATTCAGAATGGCTGCAAAGGGGTCGTGATCAGAATGACCAATCAGAAGCTGTCTTCTCTAATACTTCAGACTTATTAGTGCTCCACCCAGCCACTGCTAACCCATTTTTGGCCTTGGCTGTGAGACAAACAATGAAGACCTGGGATAAAGCACCTTGAGCCGCCGGGCATCTGGTATTCTTAAGTCTAAAGGTGCATACACACGTAATGTTTTTGTAACCAAGGAATATCTGTCAGATTTTCCCTTGAAAAAGTGAACGACTTTTTGAAGTGTAATGAACGATTTTTTCAATGATGAACGAAAAATATTCCTTCCTTTAATGAAAATCGTTATGTTGGACAGTCTGAAATGGACGATGAACTACAAACTACAAATGGGAGCGCCCTTGAACGATTATCGTTCATCGTAATAACTCAGAAACTGAACTATTTTTTGAATGATTGAACGATAACAACGTCATTAACGACAAATCGTTCAAAAAATCGTTACGTGTGTATGCACCTTAGCTTATAGCTACTGTATATCCGCAGCAAGAATGCAACTATCGCTATCAGCTCAGATCCTTACACCAGACATTTGGGATGTGCAAAGATACACCTTATATATGGTGTATCTTATATACAAGGTAAAATTAAATGAACTTTGATGGGATACGTTGGAATTGCCTCTCAGCGCACATCGGGCACTGATATTATATGTAAATGCTGCCTCCCCAGGTGCGAGTGGTTAAGATACAGCCAGCTCAAAATATTGGCATGGTCCGATCCTGTGTAATACCGTACAGCAGGGCAACCTGTGCTACATGAATATTTTCCAGCAGTACAAACCCCTGCTAGACGTGTTTTCAGGATTTATTTGTATTTAGCAAATAACCTTTTTCTGCTTCAGGGTCCATAGGGGTCCACAGGGTGGACCTTGGGGTATAGCTGGATCCTGGATCCTCGGGCACCACGGAGTTAAAGCTTTCAGCTGCTCCCAGGATGCACTTGGGTCCATCCTCCCCTATACCCCGCCCCCGAGCCACAGGCACCTCAGTTTAAGATGGTGCCCGGCCGGAGTCGGGTCACCCTGCGGGGTGGGCTGCAGGAGCAGCCCCCTAAAGCTTTTAATTTTTATTTAACTTAGTTACATTTATTTTTAATAACAGTTTTTTCTCCAGAGCGGCAGCGATGGGCTGTCTGTACAGACGCCCACGCTGCCGCTCCTTCTCCCTGCTGGCGCCGCGACGCCAGCACTGAACTGGGGATCGCGGCGGGGGAAGCCAGAGTCTGTACTAACCGGACTCTGGTTTCCCCCGGGACTGCTGCCGGAGACGCCGGGGAGATCCAGGTAAGCCGCGCACCGCTGACTAGCGGCGGTGCGCGGGTTCCTTTTAAAAATGCAGTCCCATGACCCCGGTTCTAGGGGACAGATCGGGGGCGCTAGCGGTGGCGGCGGGCTCCCCCTCCAGTGGAGGCATACTCCGCCAGACCACTAGACCACCAGGGTGAATAAGGCAAGCGGGATGCCGGCAACCTTGGGGGTTAATATGCTAGCCAGGGGAGGAAGCCTTCCCTGTCTAGCGGCTCCTCCCCTCAGCTCAGCGCGCCTTTCAGCTCGTAGTCTGGCGTCGCTGAGCTGCAGATACTCGGGCCACTCCTCCTCTGAGGTCTCCAGCAGCCATTTTCTCTGTGGCAGCGCAGATCTTCAGGGAGCACGCGGACCGGTCCCCCTGTGTACCTCTCCCCCGACAAGGACAGTGTACACAGCACTATAGCCCTCCCAGACACTGAATCTGGGCAGGTTGATTGTAGTGGAAAGGTGCAGTGAGTATATCTTCCTGCATAGTATGTGACTTTTGCTAGTGCTGCTTGTCTGTGCTAATTTCTACTTACTGTCAGCTTATACCTATCCCTTTCCTTCTCCTACAAACCCTACAGGTGTGCGGGGGAAGGGTGTTTCTACTGACCTCACTTAAATAGATCACGTATTTGTGAGGTCCGTCACATATGGTTGTGTGCTACACAGTACCATATTGTGGGCTGTTGTCCAGCACACTGGTGAGTGCGCACGTTTTCTTCCTATGTCATAACTGTATATTTAATTATATAGTCGGTCATGTCTGAGGAGGAGATTGAGCACTCCGTGGCTCCGGTATTGTTCTCCTGCAGGCGCTGTTCTGCAGGAGTGGATAGGGAGGATTTGTCACAGGACGGCCTGTGCGGACGGTGCCAGGTGATCCCTGGTACGTCTAAACCCCCTATGTCGCAGGAGCCACCATGGGCGATGTTTTCCCATTTCCCAGGTGCTGGTGTCCATCGCGGACCGTCTGTCGGTCCCGACTGCCGTCCCTACTAGGGCATTGCCCCAGCCTACCATCCCCCATTCCCCGGGTGTCCCACAATTATTGCAGACTCCCCCGGGGTCTCAGCCTGTTGGTCCCTATGCGGAGTTGCCAATGTATATACAGTCCACCCCGGTGGCGCAGCAGGCTGTGGTGCCGTTTCAGGCTCCTGTGGCAGCTCCTCCACCCTGGGTGGATGCGCTTTCCCACACTGTCCAAGATTTGGCAGCAGCATCTTCGGCTTTTCAGTCGATGTTGCGCAGTGACGTGCCCTCCAGGGCGTCTAAACGCACAGTTATGGCGCAGGCTGCGCATTTTTTGGACTCTGAGGGGTCCTTGGATGATGGCGAGGTACAGGATGACTCAGCCTCAGATGCCTCAGTCCAGGAGGTAGACACTAAGTCTTCCATCAATGTGCGGGTTCTGGTTAGGGTGGTGCGGGCCATTCTTCTGATTGAGGATGAGGCTCCCAAGTCGAGGTATCCTAGTTTTAAAAAAGCTAAGGTTACTTCTGCAGCGTTCCCTTTGTCTGATCAGTTGACGGATCACATGGCGGTGGCCTGGCAGACGCCCAGTAAGCGATTCCTGCCACAGAAGCGGTTGGCGTCCAATTATCCGTTTCCGGAGGTGCATTGTAAGAAATGGTAAACTCCGCCTGCGGTTGATTCCCATGTAACACGCCTCATCAGGAGTGCCACTTTGCCATTGCCGTCTATATCCTCGCTGAAGGATCCTACGGACAGGAAGGTGGAGACTTGTCTAAAGTCTATTTATTCTCTCTCAGGGGCTGTAGCCCGGCCGTCCATGGCCATCTCCTGGGTGGCCAAGTCCATTGAGGGTTGGGCCAACGCCTTGGAGGATACGTTTACGATGAAACTCCGGATGTCCAGAGGGCATTGTTAGGATATATGAGAGATCCCGCTTCCTCATTGGAGAAGCATCTTTGGATGCTAGCTTGCTGACCTCTAGGGTTTCGGCGGCAGCAGTGTCTGCTCGCAGATCCTTGTGGTTGAGGTCTTGGAGAGCAGACGCTGATTCAAAGAAAGGCTTGGAGACCTTACCTTTTAATGGAGAGTTACTATTTGGTCCGGACCTGGACAAAATAGTAGATACCCTGGCAAAGTCCAAGTCAGCCTTCCTCCCTTCAGCTACGACACCTGCTAAGGTCCGGAGCTCGGCCTTTCGCTCCTTTCAGGTTCAGGGCAAGGCAAAAGGTCAGTCCTTCCTGAGGCAGTCCGCAACCAAGACCGCCTCAAAGCCTAAGAAGCAAGCCTGGAGTGCTAGGTGCCCTTCTTCCAAGCAAGAAGATAAGCCTTCGGCATGATGGGGTGGACCTCCCTCTGGGGGACCTCAGAGTGGGAGGCCAACTTCTTCAATTCACCCAGTGCTGGCACAATACCACCACGGATGCCTGGGTGCGAGAAGTGGTCTCCCAGGGGTACGCCCTGTCTTTTCGGCACAGGCCGCCTCGCCAGTTTTTTTGCACGAGTCCTTCTCAGGACAAAACCAAGGCCTTGCAGGTTCAGGAAGCCATAGAGGCCTTGCTGATGGCGGGGGTCATTATACCCGTGCCACAATCTCAACGTGGGATGGGGTATTACTCTACGCTGTTTCTGGTGCAGAAACCCAATGGCTCTCATCGCCCCATCCTCAATTTGAAGTCCCTGAACAGATTTCTCAGGGTTCCCAAATTCAGGATGGAAACTTTGCGTTTCATCATTCTGGCGATGGAACCGGGGGATTATATGGTCTCCCTGGATATCCAGGACGCCTACCTCCATGTGCCTATAACAACATCGCACCAACGGTTTCTGCGGTTTGCTATTCTCCACAACCACTACCAATTCAGGGCTCTACCCTTTGGCCTCTCCATGGCACCAAGGGTAGTTACGAAGGTGATGGCGGTCATGGCGGCTCACCTTCGGAGCCAGGGAATACGGTTGCTACCGTATCTAGACGACCTCCTCTTGCTGGCAAGCTCCCCGGAGGTACTGATCCAGCATCTCCACCTGATGGTCGCTTGTCTACAGGCGCACGGGTGGTTGATCAACTGGAAGAAGTCCTCCCTCATCCCATCACAGCGGATGGTTCATTTGGGGGCCCTTCTGGACTCTCATCAGCAACGGATTTTTCTGACTCCAGAGAAGGTCTCCTCCTTACAGCTGCGGATTCACAGTTGTCTGAGCAGGGGCAGAGTGTTGGTGCACTCAGCGATGAGAGTTTTGGGGTCCATGGTGTCGGCATTCGACATGGTGGAGTTTGGCCAGTTTCATTCCAGGCCCCTGCAGAGGCTGATTCTTTCGAAATGGAACGGATTGCCACACAGGATCCGCTCTCAGATGCTGGTGTTGTCCTCGGAGGTGCGTCTGTCCCTGGCCTGGTGGCTACAGATGGCTCATCTCCTCGAGGGGTGCCCCTTTTGGATACCGGAGTGGGTTCTGCTCACGACAGATGCCAGTCTCCGGGGTTGGGGGGCGGTGACAGGCTCCTTGTCACTTCAGGGTCGTTGGTCGGCGGAGGAAGCGATTCTTCCCATCAACATCCTGGAACTGCGGGCAGTGTACAGAGCCCTGCAGTCGTCCGTCACCGCTCTTCACGGAAGGGCCGTTCAGGTGCAGTCGGACAACGCCACCGCGGTGGCGTACATCAATCACCAGGGAGGGACTCGCAGTCGAGCTGTGATGTCGGTGTCCCGCGTCCTGGCTTGGGCGGAGCGCTATCTTCCAGCTCTCTTGGCAGTCTTCATCCCGGGAGTCCTCAATTGGGAGGCGGACTTCCTCAGCCGTTACGACGTGCATCCCGGGAAATGGTCGCTTCATCCAGAGGTATTCCAACTACTCGTGGACAAGTGGGGGCTGCCGGAACTGGACCTGATGGCGTCCCGTCACAATCACAAGCTGCCCGTATATGGGTCAAGGACAAGGGACGCAGGCGCAAGTCTAATAGACGCGCTGTCGGTGAAATGGTTGTTTCGCCTGGCTTACTTGTTCCCTCCGATATCTCTGCTGCCTCGGGTCCTGCGCAAGTTCAAGCAGGACGGAGGCACAATGATCCTGGTGGCCCCAGCGTGGCCCAGAAGGCCGTGGTACTCTGATCTGCGGAGCCTGTCTATCGACGCTCCGTACCTCCTACCTCAACGACGGAACCTGTTGTCTCAGGGGCCCTGTCTTCGCCCGGATCTGGGTCGACTATCTTTGATGGCGTGGCTCTTGAGACAGCCGTCCTGAGGTCTCGGGGCTTTTCTAGCTCCATTATTACCACCATGCTGAGGGCGCGCAAGCCTGCGTCCGCGAGGATCTACCACAGAGTGTGGCTCACTTACTTTCAGTGGTGCGAGGCCAGAAGATATGATCCCCAGGTGTTCCGGGTTTTGCGTATTCTGGCTTTCCTTCAGTCGGGTTTGGATTTAGGATTACATCTTTCCTCACTGAAGGTGCACGTGTCTGCTCTGTCAGTGTGGTTCCAGCGCAGGATTGCTGCTATGCCAGACGTACACACCTTTTTCCAGGGTGTTTTAAGAATCCAGCTTCCCTTTGTGCCACCTGTGGCCCCGTGGGATTTGGCGGTGGTTCTTCGGGCCTTACAGGGTCCTCCTTTTGAGCCCTTGGAGTCAGTGGAGCTCAAGTGGCTAACTTTTAAGACGGTTTTCCTCTTGGCAATTGCTTCTGCCAGGAGGGTTTCGGATTTGGGGGCGCTTTCCTGTCGTCCCCCTTTTCTGGTTTTTCACCAGGACAGAGCGGTGCTTCGCACTCATCCTGATTTCCTGCCTAAGGTGGTTTCCAGGTTCCACATTAATCAGGAAATTGTTGTACCAGCCTTTCAGTCGCCTAATCTTTCGGCTGGGGAGGCTTCCTTAGACGTTGTCCGTGCACTCCAGGTTTATGTGAACCGGACTAGTTCTGTGAGGAAGTCGGATTCTTTGTTTATCCTCTTTGGTTTTCACAAGAGGGGTTGGCCTGCCAACAAACAGACTCTAGCCCGTTGGCTTCGTTCTGTTATTATTGAGGCTTATATTCAGGAGGGTTTACCTGTTCCAGCCTCTGTTAAGGCTCATTCCACTCGGTCTGTGGGCCCTTCTTGGGCTGCTAGCCGTGGCGCCTCTGCTGTTCAGCTGTGTAAGGCGGCCACCTGGTCTTCCATTCAGACCTTTTTATGGTTCTATGCGTTTGACACCTTTGCCTCTCAGGATGCATCCTTTGGGCGCCGGGTTCTCCTATCAGCACAGGAGCATCCCCGCCCTTAGTTGGACTGCTTTGGGACATCCCCAAGGTCACCCTGTGGACCCCTATGGACTCTGAAGTAGAAAACAAGAGATATGGTAAGAACTTACCTTTGTTATCTCTGTTTCTACGAAGTCCATAGGGTCCACAGGGCACCCGCCCTGACGCACCTGGCTTCATATGGGCTCTGTGACTGGTCACCGGTTTTTCGTCTCCCATTTCTGTGAGTATGGTTCTTGTGTGTTCCAGTCTTCCTTCTCTCTGTTTCGTCTCCTCCTCCGGCCTGGGCTGCTTACCAACTGAGGTGCCTGTGGCTCGGGGGCGGGGTTTAGAGGAGGATGGACCCAAATGCATCCTGCAGCTCAGCGACGCCAGACTACGAGCTGAAAGGCGCGCTGAGCTGAGGGGAGGAGCCGCTAGACAGGGAAGGCTTCCTCCCCTGGCTAGCATATTAACCCCCAAGGTTGCCGGCATCCCGCTTGCCTTATTCACCCTGGTGGTCTAGTGGTCTGGCGGAGTATGCCTCCACTGGAGGGGGAGCCCGCCGCCACCGCTAGCACCCCCGATCTGTCCCCTAGAACCGGGGGTCATGGGACTGCATTTTTAAAAGGAACCCGCGCACCGCCGCTAGTCAGCGGTGCGCGGCTTACCTGGATCTCCCCGGCGTCTCCGGCAGCAGTCCCGGGGGAAACCAGAGTCCGGTTAGTACAGACTCTGGCTTCCCCCGCCGCGATCCCCAGTTCAGTGCTGGCGTCGCGGCGCCAGCAGGGAGAAGGAGCGGCAGCGTGGGCGTCTGTACAGACAGCCCATCGCTGCCGCTCTGGAGAAAAAACTGTTATTAAAAATAAATGTAACTAAGTTAAATAAAAATTAAAAGCTTTAGGGGGCTGCTCCTGCAGCCCACCCCGCAGGGTGACCCGACTCCGGCCGGGCACCATCTTAAACTGAGGTGCCTGTGGCTCGGGGGCGGGGTATAGGGGAGGATGGACCCAAGTGCATCCTGGGAGCAGCTGAAAGCTTTAACTCCGTGGTGCCCGAGGATCCAGGATCCAGCTATACCCCAAGGTCACCCTGTGGACCCTATGGACTTCGTAGAAACAGAGATAACAAAGGTAAGTTCTTACCATATCTCTTGTTATACTGTATCTCTCCTCCATCTCTGAAAACCTATACAAAATGATGAGACTGATCCAGCAGGAATTCTACAAGATTAAAGAGCCACGGCGGCAGGAATGAGCCAACCAACACACGTGTCTGATCTTGTTACACATGTAGTTTTATGTGACAATGAAATGTAAGTACATCATCTTGCGATGTCGTCCTCACTAGTTAACAGACAGACACTTCCTAAATTGAATTCCAATGTTTAATCCTTATGACCTTGGAAGAGACGGCTAATGTCCATACATTAGGCCTGAAAGATAGGAGGTGTGCAAGGCAATGGGGCCTCATAATCCACGTGTCCTTCCGCTGTGGCAATGCGCGCCATGGATGTGTGCGTGCTCTGATTGAGCTATGCCACTGGGTGCACCCCTGTATTCTGCCCCGGTCCTGTCTGTACACTCTGAGTAATAAAGTTCAACTGTTTCAGTAGTAAGAAGAAGCAACCACAGTATAAAGCAGCAACAAATGTATCATATTCCGAATGACGGCAACTACTGAGCTGCACTGTACACTGAGAGATATAGATGATGGTTTGTTTCTAAGACCCTACTAGACTTTCTCTCATGACATCTGCCCACATTTGATAACCGTGTACATTAGCACAGGCAGCCTTCCTTCCTCAGACTGTAATTGCATGGAAAGAGTCCCAATTGTTTGTGGGACAGACCAAATTTATGTAAGGAGGGTGAGACGTGCCGCAGGAAAGCCGTGGTATTGCTAGAAAAGGGTTTAGCAAGTGCAGAACGCGCACAGTTTGGGTAAATAGTTACGTGTGGGATGGCGTCCAGCTACGGAAGGCCAATGTGAGCTATCGGCAATGTAAACACTTTAAGCCAAGTACCCAACCATCCAAGCCATTGCCCTACTGTTTGCATCATCCTTCTTTCTGTAGTCATCAGTTTCTATAGTCATACCTGCAAAGTCTACTGGAATGATTAACAGAAAACATTAATTAGTCGATGTCCTTGTTTTTTTACAACCTACCCAGAATACAGGCATGTACCGTCTGCGTAACACATTCATTTCCATTCATCTGCATTTAGCAAAGTACAGCTGGCAATGCGGGTAACCAAACAGGGCGCCTTTAAATCCAGGACGCAATCAGGCAGGGTGTCACATGACCTTATCCTAATTTCTATTTCATGTCTGGGAGCCCCTGCTCTCCCGGGCTCATCTGTATTGTTTACAACAATCCATTGTGTGGTGCAAATCCACAGTTACCAGTTACTCTACTGGCTAGTTATATGAATGCAGCTCATATTTTATATTTAAGATGGGGTGGGTCTTTAAAAAGCTTAGCGCGGCTGTCAATTATGGCAGAATAAGGACAATTGAGATGTTTGTTACTGGTCCAGGGCTGACAGATGTGGGCAGGTAAAAGTCGTAGCAGGGTGTTGGCTGCCGTCTCACTGACAAACACTGTCCTTTGCTTCTTTAAGCTTTCAAGGGTAATAAAGCCGCCCCCCTTTAAAGCCTTTCCTTTTGTCCTGTGCATTTATTTAGTTGCATGTGTATCGAATACAAATAGTCCGTAAAATCGGTCTGCAATCTCAGCAGAGCAATATGAGTGGACAAACCAAGGCATAATAAAGCAACGCCGGCCACTTAAAGGCAGTTACAGCAAATGCAAACTAAACAATGCAAAAAATTCAAAACTTTAACCAAGAAACAGCCGTGAGAAGAGGCAAAGCTTCTGTCATTTACAATCTTTGTTTAACCAAACAACTTATTTATTGTACAATTTGGAAGCCACAGACAACCACTGAAAAGATAAAGAAAACTTTGACATATAGCATTTGATGGTGCCAGTAATTGTCCCCTGAGCAACAGAGAAAGCCAAATGAAAGCATAAGACATTAACATGAAATATAGGAATGGCTTGCGTGCTATATAGTCACTGTATAAGGATTGTAATGAGATCAAGCATTGATTTTGTCTTAAATAAAAGAATAGAAAGGACATAACATAACGTCTAAAACTCTGCTTATCCCCTCTACTCCGTCCCCCCTGCTAGTCAGATACCCAGGAGCAGGTCACTGCATTGGTGCTCAAGAACTGTGTTCCCTAAATGAAATGTACTTACAAGTCCTAGGATCTCCCAAGAGTTTGGTGCAGTTTCAAGGACAAATGGTCTTAAGGAAGCCTTCCCAGCACATGGCAGCAATCTGATCTAAGTACAAGAACACCCTACTAAATGTGGCGAGATAATGGAAACTTCTCTGATAAAGAGATCATCTGGTGAGACATGTCAGGGTTAACGTCTCGCTCAGTGAGCTGCTGGTTTTGCTCCCTAGTTGTATACACAGACACAGGCAGCTCATGCTGGTTTGCAGCCCTGCAGAAAAGAGCCCTTACTGAAAAACCAATGGCATCACATTTCAGTACTTAGGGCCTGATTCAGAGCCGGACGCTCTGAATCAGGGCCGGCCCTCTGGTTTTTTTGAGCGGTCTCCTGGCCGCTCGCATAGCTGCGGGTGACCACCCACAGCTATAGCGAGCGGCCAGGAGGATGGTCGCGATGGTCAAGACCATCACGACCATCGGGTTTGCGACGAGACCCTTGTGGTAGGGTCTCGTTGCCGCAAGCCCTAGAGTGCTTTCGGCTCAAACAGCCAAAAGTACTCCCACTGACATCACTTGCGATGTCAGCGAGACCGGCCCCAGACGGTAGGCGTTCCCATGGGAACGCCTCCGTCTGGGAAGCCACACCCCCGGCCCGCCCACCAAAGGGGGCGCGCTGTTACTGAACATCGAAAGCACGCCCCCTTTTGTACGAGACCCGGAGCGACGGTTTGCCCATCGCTATCCGGGTCTCGCGCATGCGTATGATGGAGCCAGCTCCGTCATGCGCACTGGGCCACCATCGACCCGCTTGCAAGCGCTCAGCGCTCACGAGTGGGTCTGAATCAGGCCCTTAATGCCAAGCGTTCGGGGGCAAAGCAAGCTTTGACAACTTTGTGCAATTACCAGAAAAGCAGGTATCCTTGTCTGAGAGGAGCAGGATTGCTCATTTTATAACGCTTTACATCTGTCTAATATGCTCTGAAACAGATGCAGCCAGGGAATGGAGGTTTATGTTGTATAAATTAAATGCGTAATGTGTGGACTAAAAGTTTGGCACACTAGTATCGGGATTGCACACTAGTATCAGGTGATTGCACACTAGTATCAGGTGATTGCACACTAGTATCAGGCGACTGCACACTAGTATCAGGTGATTGTACACTAGTATCAGGCGACTGCACACTAGTATCAGGTGATTGCACACACTCCAGCATGATCCATTCCACTGGGTACAAAAATCTCTGCTCCCCAATTTCACATCTAACTTGCTAAAACAGTTACCTGTGCTGAATTACTAAATGAATGTTTGAGACTGGGCGCCGTGGCCATCCGTGGTAAGCCAAGTGTGAGCTACGTTACAGTGATAGCTCAGGTAAGAAGTCTAATAGGACGCACTGTGTTCTGTGGCGGATTACCCGTGCGACATGGCCATGTATGTTGACCAAAGGAAAATGTACAGGAGAACATATTCCCGTTGTCATGAGTTCAGAAAATCACCATGTTTGTTTGATATACGTCTAAGAGGGCAATTGGTTCTGTCGGACAGTGTTCAAGAAGTGGCTTTGCGTACTAGCAATGGCGCATGTACGCACAATTCTTCTCATCAATGAAATTATTCACCACAGGCTACTGCATTAGTAAGTTACATGGGTAGCTCAGGGCAAAACATTTTGTGACCAATGCAAATTTGCAAACAAGTCTGTAGCAATTACACTGGCACTGTGCGCATGGAACTAAATGCAGATAATTGCCCGTATGGTGAGTTGCACCGCCCTCATCCATAGCTGTTGTCATTATCAGCCCACTCTTCCTATACCACCTATACCTGGCGCAAGAGAGCTCTGTGACATCAGATGGATTTTCGCGCACGCTCAAACCAACTTGTCCCACAATTCCATCTGCACGCCCCGGCATGCCCTGATCCAACGTATGTGCGAACTCTCCAATGTTGCCCAGTTACGCTTATTCAGCCGCAATCGGATATGGGTCTCGAGTGTAGAAGCATAAGCCCAGCTATGGAGCGTGCACAGCACAAAATATAAGATCAGTCTGTAAAATGGACAAGCGTGCACCTCTGAGCAGGCCCCTCTTTATCCGGTGGAAAGGGTTTGCAGCTGACGTATGAAAAATAAATTGCATTATTATTTCATGTGTGGCAAGATCAGGTTTAGGGTGCCATCTCCTGGGGTAAAGGGTTGCACTTGTTGTGCAACAGCCCAGGGGGGATGCGGTCAATATCCCAGCACATGGGATGTCGGTGCTTAGAATCCCGGCACCAGCATCCCAAAGGTAAGAAGCGGGGTTAGGGGTAGGCACTCTGAAGGGAGAGTTAGGTTTACCCACTAGGGGGGAGAGGGTTAGATTCAGGGTGCATCGAGTGAGGGTTAGAGTTAGGAGTACAACTACCGTTTGCTAGTTTTATTTACAGCACAAAAGTAAACAAAATGTAAGTGAATCCCAGTCTGGTCCAGCTCTAACTAACAAAATTATTCCCTCTCTGGCTGAAGGGACGTAACGTCCCTCTCACATAACAGAAGTCATTAGCACAGCATTTCCATTCAGTAATCACAGTTTCTCTCAAAAGGCCTTTGACCTGTGCCCCAGGCTGTGAGAGACTGACTACAGAGACGGACACACTCTTTATCAGCCTCTCACAGGTGTTCTGGCAATCAAGGCTGCTAATCAGCTTCTGTCTACCAGACATCTGGGACATATATATCTCATTGACAGTCTTACCAGTCACACATGTTACATATCACCTGTTATTGTGGCTGATATAATAAATAGAGTGTACATCACATTATAAAGTGCAGCCACACAACAATTAAAGGGATAGTGCAAACGCAAAGGAAAACACAAATGATGGTGCACCAGGCAAGCTGGATAGAAATTTTAGCTGCAAGCTCTTATAAATTACAAGCATCTCCTATTACCACAAGCACTATCATATTCTGTGTATATCCAGTAACACCACACCCATTTCACCTGTGGCGAGGTAAAAGTGGCGAGGTAAAAGTGCCCTTTAAAGCAGCAATCCCCTACAGAGGTTTTCTTTTCTTTATGTAGCCAAAGCATGTTTTATATCCCTCAGGTGTTCTCCTTCAATTCATTATCTCCTTTTCAAAATTTCTCTTGAGCGGCATCCAGTATGGCTGCCAGTTACACACATAGGGCCTGATTCTGAACTGCATGCAAATTGGCTGCAGATGTGGACACATTGTGTTCATGGAAATAGCTGCATATATTGGCCAGCATTCAGAGTGACATCTGTGCAGCCGTACTGCCCCTATTAATTTGCTTGTGGCAGTAGCCATCATCACCGTCAGCCTTACATTTGGTGCGAGGGATCCACCTGGAGTCAGACTCGGGGACAATCTTGGGTAAAGTCGGACTTAGCAGAAATTTATCAGCTTCGATTTCAGCCTCAAAATAAAAACTTAAAATCTATATAATAATTCTTCAAAGCATTTTCTGAGGTCAACATGTGCAGGAGGGGCGGTGGCACTTGCCCCCTTAAGGGTTTCCACACAGCGGAGGAAGGGGAGAGTGCAGCAACCGGTAAATGACATAACACCACCACCACCCTGATCCAGCATGGAGAGCCCACTCATCCACCTTTCCAGGCCCTGAGAACTTTATCGCAGTAAGTGAAGCACATGCCTGCACATTCGTCATGCGTGTATACAGAGGTGCCATTAAGCTGTGTGCATATGTTTCAATACATTCTGAATGTATTATGGAACAAGGTTATACTGATGATAAAAGCTAACTGTGGGGTTAACTGAATGGGGAGGTAGTTGAACAGTCAGTGCTGCTACATACAGTGCAGAGCGGCTCCCAAGTCCTCTCACCAGCGTCACGTGACACATTACATCCGTGACACTGATGAGAGGACTAGGGAGTAGCTCTGCTGGGAGGTGACGCCCGCACGCCGTCACTCAGGTGAGTAATCAGTGGCGGAGCAATAGGCTCCGTGTGGTTTGGGGGTAGGCTCAGGGTGGCTAGAGAGAAGCAGGAAGGGAGGGGGGGTAGGCTCCATGTGACGAAGGAGAGTGTGTACCTATGTAGGCTCCGTATGGCTAGGGGGAAGGGGTGGGGTTGGCTTTGTAGGCTCCTTGTGGCTTGAATGGGGCCCCCACAATTTAGATGCCCTGGGGCCCCCACAAGTCTTAATCCGGCTCTGTTGATCAAATACAGTAAGCCTGATCATTATACTGTGTCAAATCTGATCACTAGCTATGGCCAGTAAATTGAGTTCTTTATTGGTCACTCTTAAGGTCTTGTCTGTTATAACCTACATATGATCATGTGAAAGAAGGAGACACGGGACACAACTGTATGTACCACAAGCATCTCATCTCTCTTCTCTGCTTTATTTAACAGGCAGTCTCCTTTATAGGTTCCAAGTAACACATCTGTTGTCAATTATGTGCAGTGAGACTATAGTGCTGTTTAAACATTGGAATCGCATACCTTACCATATATGTACATATGCTTTTCTGTGCACACATGACAGGGTCTGTACAATGAATTAACTCCATCCTGTCCTGCGCACCCACCCTCCATGCATACATGGCATACAAAATGGATTCTTATTCCAAAATGGCTTCTACATATTCCCTCCTTTCGATTCAAATTTTACATACTATTGTCTTTGTAGCTTACCTAGCCATGGCCCACCCCCTACGTAGCTGGTCCCTACTTCACCCAACAAGTTATCCCTCCTAACGAGGTAGCTGCATGGGGCAGTGCCCATTCAAGACCACATAGGCGATGAGTCCCTCAGTTCCTATAGTCCTGTATCTTCTATTCACCTGTATTCTTGCAAAAGCCTTCAATTATTTCCATACATTGTTCATATAAGTCTCTGCAAAGCAATGGTTCTCTTGTCTTTCAAATTGCACAAAAGTTCTGGGTATGTCCATGTATCAGGATCATAGTTGTCTTTGATATTTCTTTAGATGCTTTAAACCTAGAACAGTAATCAAGTGTAAGTATTTTCCTTATCAGTTATATATCTATCCTGACAATCAGGTAAATGATTACTAGTAATGTCAATCCTTTAGCTATTTACATGAAAATACCTGAAAACTATTCTTCTGTTCCCTCGAACCAACTTGACATATTCAACTGTGCAAACCATCCATTACTATCAATATTATACTCTGGATCATTATGTATCTTCCTAAACTTGTCATTCAATTTCTTAACTTTCTCTAAGTGTACATATATTGGGACAGATAAATTATCAGCTATATAATTACAGCAAACAGGTCTCATTATTTTACACCTACTTCCCTGTGTAGCTGTGAGATACTCAAGGATCAGCCTAAACTGTCCCAAAAACTTCACCTGGAATTTCAATTCATTAGTAATTATTTCAAACACATCAAATATTTCATCTATAACAGTATTACATAGTCTGGCAAAAGCTTCTATATTGTGACCATTCTTTACAATAGATCTGGATATTGATAAAACTAGAAACAAAACTATAACAAGAACGAATCATAGTATACAGTATATCCTCACAAGCCTTTGTCTGGCTTAAGGCCTAGCAAAATATATATCAATTCATAACTTCAAATTACTCCAACTCCCCTTATATAAAGATCTTGCATTGTGAGGCGAATCCAAATTTTCTTTCTGCCGCCTTTACTGCCATCGGGGTAGTTAGGAGAACTTGATAAGGACCTTGTATCTGGGTCCTAGGACTTTTCCTTAGATGCTTCTTTATCACGACCCAATCACCTGGTTGCAGTTTGTAGGTGCTGCAATTGAATTGGGAACTAGAACATAAGAGAACACCTGATGGTGGACTTTGGTTAGTTTCTATTATATATGCATCACATATTGAATCAAGTCACCATGCTCATATTGTAACTCTTGTAGGAAGTCGCATCTTGTTCTAACAGCTATACTAAATAGTATTTTATAAGCTATCGTCCTATGTTTCACACTGGGAAAGTTCTTGACTATCAATCATATTAAAAATAAACATTCTAACAACCTATTCATAGTTCAATTTGACTGTACAGTTCAGTCTTTACACTGTATCATTGCTTTGGGTCCTATTCTCAGATTCTCCAAGATACATTCTAAAAATGTTTTTAATAAAATGTGTACCTTTGTCATTCTCTATGACCTCAAGTACTTCACATGTACGAATTACTTCTGTCATTTATTTTCCTTTTTCCTATTGTTCCTTTGTGTTTCTATTGTGTTTGCTACCTTGCAAAACCATAGTCAATTTGACAACAGGTCTGAGCACAGAACATACCCAACACTTAACCAACTACATAAAATCAATCTTTTGGTTCTGGAAGGAATAACATCTGTGAGGTACTCCTCTCTTTCTTCTTCTAGTACCTTGATCACTTTTCCTGGGCTGTGCAATGATTAGGGATAGGCTTATGCAGCCTAAATGAAGTCTGGGGCTATCCAGTGCTTCTTAGCGGAAGAGAGTAAAAGCCGGAAACATAGTAAATGCATTGAAAAAGCCGGAACTCCATAGTAAGTGTATTAGAAAAGCCGGAAATCATATTACATGTATTAGAAAAGCTGTAAATCCATAGTAAATGTATTAGAAATGCCGGAAATCATATTACAAGTATCGAAAAAGCCAGAAATCCAAGTTAAATGTATTAGAAAACCCTGAAAACCATAGTAAATGTATGATTGACGTTTTTTTCAATGCATTTACTATAATTTCCAGCTTTTTTAATGCACTTTACTATGATTTCTAGCTTTTTCAATACATGTAATATGATTTCCGGCTTTCCTAATACACTTACTATGATTTCCGGCTTTCCTAATACATTTACTGTGATTTCCGGCTTTTTCAATACTTGTAATATGATTTCCGGCTTTTCTAATACACTTACTATGGATTTCTGGCTTGTGTAATACATTTACTATGGATTTCCGGCTTTTTCAATACAGTTACTATGATTTCCGGCTTTTTCAATACACTTTACATTGTTTCCGGCTTTTTCAATGCAGTTACTATGTTTCCGGCTTTTACCCACACCCCTTCTTAGCTATGTTTACCATAGCATCTCTAAACTGATGAGTGCTTCCAAGAAGTATTTGGGCTCAGACTGAGAATAGTGCACGTGGCAGACAGGTGGTGCTTAACCATCCATCCATCACCCGAAGTTGCGCACCTAGTCTTTTACCAATTTTATACTTCTGAGGAACCTGTAACTGCAACTTTTAACAAAATCAGGTTCAATATTTCTAGTGTTTCCTGCCACCAATATCAGGTAGGTTTATTACTGTAGCCTGTTTGGCCAACTTGGTTTGCTGGAGCAATTCCTCTTCTGGGGTATGTTCTCTGATATGTGCTTTTGACCTTACTTAAAACTAAATTTGTCGGCATTTGAAAAGCAGCAAACAAAAAATCTAATACAAACTATGTATAATCTATCTATAATTTACAATAAAATGACCTATCGAAAAAGATTTAATTAATTCAAAACAATCATTATCAAAGAAAGATGAAAAATAAAAAGTTATTCATAATTTTCATCTTCCTGTGTCTCACTAGTCCCCTGTGGTTGCTAGCTGAATTACATATAGTATTAGGGATGTGCAGGCTCAGACCCTTTCAATTTGCATATGCTGTGCTGCTAGATCTTCTCTTATATGCCAGCATCATCCCCCCACAGTACATTTCCTCCCTCCTCTTGAATACATGAGAAACGAAGTGACATCTGGATTCAATCTTAACTAACTGCTGTAATATAGCAGAGTTAACACAAGAACTAAGTTACAGTACTTTTAAATTCCAGCTGTCTATCACCTTTTAAGTACAATACAATATACAATAAGACCTAAAAATCCTTTCAATTGTTTAAATATCTTTAGTACAGGCACTTTTTATACGACTTTCCCCCCCCCCCCTTGGGGTCCAGACACACCCTTTTGGTTAGGTTGGGTTGAAGCTTTGAACCAAAAAAAATGTTTCTGTTTATCTTACTTAATCCTAAACTTTAATATTGATCTGAGTATCTTTACCAAATCAGTCAGAAGCATACAAAAAACGTCCGGCATGTTTTTAGTAGTGTCAGTGTAATTCTAGTTGCATTCCTGTAAACAAAATTAGTTTCAACATCCTGACACTTCCAAGGGTGAAAGTACCTATCAATCCATCAATCCCTTGATCTGTGTCTTTTTTTTTTTAAACAGTTTCTCATGATATATTACAACTGAGGATAATTTCTCCTCTATAGCGGGTATATTACCACATTCCCTTACACTCCAGAACTTGGAACATCTGGAGTGGATTATTGGATTTTTTTTCTTTTCATTAAAAGCTTACTTGACCTGCGCAACTGTTTTGGCAATATGCATTCCTGGGCTGCTTTTAATTAATTCAGTCCAGTCGTATCTAAACAACAGCCCCTATTCTGCCTATATTCTTAGATTTGTAAAATCATGTTCATCTAAAACAATTAGCTTCTGAATTTGTAAGTATGTATCATTCAACAGTTTAAAGAAATCATGAACTGAACTGATAAAACATTTTGTTAGGGAAATTTTACATCACTTATACTATTAATCCCTTCTGCAGCAATCAAAAATAATTACTGTTTCTTTTAGAATTACAATGTGTCTCTGCATTCTCTTGATCTCACAAGTTAAAGAAAAAATATAGAAAATAACAAACAAAGCATTTTGTTACTAATGCATTCAAAATCAATCCTTTTTCCAATCTTGCAATGCACATTTTTTATTTTTATTTATGGGCGTCCCCATGAAAAAATGGCAACTCACTCGCACTGGCACATTAACCCTTTCAATTCCTGCACAACTTCTCCACAATTCCCTAGTACACCTTCACTACGCACAATCATTCACACACATCACATCTGATCAATACAATTGTTCCACACAACTCTACTTTCTCAATTTCACTCGACTCTCTTTTATCACATACACATAGGCCCATCTCATTCACAAGCAAACATTCAAAGGCAGACATTTTCTGTGACATCCTGCATTCCATTGTCGTCAGCAAAACAACTCTCACAGCATGCCTTCACAATACAAATGAAATATACATTTTGAGAAGAAAAGAAAAACAAAACAAACAAAACACTAGTTATATATAAAACACAACATTCCTCTGCAGTAATAATTAAGTAAGTGGACATCTGGGGGTCATTTCTATATTCTTATTCACGTTTATTACATTTCTCAATCAGACCTTTCAGTGTGTCATCTAGGTTATATTTATTAACCTCTGCTTCTCATATATGATTTTGTGAGGTTTAAACCAGTCAGTATCTGGGATGTCAGCCCTTTTAAACATTCATCAAATATCCTGCTTTATGATTCCCATAAAGCTTCGCTAGAACCTTCCCTTGTCTAGCTTAGTCAAAATCCCTTATGACTATAATATCAGACCAAATGGCCCCCCTCTTATTAGAGGTTATTATTCCTTGTGCACAGGAATATCAAATGTTTATCTATAGGCACATCCAAGCACTGACTTTTTCTGCCTCAGTTATTAACACTATTGACTGGATGTAACTTTCCTCCTATTTCTGAAAACACTGCCAGACAAGGTCTCCCTGTCTGTTCTTTCGGACACTAATACATGAAAACACATTTCTGTACATGTATCCAATCCTTGTACCCATCTGGTGTACCTTTCTAAATCTAATGGAATTTTATGCCATTATTCTATTTCATAAACAAATCACCGTGTGGGGCGCTCTTCTAAAGTTAGATCAGTGAGTTTTACCAAAGTTACTCTAAAAACACAATTAGGACAGGTTTGTTACATAAACAGACAAACAAGACTTTACACATTTACCTATCATTCACTGAACATATAACAAAAGATTATAACATGTTTAAATAACACCTTTAGGGTGACCAATAATTACCCAAGGATTGATCCCAGTAGGACAGATCATCAACTGCAATGGGGACACAGCTACCAGGAGAGCAAAACATTTGTGTTTACTCATCCGGGAAATTGTCCTGGCAACTCCGTCCCCAGAGCATGATCTCACATCTGTCCAGTGGTAGTCAATACTGCTGGGCATCTCGGTGGAACCTCCATGTTGTCAAATCTGATCACTAGCTATGGCCAGTAAATTGAGTTCTTTATTGGTCACTCTTAAGGTCTTGTCTGTTATAACCTGCATATGATCATGTGAAAGAAGGAGACACCAGACACAACTGTATGTACAACAAGCATCTCCATCTCTCTTCTCTGCTTTATTTAACAGGCAGTCTCCTTTATAGGTTCCAATTAACACATCTGTTGTCAATTATGTGCAGTGAGACTATAGTGCTGTTTAAACATTGGAATCGCATACCTTACCATATATGTACATATGCTTTTCTGTGCACACATGACAGGGTCTGTACAATGAATTAACTCCATCCTGTCCTGCGCACCCACCCTCCATGCATACATGGCATACAAAATGGATTCTTATTCCAAAATGGCTTCTACATATTCCCTCCTTTCGATTCAAATTTTACATACTATTGTCTTTGTAGCTTACCTAGCCATGGCCCACCCCCTACGTAGCTGGTCCCTACTTCACCCAACAAGTTATCCCTCCTAACGAGGTAGCTGCATGGGGCAGTGCCCATTCAAGATCACATAGGCGATGAGTCCCTCAGTTCCTATAGTCCTGTATCTTCTATTCATCCGTATTCTTGTAAAAGCCTTCAATTATTTCCATACATTGTTCATATAAGTCTCTGCGAAGCAATGGTTCTCTTGTCTTTCAAATTGCACAAAAGTTCTGGGTATGTCCATGTATCAGGATCATAGTTGTCTTTGATATTTCTTTAGATGCTTTAAACCTAGAACAGTAATCAAGTGTAAGTATTTTCCTTATTAGTTATATATCTATCCTGACAATCAGGTAAATGATTACTAGTAATGTCAATCCTTTAGCTATTTACATGAAAATACCTGAAAACTATTCTTCTGTTCCCTCGAACCAACTTGACATATTCAACCGTGCAAACCATCCATTACTATCAATATTATACTCTGGATCATTATGTATCTTCCTAAACTTGTCATTCAATTTCTTAACTTTCTCTAAGTGTACATATATTGGGACAGATAAATTATCAGCTATATAATTACAGCAAACAGGTCTCATTATTTTACACCTACTTCCCTGTGTAGCTGTGAGATACTCAAGGATCAGCCTAAACTGTCCCAAAAACTTCACCTGGAATTTCAATTCATTAGTAATTATTTCAAACACATCAAATATTTCATCTATAACAGTATTACATAGTCTGGCTAAAGCTTCTATATTGTGACCATTCTTTACAATAGATTTGGATATTGAAACAAAACCATAACAAGAACGAATCATAGTATACAGTATATCCTCACAAGCCTTTGTCTGGCTTAAGGCCTAGCAACATATATATCAATTCATAACTTCAAATTACTCCAACTCCCCTTATATAAAGATCTTGCATTGTGAGGCGAATCCAAATTTTCTTTCTGCCGCCTTTACTGCCATCGGAGTAGTTAGGAGAACTTGATAAGGACCTTGTATCTGGGTCCTAGGACTTTTCCTTAGATGCTTCTTTATCACGACCCAATCACCTGGTTGCAGTTTGTAGGTGCTGCAATTGAATTGGGATCTAGAACATAAGAGAACACCTGATGGTGGACTTTGGTTAGTTTCTATTATATATGCATCACATATTGAATCAAGTCACCATGCTCATATTGTAACTCTTGTAGGAAGTCGCATCTTGTTCTAACAGCTATACTAAATAGTATTCTATAAGCTATCGTCCTACGTTTCACACTGGGAAAGTTCTTGACTATCAATCATATTAAAAATAAACATTCTAACAACCTATTCATAGTTCAATTTGACTGTATAGTTCAGTCTTTACACTGTATCATTGCTTTGGGTCCTATTTATTCTCAGATTCTCCAAGATACATTCTAAAAATGTTTTTAATAAAATGTGTACCTTTGTCATTCTCTATGACCTCAAGTACTTCACATGTACGAATTCTGTCATTTATTTTCCTTTTTCCTATTGTTTCTATTGTGCCTTTGTGTTTCTATTGTGTTTGCTACCTTGCCAAACCATAGTCAATTTGACAACAGGTCTGAGCACAGAACATACCCAACACTTAACCAACTACATAAAATCAATCTTTCGGTTCTGGAAGGAATAACATCTGTGAGGTACTCCTTTCTTTCTTCTTCTAGTACCTTGATCACTTTTCCTGGGCTGTGCAACGATTAGGGATAGGCTTATGCAGCCTAAATGAAGTCTGGGGCTATCCAGTGCTTCTTAGCGGAAGAGGGTAAAAGCCGGAAATATAGTAAATGCATTGAAAAAGCCGGAACTCCATAGTAAGTGTATTAGAAAAGCCGGAAATCATATTACATGTATTAGAAAAGCTGTAAATCCATAGTAAATGTATTAGAAATGCCGGAAATCATATTGCAAGTATCGAAAAAGACGGAAATCAAAGGTAAATGTATTAGAAAACCCTGAAATCCATAGTAAATGTATGATTGACATTTTTTTAAATGCATTTACTATGATTTCCAGCTTTTTTAATGCACTTTACTATGATTTCCGGCTTTTTCAATACATGTAATATGATTTCCGGCTTTTCTAATACATTTACTAAGGATTTCCGGTTTTGTAATACATTTACTATGGATTTCCGGCTTTTTCAATACAGTTACTATGGATTTCCGGCTTTTTCAATACAGTTACTATGATTTCCGGCTTTTTCAATACACTTTACATTGTTTCCGGCTTTTTCAATGCAGTTACTATGTTTCCGGCTTTTACCCACACCCCTTCTTAGCTATGTTTACCATAGCATCTCTAAACTGATGAGTGCTTCCAAGAAGTATTTGGGCTCAGACTGAGAATAGTGCACGTGGCAGACAGGTGGTGCTTAACCATCCATCCATCACCCGAAGTTGCGCACCTAGTCTTTTACCAATTTTATACTTCTTCTGAGGAACCTGTAACTGCAACTTTTAACAAAATCAGGTTCAATATTTCTAGTGTTTCTTGCCACCAATATCAGGTAGGTATATTACTGTAGCCTGTTTGGCCAACTTGGTTTGCTGGAGCAATTCCTCTTCTGGGGTATGTTCTCTGATATGTGCTTTTGACCTTACTTAAAACTAAATTTGTCGGCATTTGAAAAGCAGCAAACAAAAAATCTAATACAAACTATGTATAATCTACCTATAATTTACAATAAAATGACCTATCGAAAAAGATTTAATTAATTCAAAACAATCATTATCATTAAAGAAAGATGAAAAATAAAAAGGTATTCATAATTTTCATCTTCCTGTGTCTCACTAGTCCCCTCTGGTTGCTAGCTGAATTACATATAGTATTTGCATTAGGGATGTGCAGGCTCAGAGCCTTCCAATTTGCATATGCTGTGCTGCTAGATCTTCTCTTATATGCCAGCATCATCCCCCCACAGTACATTTGCTCCCTCCTATTGAATACATGAGAAACGAAGTGACATCTGGATTCAATCTTAACTAACTGCTGTAATATAGCAGAGTTAACACAAGAACTAAGTTACAGTACTTTTAAATTCCTGCTGTCTATCACCTTTTAAGTACAATACAATACACAATAAGACCTAAAAATCCTTTCAATTGTTTAACTTTTTGTATGACTTCCCCCCCCCCCCCCTTGGGGTCCAGACACACCCTTTTGGTTAGGTTGGGTTGGAGCTTTGAACCCAAAAAATTGTTTCTGTTTATCTTACTTAATCCTAAACTTTAATATTGATCTGAGTATCTTTACCAAATCAGTCAGAAGCATACAAAAAACGTCCGGCATGTTTTTAGTAGTGTCAGTGTAATTCTAGTTGCATTCCTGTAAACAAAATTAGTTTCAACATCCTGACACTTCCAAGGGTAAAAGTACCTATCAATCCATCAATCCCTTGATCTGTGTCTTTTTTTTTTTAAACAGTTTCTCATGATATATTACAACTGAGGATAATTTCTCCTCTATAGCGGGTATATTACCAAATTCCCTTACTCTCCAGAACTTGGAACATCTGGAGTGGATTATTGGATTTTTTTTCTTTTCATTAAAAGCTTACTTGACCTGCGCAACTGTATTGGCAATTTGCATTCCTGGGCTGCTTCTAATTAATTCAGTCCAGTCATATCTAAACAACAGCCCCTATTCTACCTATATTCTTAGATTTGTAAAATCATGTTCATCTAAAACAATTAGCTTCTGAATTTGTAAGTATGTATCATTCAACAGTTTAAAGAAATCATGAACTGAACTGATAAAACATTTTGTTAGGGAAATTTTACATCACTTTTACTATTAATCCCTTCTGCAGCAATCAAAAATAATTACTGTTTCTTTTAGAATTACAATGTGTCTCTGCATTCTCTTGATCTCACAAGTTACAGAAAAAATATAGAAAATAACAAACAAAGCATTTTGTTAATAATGCATTCAAAATCAATCCTTTTTCCAATCTTGCAATGCACATTTTTTATTTTTATTTATGGGCGTCCCCATGAAAAAATGGCAACTCACTCGCACTGGCACATTAACCCTTTCAATTCCTGCACAACTTCTCCACAATTCCCTAGTACACCTTCACTATGCACAATCATTCACACACATCACATCTGATCAATACAATTGTTCCACACAACTCTACTTTCTCAAGTTCACTCGACTCTCTTTTATCACATACACATAGGCCCATCTCATTCACAAGCAAACATTCAAAGGCAGACATTTTCTGTGACATCCTGCATTCCAATGTCATCAGCAAAACAACTCTCACAGCATGCCTTCATAATACAAATGAAATATACATTTTGAGAAGAAAAGAAAAACAAAACACTAGTTATATATAAAACACAACATTCCTCTTCAGTAATAATTAAGTAAGTGGACATCTGGGGGTTATTTCTATATTCTTATTCACGTTTATTACATTTCTCAATCAGACCTTTCAGTGTGTCATCTAGGTTATATTTATTAACCTCTGCTTCTCATATCTGATTTTGTGAGGTTTAAACCAGTCAGTATCTGGGATGTCAGCCCTTTTAAACATTCATCAAATATCCTGCTTTATGATTCCCATAAAGCTTCGCTAGAACCTTCCCTTGTCTAGCTTAGTCAAAATCCCTTATGACTAAAATATCAGACCAAATGGCCCCCCTCTTATTAGAGGTTATTATTCCTTGTGCACAGGAATATCAAATGTTTATCTATAGGCACATCCAAGCACTGACTTTTCCTGCCTCAGTTATTAACACTATTGACTGGATGTAACTTTCCTCCTATTTATGAAAACACTGCCTGACAAGGTCTCCCTTTCTGTTCTTTAAGATACTAATACATGAAAACACATTTCTGTAAATGTATCCAATCCTTGTACCCATCTGGCGTACCTTTCTAAATCTAATGGAATTTCATGACATTATTCTATTTCATAAACAAATCACCGTGTGGGGCCCTCTTCTAAAGTTAGATCAGTGAGTTTTACCAAAGTTACTCTAAAAACACAATTAGGACAGGTTTGTTACATAAACAGACAAACAAGACTTTACACATTTACCTATCATTCACTGAACATATAACAAAAGATTATAACATGTTTAAATAACACCTTTAGGGTGACCAATAATTACCCAAGGATTGATCCCAGTAGGACAGATCATCAACTGCAATGGGGACACAGCTACCAGGAGAGCAAAACATTTGTGTTTACTCACCCGGGAAATTGTCCTGGCAACTCCGTCCCCAGAGCATGATCTCACATCTGTCCAGTGGTAGTCAATACTGCTGGGCATCTCGGTGGAACCTCCATGTTGTCAAATCTGATCACTAGCTATGGCCAGTAAATTGAGTTCTTTATTGGTCACTCTTAAGGTCTTGTCTGTTATAACCTACATATGATCATGTGAAAGAAGGAGACACCGGACACAACTGTATGTACAACAAACATCTCCATCTCTCTCCTCTGCTTTATTTAACAGGCAGTCTCCTTTATAGGTTCCAAGTAACACATCTGTCGTCAATTATGTGCAGTGAGACTATAGTGCTGTTTAAACATTGGAATCGCATACCTTACCATACATGTACATATGCTTTTCTGTGCACACATGACAGGGTCTGTACAATGAATTAATTCCATCCTGTCCTGCGCACCCACCCTCCATGCATACATGGCATACAAAATGGATTCTTATTCCAAAATGGCTTCTGCAACTGCAGAAAGGAAAAGCTATAAGGTGCAGTGACCAAGACAAAGAAAAATTAGTAGGGGTCCCCTGTATTTTCCACAACCAGCACCGGACTCTTTCTGGCGAGGTGTAATGCCACAGCAGGGGGACTCTTTCACAGGGTACCGCGGCTTTAAGCATTCACACCTGATTGTTAGTCAGCCCAGGCCGGGTATCCCTGGGGAGGTGGGGACCCCCCAATAAAGGTGTTCCCCCTCACCAATGCACCCCAGATTTTGCTATCCCCGATCATCTGGGCAGTGGTTGCTGGGTTGATTGTGTAATAAATAGATTGAATAACATTGTCATAGAACTAGAGCCGAGTGAAGGCTCAGCTGCAGCATTTCCCATACAAATACATTGGCAGAGCGAGGCGAGCCTTAACTTCAATGGTGGGAACCACTACGTAACCTTTAGTAAACCCCTCTGTACAGTGCAATACATTACTGTTTGTTTATTGTGTAATTTGTAGTAGGTCTATTCTACACCATTGTAAGGCAGTGTGGTCCCTTTCTGATGTCTCATAAATAAATAGTAACAACAACACTTAACACTTGTAACAGTTCAAAAACAACTATCAGTTGGTAATTTAAAAACCTCATTATATTATGTTTTAACAAAATGCCTCTGAATTGTTGGATGTTGTCCATGTCAGGGCTCTAGGTTAATGGAGTGTTTTGTTGAGAAAGGAAAACTAGCAAAGTAGCATCTGCAAATCATATTGACACCTGTTACATTAGACTCTGCGTGCTCCTGTTTAAGACTGAAATTTCAAACACCAACAGCATGATCCCAGGGAAGCTGGTGATCAGACAGCGCTGCAGCCACATACCCAGCAGGCGACCAGACAGCACTGCAGCCACATACCCAGCAGGAGGCCAGACAGCACTGCAGCCACATACCCAGCAGGAGGCCAGACAGCGCTGCAGCCACATACCCAGCAGGAGGCCAGACAGCGCTGCAGCCACATACCCAGCAGGAGGCCAGACAGCGCTGCAGCCACATATCCAGCAGGAGGCCAGACAGCGCTGCTGCCACATACCGAGCAGGAGGCCAGACAGCGCTGCAGCCACATACCGAGCAGGTGGCCAGACAGCGCTGCAGCCACATACCCAGCAAGAGGCCAGACAGCGCTGCAGCCACATACCCAGCAGGAGGCCAGACAGCACTGCAGCCATATACCCAGCAGGTGGCCAGACAGCGCTGCAGCCACATACCCAGCAGGAGGCCAGACAGCACTGCAGCCATATACCCAGCAGGTGGCCAGACAGCGCTGCAGCCACATACCCAGCAGGAGGCCAGACAGCGCTGCAGCCACATACCCAGCAGGAGGCCAGACAGCGCTGCAGCCACATACCCAGCAGGAGGCCAGACAGCGCTGCTGCCACATACCGAGCAGGAGGCCAGACAGCGCTACAGCCACATACCGAGCAGGTGGCCAGACAGCGCTGCAGCCACATACCCAGCAAGAGGCCAGACAGCGCCGCAGCCACATACCCAGCAGGCAGCCAGACAGCGCCGCAGCCACATACCCAGCAGGCAGACAGACAGCGCTGCAGCCACATACCCAGCAGGCAGCCAGACAGCGCCGCAGCCACATACCCAGCAGGATGCCAGACAGCGCTGCAGCCACATACCCAGCAGGCAGCCAGACAACGCTGCAGCCACATACCCAGCAGGCAGCCAGACAGTGCCACAGCCACATACCGAGCAGGAGGCCAGACAGTGCTGCAACCACATACCCAGCAGGAGGCCAGACAGCGCTGCAGCCACATACCCAGCAGGAGGCCAGACAGTGCTGCAGCAACATGCCCAGCAGGAGGCCAGACAGTGCTGCAGCAATATGCCCAGCAGGTAGCCAGACAGCGCTGCAGCCACATACCCAGCAGGATGCCAGACAGCACTGCAGCCACATACCCAGCAGGCAGCTAGACAGCGCTGCAGCCACATACCCAGCAGGATGCCAGACAGCACTGCAGCCACATACCCAGCAGGCGGCCAGACAGCGCCGCAGCCACATACCAAGCAGGAGGCCAGACAGTGCTGCAGCAACATGCCCAGCAGAAGGCCAGACAGCGCTGCAGCCACATGCCCAGCAGAAGCCAGACAGCACTGCAGCCACATACCCAGCAGGAGGCCAGGCAGCACTGCAGCCACATACCCAGCAGGCAGCCAGACAGTGCTGCAGTCACATACCGAGCAGGCGGCCAGACAGCTCGCAGCCACATACCCAGCAGGCAGCCAGACAGTGCTGCAGCCACATACCCAGCAGAAGCCAGACAGTGCTGCAGTCACATACCAAGCAGGCGGCCAGACAGCTCCGCAGCCACATACCCAGCAGGCAGCCAGACAGCGCTGCAGCCACATACCGAGCAGGCGGCCAGACAGCGCCGCAGCCACATACCGAGCAGGCAGACAGACAGCACTGCAGCCATATACCCACTGAGAGACAGAGTCTGAGGAGTAAATTTACCAAAAGTCGATTTTAGGTCCATTTAAAATAGACCAAAATAGAACCAACATCCCCACAAAATCAACCACAGTGTTTCTATTCAAAATAGACAATTTACTAACAGTCGATTATGGGTTCCATTCTGATTTTGATGGTGCATTGGTTCCTATTTAAAGTTCTATTTGAAGTTCTAAATGTGTTCTTTTCACCCTTAATAGAACCCAAAATAGACACAAAATCAAACAGAAGCATTCCCATTGGCCAAAACATGTCACATGCTCTGTATTACCCACAAACATCTTCATCCCAGTGCTAATTTGAAAATCCATGATTTTTAAAAAGTCATTGCTATGCCTATACATTCCCGATTTATACAGCCAGAGAGCCCCACGTGCTTCAACCCCATGTTTTTTTCATCATAGTGAGTTTTCAGACAATTCTACAGTACATAATCTGAAACCAAATAGAACCGTTTCTGATGGTTCTATTGAAATTGGTGATCTTGGGTCGATTTTTGGTCTAATTTCAAATTGACTGTTAGTAAATAAGCTTTTTCTACTGATGGCTATGAGAAAAAAACGATGGTCTATTTGAAGTTCTATTTGCGTGTAAAGTTGAATTCCTGGGGATTTTGAGTCGGTTTTGCCTTTTGTAAATGCCTGATTGTCAAAATCACCCCCAATTTACCTGAAAATTACCACAAAATAGAATGGATCTGAAAATCTACCCTTAGTAAATTTACCCCTCGGTCTGAGACCATTGTGCAATCAGGAGGAAAGGAAAGATGTGACAGTCATCTGTCCTGGATCCTCCTGGATAACTTGTGACAGGCAGCCGAGTGATGAGACGTCGCCTCCTCTGTATTAGGGGTGAGCGGGTTCGGATTTCTGAAATCCGAACCTCCCCGAGCCCGTCCGATCTGAGTCATATCCGAGTCAGGTTCGACTTTTCCCACCTGACTTGGATCTGAAATCGAGGCAAAACGTCATCATCCCACCTTCCGGATCTCGCGGGTTTTGTATTCTATAAAATGTACCCGCGTCAGCGCCATTTTCTTATTCGGCTGTGGACAGTGAAGAGGGAGGGTGGGAGTTAGGGCCGGCTGGGCTGTGTAGTGTAGTGCTGTGCTGCTGTTGTCCATAGGGACTGTGTCCACTCCACCAAAGTCCATAGGGGCTGGCTGTGTTGTGCTGTGCTGCTGTTGTCCATAGGGGCTGTGTCCACTCCTCCAAAGTCCATAGGGGCTGGCTGGGCTGTGTTGTGCAGTTTGTTGTCCATAGGGGCTGGCTGGGCTGTGTTGTGCAGTCAGTTGTCCATAGGGGCTGTGTCCACTCCAAAGTCTATAGGGGCTGGCTGGGCTGTGTTGTGCAGTGTTCCAGTCCTAAAGGGGTGCTGTAGTGTTGTCCAGGGGGTGCTCTGTCCATCGGGGGTGCTCCCCCCAAGTGCAAAAAAATTTTTTTTCTTTTCTGTGTTTGTGAATTGTGTGCGCAGTAGCCGCACATGCATCAACAAAGTAGCGCCAAGCGTGCGCCTGTGTCATAAGTAAAGGGCCGGCTGGCTCATCCGTTAAAGGGTGCTGTAACCCCCAAAGTGCACTCCAAAAAATATTTTTTTTTTCTGTGTTTGTGAATTGTGTGCACTGTACGTGCATCCTCAAAGCAGCAGCGCCAAGCGTGCATCTGTCTGTAAAAGGGTGGTGTAACCCCCAAAGTGCACTCCAACAAAAATAAAAATTTTCTTCTGTGCTTGTGAATTGTGTGCACTGTACATGCATCCTCAAAGCAGCAGCGCCAAGCATGCGTCTGTCCGTTAAAGGGTGGTGTAACCCCCAAAGTGCACTCCAACAAAAGTAAAACATTTTCTTCTGTGTTTGTGAATTGTGTGCACTGTACGTGCATCCTCAAAGCAGCAGCGCCAAGTGTGCGTCTGTCTGTAAAAGGGTGGTGTAACCCCCAAAGTGCACTCCAACAAAAATAAAACATTTTCTTCTGTGTTTGTAAATTGTGTGCACTGTAAGTGCATCCTCAAAGCAACAGCACCAAGCGTGCGTCTGTCCGTTAAAGGGTGGTGTAACCCCCAAAGTGCACTCCAACAAAAGTAAAACATTTTCTTCTGTGTTTGTGAATTGTGTGCACTGTACGTGCATCCTCAAAGCAGCAGCACCAAGTGTGCGTCTGTCTGTAAAAGGGAGGTGTAACCCCCAAAGTGCGCTCCACAAAAAATTAAAACATCTTCTTTTTTTTCTGTCTTTGTGAATTGTGTGCACTGTAGCTGCATGCGCATCAACAATGGAGCAGCACCAAGCATGCACCTGTGTCCCATAAGTCTGTTAAAGGGTGGTGTAACCCCCAAAGTGCGCTCCACAAAAAATAATCAATTCTTTTTTTGCTGTTTGTGTGCGAAATATATGCGCAGTAGCTGCACGTGCAGCAACAAAGGAGCAGCGCCAAGTGTGCGCCTGTGTCCCATAAGTCTGTTAAAGGGTGGTGTAACCCCCAAAGTGCTCCAAAAAATAAAAAACTATTTTTTTTCTGTGTTTGTGACTTGTGTGCGCTGTAGCCGCACGTGCATCAACACAGTAGCAGCGTCATAAGTCAAGGGCTGGTTTGGACATCTGGTCCGAACTGAAGGACGTGCCAACAATTTCTGACATGTCTACTGTCACTGCATATGATACTGTCACCACTGACAGAATGGTGGAGGATTACATTGGTGACAGCATCCAAGTAGTACCTGTACTGGCAGGAAAAAGAGGCAATTTGGAGGCCCCTGTACAAACTGGCTCTATTTTACCTGAGTTGCCCCCCCTCCAGTGTGTACTCCGAAAGAGTGTTTAGTGCAGCCAGGAACCTTGTCAGCGAAAGGCGTAGGAGGTTGCATCCACAAAATGTGGAGAAGATGATGTTCATAAAAATGAATTATCAACTCTTCCAGGGAGACCAGCCTCCAGAACATATAGAGGGACCTGTGGTGGTGGATTCCTGTGGGGACAAATTAATAATCTGTGAAGATGAGGATGTACACAACACTGAAAAGGGTGAAGAATCGGTGGATGAGGAGGATGAGGACGACATCTTGCCTCCGTAGAGCCAGTTTGTGCAGGGACAGATTAATTGCCAGCTTGTTTTGTGTGGGCCCAAACGAACCAATCATTTCAGCCACAGTCGTGTGGCAGACCCTGGTACTGAAATGATTGGTTTGTTAAAGTGTGCATATCCTGTGTATACAACATAAGGGTGGATGGGAGGACCCAAGGACAATTCCATCTTGCACCTCTTTTTTCTTTGCATTATGTACTGTTTGGGGCCTAGTTTTTCAAACTGCCATCCTGTCTGCCACTGCAGTGTCACTCCTAGATGGGCCACGTGTTTGTGCCGCCCACTCGTGTCGCTTAGCATAGTCATCCAGCTATCTCGGTGCAACCTTTTGGACTAAAAACAATATTGTGAGGTGTGAGGTGTTCACAATAGACTGGAAATGAGTGGAAATTAATGTTATTGACTTTAATAATAGCATAGGAGCAGAGAAACCCACAAATTCTGTGATTTTAGCTGTTTTTATGCTTTTTTACCAAAAAATACAGATCCAAAACACAAAACCCAGAACCCAAAACACGGAAGGGTGGTTTTGGCAAAACCAATCCAGATCCAAAACACAAAGAAAGATCCAGATCCAAAACCAAAACATGAAAAGTGGCTGGTGCACACCCCTACTCTGTATCACTGATGTTGAATAATAAAAACCCAAATTTCCAGGTAAGAAATGCACTGGAGTTACCACTTAGGGCCATCTTCAACTAGTGGCGAAAAATTAAGTTTTCAGCAAAAAAAAAGTGCAAAATTTTAGCAAAAAAAATGTTGAAAACAGCAAACAGGCGAAAATGGAGAAAAAACTAGAAAAGTTTCTCCATCCCAGGAGAAAAAAAAATGTGGGGATTTCTTTCAGAACCCTTTTGGACACCTGCCCTAATGATAAATTACCCCAAAATGTTTTTCTAAGTTGCGTACTTTGGCGAAAAACAGCTGCGCAAATTTCGTGTGGGATGGAGAAAACGTTTCTCCAGTTTTTTCTCCATTTTTGCTTGTTTGCAGCTTTCACCATTTTTTGGTGAAAATTTCCCTTTTTTGGGGGGAAAATTACACCTTTTTTTGTCGAAAAACATCAGTTTTCGCAGATGGCGAACAAAACTTGTTTTCAACGCTAATTGAATATGGCCCTTAGCCGGGCCGTGGAGCTAATAATAATATTTGGAGTAATGGTACATGGAGGAATTTAGCTAATAAATAAATAAATCTATTTCCTATAAAGAATGTTTTTAGACCTTGCTGTGAAGTTTGCACACCCATTATATAAAGGTAAATATATTGATTTTCCATGGTATAATTAAACGCATGCTACTGGGGTTTCTAGATCACCTGTGAGATATACCTGCTGCATTGGCAATGACTGAGAAAGTTGTAGTAGGGCTAATTTATTTATTAAGTAGTTTTGCACAAAATCCCCCGAAAGAGGACGCAAAATGTAAGTAAAAGAGGGACTCATATAGATGGCGACCTCTGTCTCTCCCCCTCAGTAATGGGACTCATATAGATGGCGGCCTCTGTCTCTCCCCCTCAGTAATGGGACTCATATAGATGGTGGCCTCTGTCTCTCCCCCACACTGATATGATCCATCTCCCTCCCACACAGGCACAGCTGAGGTCATCAGTGAGCTCGGCACTGTCTGATTACAGCCTTTGTGAAGTGAGCTGAGGTCCAGGGGATGATCTCCGACATTAGGACTGTCGATGGAGATCCTGGCCTCTGCCTCCTCCCCCCAACGGTGGTGACATGACTCTGTTTTTGAAAATGGACACCATCGCCGCCCCCCCTCACTGCCCACAAATGGCAGCAGACTGTCAATCACTGACAGTCTGCTGCCGCTCTGTATGCTGTCACGCCGGACACGATCTGGACATGCGCAGAAAGATAATCGAGAATCTGCGTTCAGCATTGCACGTAACTGAGTCAGGCCCAGCGTGCGAAAAATAAGAAAGTCTCCACCCAAAGTGGACTTTCCAACATTAGGAAGAATCCGCCTCAGGTAGGAGCTGATTGGTCCCACCCCCTCCTCCCGTCTTTACACTCACTGTAAGCTGAAATCTTCTCACCTGTGGAGGCGCTTCAGACAGAGGGCTACCATGTAAGATTCAGAAGCTGCCAATAAGGATGGAGACATTATCTAGTGACATTCCATTTTCACTGAATGGTGTGTGCAGTGGATGTTATAATGTACGTGGGCACTATAATGTGGCGCAATCTGAATTGAACTGGAGGCACTGTGTCGCATAATATCTACTGGCAGCACTACAATGTGGCATAATATGAACTGGGGCCATTAAGTGGTATAATATGAACTATGTCACTACGATGGGGCTCAAAAAGACCTAGGGCTTGACTGTTGGGCATAAAAAAAACTAGGGCACCACAATACGGTATAAAAAGATTTAGGGCACCACTATAGGGCATAAAACAATCTAGGGCACTATTATGGGGCATAAAACAATCTAGGGCACCACTATAGGGAATTAAACAATCTAGGGCACTATTATGGGGAATAAAACGATCTAGGGCACTATTATGGGGCATAAAATGACCTAGGGCACTATTATGGGGCAAAAAACAATCTAGGGCACTATTATGTTGCAGAAAACAATCAAGGGCACCACTATAGGGCACAAAATGATCTAGGGCACTATTATGGGGCATAAAATTATCTAGGGCACTATTATGGGGCAAAAGTCAATCTGGGGCACTATTTTGGGGCATAAAAAAAATTTAGAGCATCACTATAGGGCATAAAATGATCTAGGGCACTATTATGGGGCATAAAAAAATCTACAGCACCACTATAGTGCATAAAATTATCTAGGGCACTATTATGAGGCATAGAAGATCTAGGACACCACTATAGGGAATAAAATTATCTAGGGCACTATTATGGGGCATAAAATTATCTAGGGCACTATTATGAGGCATAAAAGATCTAGGACACCACTATAGGGAATAAAATGATCTAGGGCACTATTATGGGGCATAAAATTATCTAGGGCACTATTATGAGGCATAAAAGATCTAGGACACCACTATAGGGAATAAAATGATCTAGGGCACTATTATGGGGCATAAAACGATCTAGGGCATATTATGAGGCATAAAACAATCTAGGGCACTATTATGGGGCATAAATCGATCTATGGCACTATTATGGAGCATAAAACAATCTACGGCACTATTATAGGGCATAAAATGATCTACATCACTATTATGGGGCATAAAACGATCTAGTGCACTATTATCGGGCATAAAACGATCTAGGGCACCACTGTAGGGCATAAAATGATCAAGGACACTATTATGGGGCATAAAACGATCTAGGGCACGATTATGGGGCATAAAATGATCTAGGGCACCACTATAGGGCATAAAATGATCAAGGGCACTATTATGGGGCATAAAACGATCTAGGGCACGATTATGGGGCATAAAACGATCTAGGGCACTATTATGGGGCATAAAATTATCTAGGGCACTATTATGGGGCATAAAACGACCTAGGGCACTATTATGGGGCAAAAAATAATCTAGGGCACTATTATGGGGCATAAAACGATCTAGGGCACTATTATCGGGCATAAAACGATCTAGGGCACCACTGTAGGGCATAAAATGATCAAGGACACTATTATGGGGCATAAAACGATCTAGGGCACGATTATGGGGCACAAAACGATCTAGGGCACTATTATGGGGTTTAAAATGATCTAGGACACCACTATATGGAATAAGACGATCTAGGGAACTATTATGGGGCATAAAATGATCTTGGGCACTATTATGAGGCATAAAACAATCTAGGGCACTATTATGGGGCATAAAATGATCTAGGGCACTATTATGGAGCATAAAACGTTCTAGGGCACTAATATGGGGCATAAAACGATCTAGGGCACTACTATGTGGCATAAAACAATCTAGGACACCACTATAGGGAATAAGATGATCTAGGGCACTATTATGGGGCATAAAATGATCTAGGGCACTATTATGAGGCATAAAACAAACTAGGGCACTATTATGGGGCATAAAACGTTCTAGGGCACTATTATGGGGCATAAAATGACCTAGGGCACTATTATGGGGCAAAAAACAATCTAGGGCACTATTATGTGGCAGAAAACAATCAAGGGTACCACTATAGGGCACAAAACGATCAAGGGCACTATTATGGGGCATAAAATTACCTAGGGCACTATTATGGGGCATAAATCAATCTGGGGCACTATTTTGGGGCATAAAAAAAACTAGAGCGCCACTATAGGGCATAAAATGATCTAGGGCACTATTATGGGGCATAAAAAAATCAACAGCACCACTATAGCGCATAAAATGATCTAGGGCACTATTATGAGGCATAAAACGATCTAGGATACCACTATAGGGAATAAAATGTTCTAGGGCACTATTATGGGGCATAAAACAATCTAGGGCATATTATGAGGCATAAAACAATCTAGGGCACTATTATGGGGCATAAATCGATCTATGGCACTATTATGGAGCATAAAACGATCTACGGCACTATTATAGGGCATAAGACAATCTACGTCACTATTATGGGGCATAAAACGATCTAGGGCACTATTATCGGGCATAAAATGATCTAGGGCACCACTATAGGGCATAAAATGATCAAGGGCACTATTATGGGGCATAAAACGATCTAGGGCACGATTATGGGGCATAAAATGATCTAGGGCAGTATTATGGGGCATAAAATTATCTAGGGCACTATTATGGGGCATAAAACGACCTAGGGCACTATTATGGGGCAACAAATAATATAGGGCACTATTATGGGGCATAAAACGATCTTCGGCACTATTATGGGATAAAACGATCTAGGGCACCACTATAGGGCATAAAATGATTTACGGCACTATTATGAGGCATAAAACGATCTATGGCACTATTATGGGGCATAAAACAATCTAGGGCACTATTATGGGGCATACAATGCTCTAAGCCACTGTTATGGGGCATAAAATAATCTAGGGCACTATTATGGGGCATAAAACGATCAAGGGCACCACTATAGGGCATAAAACGATCTAGGGCACTATTATGAGGCATAAAACGATCTAGGGCACCACTATAGGGCATAAAATGATCTAGGGCACCACTGTAGTGCAACAAATTATCTAGGGCACCACTATAGGGCATAAAACGATCAAGGGCACAGGCCATAAAACGATCTAGGGCACCACTATAGGGTATAAAATGATCTAGGGCACTATTATTAGTCATAAAACGATCTAGGGCACCACTATAGGGCATAAAACAATCTAGGGCACTATTATGGGGCATTAAACGATCTAGGGCGCCACTACAGGGCATAAAACGATCAAGGGCACATTTATGGGGCATAAAACGATCTAGGGCACTATTATGGGGCATAAAATGATCTAGAGCACTATTATGAGGCATAAAACAATCTAAGGCACTATTATGGGGCATAAAATGATCTAGAGCACTATTATGAGGCATAAAACAATCTAAGGCACTATTATGGGGCATAAAATGATCTAGAGCACTATTATGAGGCATAAAACAATCTAAGGCACTATTATGGGGCATAAAATGATCTAGAGCACTATTATGAGGCATAAAACAATCTAAGGACTTAATTTATGCACGCAAATGAAGCAGTTTAAACGAACAGACACACCTGTCTTTTTCTAACCATCACCCCCGTTACCATCCCCCAAACACTGACTACCTGTTACTCACTTTGCGAATGGTTCCTCTGTATGGGCGTAATCGCATTGCAATCGCTGCGCATGCGCAATAGCAAACAATTGCTTTATCTGCAAAAATATCGCCATTGCGTAAATCTCGGAATCAGGCCCATAGAGAAATAGATGGGGAAAGAGACAGAAGAAAATATATGTGGGGGAAGAGGGGAGAAGAGATAGAGAGATAGGGAAAAGGGTGAGTAAGAGAAATACGGAGAGATACAGGACTAGGAAGGGGAGACATATAAATGGGTAGGGGCACAGGAATAATAAAGACCAGCAATGCCGGGCATGACAGCTACCCATGCAGACCACATTTTTCAAGCACTTTCTGTGCTCTCCAACCCGGAAAATGAGGGCTCCAAAATATTAGTATAGACATAACACAGAAAGGAGAGAAGAAGTGTTTGTCGGGGAACCGCAGGCCGCACGGTTCGAATCCCGACAGCAGTAGCCCAGCAGAGGAAGAAATACCAATTGTCCTAAAGGTAAGTATAAACTAATCTAATTCTACCCCCTAACCCTCTTTTAGGGTGTGTAGAAGCCATTTTGGAATAAGAATCCATTTTGTATGCCATGTATGCATGAAGGGTGGGAGCACAGGACAGGATGGAGTTAATTCATTGTACAGACCCTGTTATAAGTGCACAGAAAAGCATATGTACATATATGGTAAGGTATGCGATTCCAATGTTTAAACAGAGCCATAGTCTCACTGCAGATAATGCATACCATGTGTTAGACGGAATCTATAAATGTGGGCTGTTCTGTTAAAAATAAAGCAGAGATGGAGATGCGTGTGGTGCATACAGCTGTGTCCCGTGTCTTCTTCCCTACACACATGAACATATGTAGCCTTTAGCAAACAAGACTCTGAGGGTGACCAATAAAGAACTAATTCGCTGGCCATAGCTAGTGAGGAGAATTGACAACATGGAGATTCCCACTGAGATGCCCAGCAGTGTTGACCACAGGGCAGATGTGAGATCGTGCTCTGGGGACAGAGTTGCCAGGACAATTTCACGGGTGAGTAAACAGAAAAGTTGTGCCCTCTTGGTATCTGTCCCCATTGCAGTTGATGGTCTGTCCTGCTGGAATCAATCCTTGGGTAATTATTGGTCACCCTAAAGGTGTTGTTATTTAAACATGTTATAATCTGTTATATGTTCAGTGAATGATAGGTGAATGTTTAAAGTCTTGTTTGTCTGTTTGTTATGTAACAAACCTGTCCTAATTGTGTTTTTAGAGTAACTTTGATTAAGTCACTGATTTAACTTTAGAAGAGGGCCCCACACAGTGATTTGTTATGAAATAGAAGAATTCCATGAAATTCCATTAGATTTAGAAAAGTACATCAGAGAAGGATTGGATACATTGACAGAAATGTGTTTTCATTTATTAGTGTCTGAAGGAACCGAAAGGGAGAGAGACCTGTCAGGCAGTGTGTTCAGAAATAGGAGGAAAGTTACATCCAGTCAATAGTGTTAATAACTGAGGCAGGAAAAGTCAGTGCGTGGATGTGCCTATAGATAAACATTTGATGATATTATTCTTGTGCACGAGAATAGTAACCTCTAATAAGAGGGGGGACCATTAGGTCTGATTTTAGTCATAAGGGACTTTGACTAAGCTAGATAAGGGAATGTTCTAGCAAAGCTTTATGGGAATCATAAAGCAGGATATTTGATGAATGTTTAAAAAGGCTGACATCCCAGATACTGACTGGTTTAAACCTCACAAAATGAGTTATGAGAAGCAGAAGCAGAGGTTAATAAATATAACCTAGATGACACACTGAAAGGTCTGATTGAGAAATGTAATAAACGTGAATAAGAATATAGAAATGACCCCCAGATGTCCACTTACTTAATTATCACTGAAGAGGAATGTTGTGTTTTATATAACTAGTGTTTTGTTTGTTTTGTTTTTCTTTTCTTCTCAAAATGTATATTTCATTGGTATTGTGAAGCCATGCTGTGATAGAGGTGCTTTGCTGATGACAATGGAATGCAGGATGTCACAGAAAATGGCTGCCGTGCTGTAACTGAATGTTTGCTTGTGAATGAGATGGGCCCATATGCATGTGTATGTGATAAAAGAGAGTCAAGTGAACTTGAGAAAGTAGAGTTGGTTGGAACAATTGTGTTGATCAGATGTGATGTGTGAATGATTGTGCGTAGTGAAGGTGTACTAGGAATTGTGGAGAAGTTGTGCAGGAATTGAAAGGGTTAATGTGTCAATGTGAGTGAATTGCCATTTTTTTTCATGGGGACGCCCATAAATAAAAAATGTGCATTGCAAGATTGGAAAAAGGATTGATGTTGAATACATTAGTAACAAAATGCTATATTTGTTATTTTCTAGGAAAATGGATATTGTTTCTGTAACTTGTGAGATTGCAGAGCCATATTGTAATTCTAAAAGAATCAGTAATTATTTTTGATTGCTGCAGAAGGGATTAATAATAGTAAAAGTGATGTAAAATTTCCCTAACAAAATGTTTTATCAGTTCATGATTTCTTTAAAATGTTGAATGATGCATGCTTACAAATTAAAATGTTAATGGTTTTAGACGACCAACAAGAACATAATTTTACAAATCTAAGAATATAGGTAGAATAGGGGCTGTTGTTTAGATATGACTGGAATGAATTAATTAGAAGGAGCCATAGGAATGCATATTGCCAATACAGTTGCGCAGGTCAAGTAAGCTTTAAATGAAAAGAAAAAAAATCCAATAATCCACTCCAGATGTTCCAAGTTCTGGAGTGTAAGGGAATGTGGTAATATACCCGCTATAGAGGAGAAATTATCCTCAGTTGTATAATATCATGAGTAACTGTTAAAATAGACACAGATTAAGGGATTGATGGATTGATAGGTACTTTCACCCTTGGAAATGTCAGGATGTTGAAACTTTATTTTGTTTACAGGCATGTAACTAGAATTACACTGACACTACTTAAAACATGCCGGACGTTTTTTGTATCTGATTTGGTAAAGATACTCAGATCAATATTAAAGATTAGGATTAAGTAAGATAAACAGAAACATTTTTTTTGGTTCAAAGCTCCAACCCAACCTAACCAAAAGGGTATGTCTGGACCCCAAGGTCGGGGGAGGGAAAAAGTCGTTCAAAAAGTGTCTGTACTAAAGATATTTAAACAATTGAGAGGATTTTTAGGTCTTATTGTATATTGTATTGTACTTAAAAGGTGATAGACAGCAGGAATTTAAAAGTACTGTAACTTAGTTCTTGTGTTAACTCTGCTACATTACAGCAGTTAGTTAAGATTGAATCCAGATGTCACTTTGTTTCTCATGTATTCAAGAGGAGGGAAATGTACTATGGGGGGGGATGATGCTGGCATATAAGAGAAGATCCAGCAGCACAGCATATGCAAATTGGAAGGGTCTGAGCCTGCACATCCCTAATACTATATATAGTTCAGCTAGCAACCACAGGGGACTAGTGAGACACGGGAAGATGAAAATTATGATTACTTTTTTTTATTTTTCATCTTTCTTTAATGATAATGATTGTTTTTAATTAATGAAATCTTTTTCGATAAGTTATGTTATTGTAAATTATAGATAGATTATACATAGTTTGTATTAGATTTTTTTTTGCTGCTTTTCAAATGCCGACAAATTTAGTTTTAAGTAAGGTCAAAAGCACATATCAGAGAACATACCCCAGAAGAGGAACTGCTCCAGCAAACCAAGTTGGCCAAACAGGCTACAGTAATATACCTACCTGATATTTTGATATTGGTGACCAGAAACAGCAGAAACATTGAACCTGATTTTGTTAAAAGTTGCAGTTACAGGTTCCTCAGAAGTATAACTTGGAAAGACTTGTGCACAACTTCGGGTGATGGATGGATGGTTGAGCACCACCTCTGTCTGCCACGTGCACTATTCTCAGTCTGAGCCCAAATACTTCATGGAAGCACTCATGAATTTAGAGATGCTATGGTAAAAATAGCCAAGAAGCACTGGGTAGCCCCAGGCTTCAGTTAGGCTGCATAAGCCTACCCCTAATCATTGCACAGCCCAGGAAAAGTGATCACGGTACTAGAAGAAGAATGAAAGGGGTACCTCACAAATGTTATTCCTTCCAGAAATGAAAGATTGATTTTATATAGTTGGTTAAGTGTTGGGTATGTTCTGTGCTCAGACCTGTTGTCAAATTGACTATGGTTTTGAATGGTAGCAGACACAATAGAAACACAATAGAAACAATATGAACAATAGGAAAAAGGAAAATAAATGACAGAAGTAATTCATACATGTGAAGTACTTGAGGTAATAGAGAGTGACAAAGGTACACATTTTATTAAAGACATTTTTAGAACGTATCTTGGAGAATCTGAGAATAAATAGGACCCAAAGCAATGATAGTGTAAAGACTGAACTATACAGTCAAATTGAACTATGAAAAGTTTGTTAGAATGTGTATTTTTAATATGATTGTTAGTCAAGAACTTTCCCAGTGTGAAACGTAGGATGATAGCTTATGGAATACTATTTGGTAAAACTGCTAGAACAAGATGTGATTTCCAACCAGTAAACCTCAGAGTAGCTGTCATTTACCGTCCCCCTGGCTCTCCCTCCAAATTCCTTGACAACTTCGCTTCCTGGCTCCCTCACTTTCTCTCCTCAGATCTTCCCTCCATTATCCTAGGTGATTTTAATATTCCTATTGACATTCCCACTGAATCCTCTGCAGCTAAACTCCTTACCCTCACCTCTTCATTTGGTCTCGCCCAATGGACCTCCTCACCCTCCCATGTGAGTGGGCACTCACTTGACCTGGTCTTTACGCACCGTTGTGATATTTCTGATTACTCCAATTGCCCATTCCCCCTCTCTGACCATCACCTTCTCTCTTTTAACCTATCCCTCTCTCCTTGTCCTCCTCTAACTCCTAAGGCTACCATTACTAAGCGTAATATTGAGGCTATTGACACTGTTGCTTTTTCCTCCCTGCTGGACTCTCTTCTCTCCCCTATCATTTCTCTCTCCTGTCCTGAACAAGCTACTTCCCTGTACAATTCCTCCCTTGCTTCTGCTCTTGATTCTGTTGCTCCAGCAATAACCACTCACCCTCGCAGATCCACACCACAACCCTGGCATTCCAAATGCACCAGATACCTACAAAAGTGTTCAAGAATTGCGGAGCGTCAGTGGAGAAAGTCACGCTCTAAGGCTGACTTCCTCCATTTCAAATTTATTCTCTCCTCCTACAGTGCTTCCCTGTCTCTCTCCAAACAAACATATTTCAAGAACCTCATCTCCTCCCAGTCCTCAAACCCTCGGCATCTCTTTGCCACTTTCAACTCCCTACTCTGCCCTTCCCCTCCTCGCCTTCCCTCCTCGCTCTCTGCCCTCGACTTTGCCACCTACTTTACATCTAAAATTGACTCCATACATGAGGACATCATATCCCATCAGACCCTTAGCACTCCTCTCCCTCCTTGCCCTTACCACCCCTCCCCTTCTGTCTCACCAACTCTGACATCCTTCTCCCCTGCTTCTGGAGAGGAAGTCTTGGCCCTCATCCGGTCCTCCCCTCCTTCCACCTCCCCTCTTGACCCTATCCCTTCCCGTCTCCTCTCCCACTTGTCTCCTTCTGCCTGTTCCCATCTGGCTCACCTCCTTAATCTTTCCCTATCATCTGGCACTGTCCCTTCTGCATTCAAACATGCTCTTGTCTCCCCCATTCTTAAAAAACCTACCCTTGATCCTAACATACTTTCAAACTATCGACCCATCTCTCTTCTCCCTTTTGCTTCCAAACTCCTTGAGCGTATTGTCTACAACTGCCTTACCACCTTTCTTTCCTCCCACTCCCTCCTTGACTCATTTCAATCTGGCTTCCGATCTCTCCACTCCACGGAAACTGCCCTCACGAAAGTCAGCAACGACCTCCTTGCTGCCAAATCCAAGGGCCACTACTCTCTGCTCATTCTCCTTGACCTCTCTGCTGCATTTGACACTGTAGACCACCCTCTCCTCCTGCAAATCCTTTACTCTCTCGGTTTACGTGAAACTGCCCTCTCCTGGCTTTCCTCCTACCTCTCTGATCGTTCCTTCGCTGTGTCCTCTCATGACTCCTCTTCCCCTCCACTTCCACTAAAGGTAGGAGTTCCCCAAGGTTCTGTTCTTGGACCTCTCCTTTTCTCCCTATATACATCCTCTTTAGGTGAACTCATTAACTCCTTTGACCTCCAATATCATCTCTATGCAGATGATACTCAAATTTACCTTTCCACCCCTGAGCTCACCCCTGAGCTCCTTACCCGTATCTCCAACTGTCTCTCTGCTGTCTCTTCGTGGATGTCCCAGCGCTTTCTTAAACTTAACATGTCTAAGACTGAGCTGATCATCTTCCCACCATCTTCCACTACATCACTTTCCACAATTTCATTATCTATTGATGGCACAACTATCTCCTCTAGCCCCAAAGTGCGCTGTCTTGGAGTTATCCTAGACTCCTCCCTCTCCTTTAAACCGCACATTCAGCACATCTCACAGTCCTGCCGTTTTCACCTAAAAAATATCTCCAGGATTAGACCCTTCCTCACCCAGGATGCCACTAAAACCCTCATCCACTCACTGGTCATATCCAGATTGGACTACTGTAACCTTCTCCTAGCTGGCCTCCCAGTCTCTCACCTCTCTCCACTACAATCTGTTCTCAATGCTGCTGCTCGGCTCATCTTCCTCTCCAGACGTTCTATATCTGCTTCCCCTCTCCTTCAAGCCCTACACTGGCTCCCCTTCCCCTTCAGATGCCAATTCAAGGTTCTTACATTCACCTACAAAGCCCTCACCAAATCCTCTCCCGCATACATTTCTGACCTTCTCTCCCTTCACACTCCCACCCGCCCACTTCGCTCAACTAATGCATGCCGCCTCTCTTGCCAACTGATTACTTCCTCCCACTCCCGCATCCGAGATTTTGCTCATGCTGCTCCCTACCTTTGGAATGCTCTCCCTCTCCCTATCAGACTCCCCACCTCTCTACAAATCTTCAAACGGGCTCTCAAGACCCACTACTTCATCAAGGCCTTCCAGCACTCCTCCTAACCCACCTCATGCTCTTTCCTTCCTATCTTCCCCTTCTGTGTCACGCCTGTCTGTCTGCCCCTCCCCTTAGAATGTAAGCTCTCATGAGCAGGGACCTCTTCCCTCATGTGCTTCTCTTTACATTTTCTTCTACTCTCTACTCCCCATTAGGGCACCTAACACGGGACCGCCAACTCCCGGCAGCTTATTGTGAGTGCTTTAATCACTATTTCAGCAATGTATATAAGTTGTGTCCTTGTCCTGCACTGTAATGTACTGTAAGTTACTTGTTTCTTGTTCACTTATTAGTTCTATGTACTATGTAAGGCGCTGCAGAACACTTGTGGCGCCATATAAATAAAGGATAATAATAATAATAATAATTTCCTACAAGTGTTACAATATGAGCATAGTAACTTGATTCAATATGTGATGCATATATAATAGAAACTAACCAAAGTCCACCACCAAGTGTTCACTTATGTTCTAGATCCCAATTCAATTGCAGCACCTACAAACTGCAACCAGGTGATTGGGTCATAAAGAAGCATCTAAGGAGAAGTCCTAGGACCCAGTTACAAAGTCCTTATCAAGTTCTTCTAACTACTCCGATGGCAGTAAAGGCGGCAGAAAAGAAAATTTGGATTCGCCTCACACTGCAAGATCATTACATAAGGGGAGTTGGAGTAATTTGAAGTTATGACTAGATATATATGTTGCTAGACCTTAAGCCAGACAAAGGCTTGTGAGGATGTACTGTATACTATGATTTGTTCTTGTTATAGTTTTGTTTCTAGTTTTATCAATATCCAGACCTAGTGTAAAGAATGGTCACAAAATAGAAGCTTTAGCCAGACTATGTAATACTGTTATAGATGAAATATTTGATGTGTTTGAAATAATTATGAATTAATTGAAATTCCAGGTGAAGGTTTTGGGACAGTTTAGGCTGATCCTTGAGTATCTCACAGCTACACAGGGAAGTAGGTGTAAAATAGTGAGACCTGTTTGTTGTAATTATATAGCTGATAATTTATCTGACCCAATATATGTACACTTAGAGAAAGTTAAGAAATTGAATGACCAGTTTAGGAAGATACATAATGATCCATACTATAATATTGATAGTAATGGATAGTTTACACGGTTGAATATGTTAAGTTGGTTCAAGGGAACAGAAGAATATTTTTCAGGTATTTTCATGTTAATAGCTAAAGGATTGAAATTACTAGTCATCTACATGATTGTCAGGATAGATATATGACTAATAAGGAAAATACTTACACTTGATTACTGTTCTAGGTTTAAAGCGTTTAAAGAAATGTCAAAGACAACTATGATCCTGCTACATGGACATATCCAGAACTTTTGTGCAATTTGAAAGACAAGAGAACCATTGCTTTGTAGAGACTTATGTGAACAATGTATGGAAATAATTGAAGGCTTTTACAAGAATACGGATGAAAAGAAGATACAGGACTATAGGAACTGAGGGACTCATAACCTATGTGGTCTTGAATGGGCTCTGCCCCATGCAGCTACCTCGTTAGGAGGGATAACTTGTTGTGTGAAGTAGGGACCAGCTACATAGGGGGTGGGCCATGGCTAGGTAAGCTAGAAAGACAATAGTATGTAAAATTTGAATCGAAAGGAGGGAATATGTAGAAGCCATTTTGGAATAAGAATCCATTTTGTATGCCATGTATGCATGAAGGGTGGGTGCACAGGACAGGATGGAGTTAATTAATTGTACAGACCCTGTTATAAGTGCACAGAAAAGCATATGTACATATATGGTAAGGTATGCGATTTCAATGTTTAAACAGAGCCATAGTCTCACTGCAGATAATGCATACCATGTGTTAGACGGAATCTATAAATGTGGGCTGTTCTGTTAAAAATAAAGCAGAAATGGAGATGCGTGTGGTGCATACAGCTGTGTCCCGTGTCTTCTTCCCTACACACATGAACATATGTAGCCTTTAGCAAACAAGACTCTGAGGGTGACCAATAAAGAACTAATTCGCTGGCCATAGCTAGTGAGGAGAATTGACAGGTGCCTAATCCTAACCTCCCCCCTGTGCTTAACCCTAATCCCCCCTCTTAAGTGCCTAAACCTAACCCCCGTACCCCGCTGCCTAATCCTAACTCCCCTGGGGGGGGTGCCTAACCCTATCCTCCCCCCGGGGGAGCCTAACCCTAACCCCCCCTTCCCCTAGCCTGACCCTAACCTCCCGGGGGGTGTCTAACCCTAAGTCCCCCCCGGGAGCCCTAAACCTAACCCTTCCCCCCCCCCACAGCTGTCCGATCACGGCGCCCGGCATCTCTTCGATCGTAAAATGACAGGCGTCTAGATTTAGACGCCTGTCATTTAACCCTCCCCGGGATTAAGCAGTCAGGAAGCCGGCAGTCGGCATTGCGTCCGCCGGCTTCCTGAACGCATACCTTTGTGGGTGGAGCACTTGAGGAAATAAAATACAACTTTTATTTTTTAATTAAAATTATTTTTAATAATATGAGCATAATATTGCAACAATAAAAATGCTTAGATGTGTGGAAGATAAAGGAATAAAAGGTTAAAAATGATTTGCGTTCCACTGTATGATGTATCTTACTGCTAATATGTTGGATGCCTGGATGAGTGTGACTTTAGTGTGTCTGTATGCTGGCTAAACTGTGGGAGGCATTAGCATATCTTCGTAGCTGCATTGCATGCGATTATGCAGCTGCGATCACAATTTCTTTCTGTGCTGAATCAGGCCCACAGTGTGAGAAACAGTGTGGGTTGGATACAGTGCGAGTCAGTTACAGTGCGGGATACAGTGCAGGTCTGATATAGTGCGGGATTGCATCATGTGGCCCCACCCCCTATTTAAATTTAAGTAAATCACAGCAATCTACTGTGAGGGGGCGGGGCTTAAAGACACAAATTGCCATGCACCGCCCCCGTCGCTGCCCTCCTGCTTCTCTTACCCGGGTTTCTCCCGGTCACGGGAAGAGAAACAAACAGGTAGGCAGGTATGGCTAGTTTCACACTTACCGGTTTTGGCTGCCCGGACAAGAAACAGGCAGTAGCCGTCCGGTTTATTTCAGGCACTCAGGACCTGTCACAACCAGCGGCTTTGAGGTGCTTTTAATTTTTTTTTTATTAAATTACTGGGCATGCCGGCTGGTGTGTGTGACAGGAAACATTGTTTCCTATACACAACTGGCATGCAGGGACAGCATGGCAGCCGTCCTGCTCAGTGGTTATTCCCGGCTGTAACACGGCGACCATGCCGTGCCCGTGCCATGTGAAAGGAGGCACCTGCTTTCAGCCAACACTATTTTTCACACCCGGCAAAAAAACGAAAACTGGCATGTGTGACATAGCTCTATGGCTTGGTTCTCTGAGAACCTAGCAAGCTCATCTGTAATATATAACTAAGGCTATATTTCTGCCGGAACGCCATTACGTCATCCGGTACCGCAAAATAACTCTTCCTTTCACATATTATTAGGCACAGGAAGCTCAGCTTGCACTGGAGGGACTCAGGGACTGCTACTGTGTGTGTCTGCCTCTTACATGTCCTTGTCCATGTCCTATAGTGCTGCTGCTTCGGGCGGCAGCCATCTTGGAATCTGTCTGGCTGCTCAGGGTGATGACAGAAGCTTGTCAGGAGCCTGAGCAGCCAGCCAGATGCTGTAATGCCTGTTGTATAGACATGCATGCTGCTGGCCTTGGAAACTGTAGTCAATTTCCACCTATAAGTGAAAGTGAAGAAGCGGCTGTGCAGTGTGTCAGTCAGCTATATTGTAGTGTAGAAAACATGAAACGCTGGGGAATCATTCTGGAGACTTCTGGCTGTCAGGAGTTAGGACCCTGAGCAGCCAACCAGATTCCTCAGGCACAATGTCAGTCATACAGGGTGGGGTCCTTCCTCCCCCAAACAGCCCGCCCACGGTCTGCCCGCGGAGTGGCTGGAGACCGCTGTAGTCAGCATAAGGAGAGGGAAATCCTGTCTGGCTTCAAGTGGCTTGTTTGTCTGCTATATGTAAGTAGCCTGCAATCCTGCTACAGCATTTATCAGGCAACTGAAATTACATATATAATACAGTTCTCCAAGGTCAGAGTCTGTATATTTGTTTTAATTAACCCCTCTGCCTGTCCCACTTTATCCTCTGCTTGTCCCACTTTATCCTCTGCTTGTCCCACTTTACTCCTCTGCTTGTCCCACTTTACTCCTCTGCTTGTCCCACTTTATCCTCTGCTTGTCCCACTTTACTCCTCTGCTTGTCCCATTTTATCCTCTGCTAGTCCCACTTTACTCCTCTGCTTGTCCCACTTTACTCCTCTGCTTGTCCCACTTTATCCTCTGCTTGTCCCACTTTACTCCTCTGCTTGTGTCACTTTACTCCTCTGCTTGTGTCACTTTACTCCTCTGCTTGTCACACTTTATCCTCTGCTTGTGTCACTTTACTCCTCTGCTTTTGTCACTTTACTCCTCTGCTTGACCCACTTCACTCCTCTGCTTGTCCCACTTTACTCCTCTGCTTGTCCCACTTTATCCTCTGCTTGTCACACTTTATCCTCTGCTTGTCCCACTTTGCTCCTCTGCTTGTCCCACTTTACTCCTCTGCTTGTCCCACTTTATCCTCTGCTTGTCCCACTTTACTCCTCTGCTTGTCCCATTTTATCCTCTGCTAGTCCCACTTTACTCCTCTGCTTGTCCCACTTTACTCCTCTGCTTGTCCCACTTTATCCTCTGCTTGTCCCACTTTACTCCTCTGCTTGTGTCACTTTACTCCTCTGCTTGTGTCACTTTACTCCTCTGCTTGTCACACTTTATCCTCTGCTTGTGTCACTTTACTCCTCTGCTTGTGTCACTTTACTCCTCTGCTTGACCCACTTCACTCCTCTGCTTGTCACACTTTACTCCTCTGCTTGTCCCACTTTATCCTCTGCTTGTCCCACTTTACTCCTCTGCTTGTCCCACTTTATCCTCTGCTTGTCCCACTTTACTCCTCTGCTTGTCCCACTTTACTCCTCTGCTTGTGTCACTTTACTCCTCTGCTTGTGTCACTTTACTCCTCTGCTTGACCCACTTCACTCCTCTGCTTGTCCCACTTTACTCCTCTGCTTGTCCCACTTTATCCTCTGCTTGTCCCACTTTACTCCTCTGCTTGTCCCACTTTACTCCTCTGCTTGTCCCATTTTATCATCTGCTAGTCCCACTTCACCTCTCTGCTAGTGCTACGTTACCCCTCTGCTAGACCCACTTAATTTTGGGGGAGGGGGGAGCTAGTAATGCATGTAGTTAGTGAATTAGGAATCAAATAGCAAATTAATGCATTGCATATTAGTTAATAAACTAGGGATCCAGTGCCATGCCTCATAGGCAAAAACTTCAAATAGACTATGATCAGGTGGCTATTTTGTTGTGTGTGTGTTATGGATCTGACTTTTCCATTGTGAGGGCATATCCAATTAGGTGTACAAGGTTTGCGGTAAATACTACTGTGGCTATTGTAACCTATTGGGGGCAGGGGTATTTTTGAGGCAGAACGGTCCGGAAAGCCGTTCCTGAAGCTCTTTTCAAAAATGAGGTAATCAGGAACGGCGTTCCAGAACCCACCTGTCAACATTGCTGTCACAGACCGAGCAGCCATCCATCCAGTCCTGTGACATTCGGCGGCTGTGGCAGCTGGCTACGAGCCAATCACAGCTCGCGGACCGGCAGCCATATTCAAAATCCGCTGCTGTCATGTCTGTCACCGGATACTTGCCCGGTCCTGAGAAGCATCCTGAGTTGGATTAAGGGGCCTTCCACAGCCGGAGCATTTTGGGCCAAGCAGTGCTGGATGAGTGTGTGTGCAAACCGCCTGCTGCTGCACTATCACTGTCTCTGGTGATCCCCCCCCCCCCTGTGCTGGAGGAGGAGACCTATGGATGCAGCAGTCGCAGTGCTCCCCAGTCCTGACCACAGCCAGCTGGGGAGGTTCCTGGCCATCTCACAGCCAAACAGACTGGGGAAACAGGAGGGGAAAAAAGGCAAAAACACATGGCTGGGACTGAGTGTCTGGGCTAAAGTGGGGTTATATGACTGGTGTGAGCGAGGGGAGCACTGGCACCTAATGTCACCCTGTTATGTCTGGCTAATACACTCCTTTCTCTGATATATAGATTTATGTATTTTTGAAGGATCTGGCTTTTTTAATGATTTTATGTGGATCTGGCTTTTTAAAAATGAATATGGATCTTGCTTTTCTTCTATATGTATTGCTGTGGCTTAATGTGACTTTATAAATTTACTAAAGTGCAGGTTTTTAGAAGTGGAGATGTTGCCCATAGCAACCAATCAGAGCTTTTACTTAAACTTTTCTAGCACCTTCTAGAAGATAGTAGCTAAAACCTGATTGGTTGCTATGGGCTCCATCGTATTTTAGAAACCAACCCAAGGCTGCAGGGACCAGTTCTGGTTTGAATATAGGGGTAAAAAAAACCGTGGGGATCCCCCTATATTTAAGACCAGCACCAGACCCAACCGACCGGGGTGTAATGCCACAGCCCGGAGACCCAATCACCGGGGCTCCAGGTCCAAAGCATTAGCACCCCAAATCGGTCAGCGCAAGCCGGTGATCTCAGGGGGAGTCCCAAAGAAGGGTCCCCCCCCCCCCTCCCGAGCACCACAGGCTTACGCTGAAGCCCAGGGCTCTTCCCCCATACCCCTGGCTTGGTGGGTATGGAGGTAATGGGGGGGCCAAATAATGTAAAACTGTTGTGTTTTACAGTGGAACTACAAGTGCTAGCATGCCTGCCATTTTGCACTTGTGGAACAAGTGCCAGCAGACATGCGGCACCTGTAACTGCACTGTAAAATAAATAGTTAAAAAAAGACAAAACACACACACCGTGACAGTATAACTTCATTACACACACCCATTCACACATACTTACCTATACCAGATGTATCTGTCCCCTTGTCCATTAGAATATCCTTACTACATGGCTCTGCAAAGAAAAATTCATACTCACCTATATCCTGGCGCTGGTCTCCGCAGTAATCCAGGTACTTGGAAAAAAAAAAAAGAGTTTACACGACCCACGCAACAGCTATCAGTATGTGTGTTGCCACACATACTCATAGCTCCTGAATTCCAGCTGACGGGACTGAACGGTGCTTTGCAGTCCCATCAGCCAATCAGCAGGCGCGCTGCCTGTAGAGCAGCCGCTGATTGGCTCCGGCTGCTGACAGTCCCCACATCGGCGAGTCACACCATGTGGGAACTGTCAGTAGCCGGAGCCAATCAACAGCCGCTCTACAGTCAGCGCGGCCGCTGATTGGCTCTCGGGACTGCCAGCCCCGTGCATGTTCCGTCAGCTGGCATTCGGGAGCTATCAGTATGCATTGTATGAATGCATTGTATCAGTGATGTAACCACAAGATTAACCTCAATTAACCTTGCGGTTACGATGTAGCGGCTCCCGTCATAGACTTCAATGGTGAATTATCACCATTGAAGTCTCACCATTGATGTCGATGGAGAACATAGGCTGACCGCATTCAGCTAATCAGCGAGCTGCTCCGACGGAGATGCCCGCTGATTGGCTGGCGGCTCCTTCAATGACGGGGCACACGTGTGCCCCGGTCATTTACGCGGAGCAAATTATGAGTACACACAAATACCTTTGCTCAGTCTGAAATGGTCCCGTTTTTTTTCGGTTTGTTATTTTAACCCTTTGGATGCCTTCTTGGACAAGCGGACGTGAGCTACGCATAGGAGAGGTGAGTATGGATTTTTTTTTCAGGTACCCCTATGGATTACTTCGGATACTAGGTGAGTATGTGTGAATGTGCAAGTATGTTTTATTAAAATTTTACATTTACGGTGTGTGTTTGTTTATTCCGTATTTCTTTAGTTGTGGAACTACAAGTGCCAGCGGGCCCGTAATGCCCCGCATACTGGTATTTGTGGTTCTCCAAATACCAGCATGCAGGGGAGGCTTGATGGTACTTGTGGTTCTACAACTAAAGACAATATTTAACACTTTATTTTACACAACACTCTCACACTATCAACCCGGCACCCACCGCCCTGGGGTGCCGGGGATAGCCCCGGGCTATCAGTCTAGGCCTGGGGTGCCCTGAAGAGGGGGTCCCCTTTATTGGGGTGGTCCCCAACTCCCCAGGGTTCCCCAGCCTGGGCTGACTAGCGGTCAGAGGTAATGCTTCGGCCGGGGAAACTGGTGAAAGGTTTTCCCTGGCTATGGCATTATCCCCCCACTAGAAAGAGCTCGGTGCTGGTTTTGGAAAGTTCAGGGGACCCCTACTCGTTTTGTCCCCTGATTTTCCAAAACCAGCAGTGGCTCTGCAAAGCCCTGTGCTGGTCCTTTATATACAGGTGCCCCCTATGCATTTTGGCCCCTGTATTTTTAGAACCAGGACAGGCTTTATAAAGCCCGGGGCTGGTTATGCTTCTTGGGAGGGGGTGCATGTCATTTATTTTTACATTTACAACCTTTTACATAAGTACACACAGAAACATGCATGTATCTCATGGATATGTGCATGTTTCTGTGTTAATCTGACCTGCTCAGGATATACTCGGTAGCCTGAAGCAGGTCTAATATTTGGGGACTTTTGGTTATCTTTTTTTTTTTTGAGTCTCAAACAGACACCCTATTACATTGGGCGAGTTGATTGTTTTCAATGTGAAAACATCTGGATGCGAGTTTGAGAATGGGGATTTTTAGTAACTCTGAAAAATGCGAGTTTTAGTGAACTAATACCCTATTACATTGGAGAGTTGTGAAAAATTGCGAGTTTAGCACAAAACCCGCAATTTACCAAAACAGACACCCTATGTCTTTTTTTTGGGAAGGCATAACTCAGGGTAGGGGGTGAATTTAGACTTGGGATTTGTTTTATTAGATAGCTATTGTGCCAGGGTACGTGCTTTTGGGGTTCAGGTAAATTAGAAAGTTACAGTTTTTAAACTTTTATCTCAAGAGTGCGCCATTGAATAGATAGGACTTTTCAACATGTTGCACCGCTGCAGTAGGAGCCTCCAGCCAGTGTAATCACTGTGGCTTCACTTGGGTGCACAAAGATGGTGTCGTTTGCGTGCTTTAGCGATGGTGGGCTCGGGGGTAGGAAGCTGGCGTTAGCTGCAGCAGGACCTGGGGGAGAGGCGCTGGGGGGTAGCGGGCGATGGCGGTGTGGGTGGCAGTGCGGTGGGGCAGACGTTAGGACCTGAGGGAGGTAGCAGCACACAGATGCAGGCTTGGATCTGGAAGATCCACGATACCTGCTTCTGTGTTTAAAAAAAAAAAAAAAAAAGGCGTGGCCACGCCCCCCAAAAAACAAGCAGCTCCAGGCTTTGGAGACCCAGTACAGGTTGTGCTAAATCCAGGGGACAAATGGCGTAGGGGTCTCCCATATTAAGCACAACCAGCACCAGGCTTTTCAGAACCAGTCCTGGTTTCCAAAATACGGGGGACAAATGATGTAGGGGGCCCCCGTATTCAGCGCAACCAGCACTGGGCTCTGAGCCGGTCCTGGTTTTGGAAATACAGTGGGAAAAATGTGTAAGGTCCCCCTGTATTTCTCAAAACCAGCATTGGACTCTTTCTAGTGGGGGGTTGATGCCACAGCCAGGGGAGCCCAAGCCTAAGCATCACCCCTGACCACTACTCAGCCCAGGCTGGGGATCCGTGGGGAGCTGGGCACCCCCCCAATAAAGGGGTCCCCCTTTCCAGGGCACCCCAGGCCAAGGCTAATAGCCCAGGGCTATCCCCAGCACCACTGGGCGGTGGGTGCCGGGTTGATTATGTAAAGTGTGGTGCATATGAAAAAATTCAAATATTGTCTTTTTGCTGTGGAACTACAGTTCCCAGCAAGCCTCCCCCGCATGCTTGTACTTGGAGAACCACAAGTATCAGCATGCGGGGGCATTACGGGCCTGGTGGTACCTGTAGTTCCACAGCAAAAGCAATATTAAAAAAACACACCACACACTCCGTAGAAAAGTACAATTTTATTAAACATACATGCACACACACATGTACTCACACATGCACACACTATCTCACATACTCACCTATGTATCCCTGAAGCCAATCTGTCCTCTTCTCCAGTAGGTAATCCAATGCGCAGGAAGAAAGATGTACTTTCATTTTGGAGGTGAAAAAAACAAAAGTTTGGTACAAACTTAAAATCTAGCGATAATAGACTTCAGGTGGGTCCCTAAGTATGCCCCAGGTGTTTTTAAGTTTGCGGCAGGTGGATTTGTATCGATTTTTAAAACTTCACTTTCGCAACTTTAAAATATGCTAGCCCCCAGATCAGGTACCCCAATTTTGCTGGAATTACTTATTTTCTCCTATAAAAACTTCTAAATGTTATTCTTCACAACTTATGCAATGACGCTAAATACCACCTATTGAGACCATTCAAGTACCCCAAATACCTTCAGCAGGGCTATTTGGAGGTATCCATAGTAATCCCCCATGTCAGTGCATCTTTTGGGGGTGTCAGGCTGATTTCCCCAAACCTGACAGCACTTTTCGCCTATTTGAGTTTCACAGGGTCCCGTTTTCGCGTCCTTTGCAATTGAATAGTGCGGTAAGCGAGGACAAGCGTGATACTTTTACAGAGGCAAAACCAGCGATGAAGGTGGAAAGTGCACCATGCGAAAAGTCCGGGACTTTTCATCGGCAATTGAATATGCCCCATAGTCTTGAATAAAAAAACTAAAAATTAAAACTAACGTGACTGTGCTGGTGTATAAAATTCAGTGATACTAGTACATATACCTGTTATCTAATTATTACAAATGGCTTCTCTCAAGAAAAAAGACATTTAATAGCAACAATTATCATATAAATAAAAATATAACAGAAACATCTTTATAAAACTTTAATTGCCATCATCTTGGTATAAAGACCACAGAGAAATATGCCTATAAATATGTCCGTATAAATAAATAAAATGTCTGAGATGTTTTTAGGGGTGTTAAATTGGTGAAATAGACAGTGGGCAGTACCAACCTGAACGTTTCAGCATTTGATATATATCACAATAGTTCCATAGCAAGATAGTTGTTATTTATTATTTGTATCCCCAGCTTGACACATCTACATGATAGAAGTAAGTTACCGCTGTGTGTAGTAGTGGCAATGGTATGCACAAGCTGTCATTCCTGGTAAGTACAGCGGGGCAGCGCCGGCAGCTGCTCCCGGAAAGTACAATGTACTGGGGAAATCCCGTGGTAGCTGGTCAGCTAGAGTCTCAGCCGTGGGAGGCAGGTAATCCTGATATCAAAGAACTCTCGTGACTTGCAGGACCAATTGGACAATAAAGAATTATACAGTTGAACCTGAATAATTGGGATTTTAAGGGACCCGTGAAACCCTGCAGTGTAAACGACGCGATCCGGGAGATGACCTGGAGCGCGCAGCATGCTTCAGTAGAGCTTGGAGATGACCTAATCTCCAAGCGTCCATTTCCACGCAGGAAGAGCCGGGTCACTGCAGACCCGGCTCCGGCATAAACGGTGCCGTCTCGGGAATATCCTGGGTCGGCGCCAGCTAAATTCCGTGTCTGATCCAGTTTGGAACCCTGGGACTGATTCAGACCCACTTGTGAGCGCTGTGCACTCACAAGTGGGTCGATGGTCCCCTACTGCACAAGCGCACGCCGAAGCCGGCTCCGGCGTGCGCGAGACCCAGCCAGCGACGGGCGCTCCGTCGCTACGGTTTCGCACCAAAACGGGGCGGCTGTCGATTATGATTGACAGCTCGCCCCGTTTTGGAGACGGGTAGGGGGGGTGGGCGGCCAAACGGAGGCGTTCCTGACAGAACGCTTGCCGTTTGGAGGCGGCCTCATTGGTGAGCTTCCGGCTCTATTAGAGCAGGAAGCTCTCTGGGGCTTGCGACGGACGAGACCCTACCACAAGGGTCTCGTCGCCAATCCCGATGATCGCGACCATCATCCTGGCCGCTTGCAAAAGCTGTGGGTGGTCACCCACAGGTTAGTGAGCGGCCAGAAGGCAGACTTTAAAAAAAAAAGAGGACGCCCTGATTCAGAGCGAGCGCTCTCAAAGAGCGTCCGTCTCTGAATCAGGCCCCCTGTTCCAACCTCCAGGTCAGACCCGTAATTTAGGTATAAAAGCGCTATTATAGAGGTTCTCACTTATGCAGGTTCATTCAGTGGCTCTATGAAAGTCATGTGTAAAGGGGATACCCCTGTAAGTCCTGGTACAGACATAGAGACTTGTCAAAACCTGTACTAATCCCAGTTACAGAGGTTCTAAAGGCGGTCGCCTCATTTATAGAGGTTAATAAACTGCACTAATCTCACTTAAAGAGATCCTAACAGCAATTGTCTCAGTTATAGAGCTAGAGGTGATTATTCCTAATAATTGAGAAAAATCAGTCTCAGTTAAAGAGGTTTTTTGGTGCAAAAGTGGCGGGACCTCACAATTACTCCCAGTAATAGAGGTTTCCCACTTATCCAGGTCCGACTGTAGTGACTTCTAGCTTGTAGACAGTAACAACTTATGTGGAACATTCATGTGTAAAATGAATGCAGCAGCCAGGAAAGCATAATTTTTTATGCTGAAACAATGGCGACCGATGGTCACAATGACGATCCAATTGGTGCCTCTTCAGACAAAGCACTGGGATCTTAGATGCCAGCAGGAGGCATCTTTAGTCCTCAGATGCCTCCTGCGGCAGTAGCATATTTTAGCATCGCCATTAGTGTCAGTCTCCGTATCTGCCCATGTGCATGATATATTAGCACACTAAGTATATTGGATGCAGTTCTGTAATTTTGTATGTGGACCTAATAACGTAGAATTCTTGTAGACAATAACGTTCGTGGTGTCTGTGATTTACCTTTGTCATTGCAGCTATATGGCTTACCCATCTTATTTACTTTGCAGATACAGTAATTAAGGACAAAAGAATCTCATTTGTGGAAGATGATCCTTGGATATTCTCTGCCTAGACATCACCTTCCAACCCAGGCCTCATGGTGACGATGGCTAATCGTATAAGAGTCTAGGGATGACCTGCATGTGACTGCTGTGTACAATGGGACAGTAGGAGACTGCCACAGAGCAAATGTCCCAAGTCCTCTCAATGTCCAGCTCTGCGTTTCCAAAGGAAAGGTCCTGGAAGAGAGTTTCTCTGTACATAATAAATCAGGTAACATACAGTCTTGTCACTTTTCCCAGACATGTGTCATTGCCATTGCCATACCATTACTTGTATTTTATATTGCTCTTCCATTACTGACACATTCCACATACAGGTCCTAGGCTATAATGATGTAAGGGACAAATATTTCTATCCTGGCTGGCTGGCTCCATGGCCGGTAGATATGGGCAGTGACTACTTATTCTCACAGCTCTGATAGCGTTAGTTAGTGTAGTTTCTCTGCACACTATTGATGATGATGTGCGAGTCACAGGGGCAGAATCAGTGACCGCAGGGTTTATCTTGTGGCTAAAGCTCAGCCCTGAGATATTCAATTAGTGTTGCTGCCCCGCAAGGTAAAGTTCCAGAGTAGGATGGCAGTAGGGGTTCTATCATTTACATGATATAATCTACATCTTGTGCGGTTGGTTTCCTTTTCTTGCATACGCTCACCACTTGCAGAGGCTCTTCTGCCCAAACCGATTCCTGGATACACCAGCCAGCAGGCTGTGCTAAGTCCGAAGGTACACAAGCAGGGTCCTCCTGGAGCAAGGCATGAGAGGGGCAGGGAGGAGGGTCCCAAGCAGCAGCTGGTCCCCAGTGGCAGCGAGTCCTCTGATCCCATTAGGGATGGGCATCGACTATCGATGTTCCCAAAACATTGATGTTGCTGGCCGATGTCAAATACTTTTGCCATCGATGACAGATAACCAAGGAGCCGATTTTTTGTAGGGCGGAGCTTAGCCTCGTCCCTGGCGGTCGCTAAGCCCCACCCCTATTATTTACCATCGAGGGGATGCACACTTCCTTCGGGTGACTCATGACAGGGGAAGGCAGTAGGTATTCACTCTGACAGAGGGCGGGGTCCTCAGGCTCTCCTCTTCTGGGGCTATCCTTTACTTCACCCACAGCTGGCAGATGTTCCCTCCAGACTCCCTGGCGATGCTGTCTCTTCACGGCCACTTCTCATTAGGGCAGCAGCGAGGGCCTCCTTTCTGCGGCAGCTCCTTCTCTCTGGTCCCGGCAGCACACTTCTCTATGGGGGTCTGTGGGCACTCTTACACGCAGCCCTTAGCCGATGAGGTCCCGTAAACTTGACTCGTGAATTTTATTATGATTTTCCTGAACATATTTTATCACATTGGGGTCATCACCTTGGGTCTCTTATACCAACTATATTGTGTTCATGAAATAGGAATTTGTATTACCTGTAAATATACTGAATGTGGAGGTGTATGACCCATCAAGATCAGATCTCATCCTAATTTGGGAGATCAGTCATCTATATATACCTTCCTCATATCACACCTTCATTTTGGGATATTTGAACCATCTAGAACACAGCTCAGTCTGTGACTCTATGATAAGTCACGATGTGACACTTTCTACATCATGGTTCTCATTATTTTTCTGTTATTAATTATAAACCACACATCATTCTGCACCACTCTTGTTTTACCCCTTTTGTTCCTCATATTATAACCTTAAGACTCACAGAAGGTTCCCTGTCACTGTCCTCTTTCATGCTCTGTTGAAGGCAGAAAGCCACAACCTAGATCTCTAGAAAGGCCCTTACTACTACTAGGGGTAAATTTACTAAGATGGGAGTTCTATTTAAGAAGTGATGTTGCCCATAGCAACCAATCAGATTCCAGATATTATCTTCTAGAAGGTGCTAGATAAATAAAAAGTAGAATCTAATTGGTTGCTATGGGCAACATCACTCCTTAAACAGAACTCCCATCTTAGTAAATGTACCCCCTATAATGCTAAGTATGTCTCAGTATATAAAGAGGGCCCTTGTATTCAAAACCTTTTTTCAATATCCTGACCGTTTAAAATAAATGAAGGATAACTCAGTTTTTTATTAATGGGTTTTTATTTTAAATTTTTTTGTATTTTTTTTTTTTGCAGATGCCTATTAATAGGTTTCTAAATTTTTTTTTTAGATGCCTATTAATAGGTTTTCAATTTTTTTTTTTGCAGATGCCTACAAATTGGTTGCTACATTTTTTTCTATAGATGCCTATTAATAGGTTTTTAACTTTTTTTTTTTCAAATTTTTTTTTTTTGTAGATGCCTATTAATAGGTTTCAATTTTTTTTTTCTAGATGCCTATTAATAGGTTTTAATTTTTTTTTTGCAGATGCCTATTAATAGGTTTCTAATTTTTTTTGTAGATGCCTATTAATAGGTTTTCTTTTTTTTTTGCAGTTGCCTATTAATAGGTTTCTAATTTTTTTTTTTTTAGATGCCTATTAATAGGTTTTCAATTTTTTTTTTGCAGATGCCTATTAATAGGTTTTCAATTTTTTTTTTTGCAGATGCCTATTAATAGGTTTAAAATTTTTTTTTCTAGATGCCTATTAATAGGTTTCTACATTTTTTTTGTAGATGCCTATTAATAGGTTTCAAATTTTTTTTACTTTTGAAGATGCCTATTAATAGGTTTCTAATTTTTTTTTTGTAGATGCCTATTAATAGGTTTCTAAAATTTTTTTTGTAGATGCCTATTAATAGGTTTCAATTTTTTTTTTTTGTAGATGCCTATTAGGTATTCACTTTTTTTTTTTTGTAGATGCCTATTAATAGGTTTTAATTTTTTTATTTTTTTTTAAGATGCCTATTAATAGGTTTCTAAATTATTTTTTTTTGTAGATGCCTATTAATAGGTTTTCAATTTTTTTTTTTTTTTTGCAGATGCCTATTAATAGGTTTCTAATTTTTTTTTTATAGATGCCTATTAATAGGTTTTCAAATTTTTTTTTGCAGATGCCTATTAATAGGTTTCTAATTTTTTTTTTTTCTTGTAGATGCCTATTAATAGGTTTCAAATTTTTTTTTTTTGTAGATGCCTATTAATAGGTTTCTAATTTTTTTTTTCATAGATGCCTATTAATAGGTTTTCAATTTTTTTTTTTTTTGCAGATGCCTATTAATAGGTTTCTAATTTTTTTTTTTGCAGATGCCTATTAATAGGTTTTTAATTTTTTATTTTTTTTTGCAGATGCCTATTAATAGGTTTCTACATTTTTTTTGCAGATGCCTATTAATAGGTTTCAATTTTTTTATTTTTTTTTAAGATGCCTATTAATAGGTTTCTAAATTTTTTTTTTTGTAGATGCCTATTAATAGGTTTCAAATTTTTTATTTTTGTTTAAGATGCCTATTAATAGGTTTCTAAATTTTTTTTTTTGTAGATGCCTATTAATAGGTTTTCAATTTTTTTTTTTTTTTTTGCAGATGCCTATTAATAGGTTTCTAATTTTTTTTTTATAGATGCCTATTAATAGGTTTTCAAATTTTTTTTTTTTGCAGATGCCTATTAATAGGTTTCTAAATTTTTTTTTTTCTTGTAGATGCCTATTAATAGGTTTCAAATTTTTTTTTTTTGTAGATGCCTATTAGGTATTCAATTTTTTTTTTTTTTTGCAGATGCCTATTAATAGGTTTGTAATTTTTTTCTTCGTAGATGCCTATTAATAGGTTTTCAATTTTTTTTTTTTTGCAGATGCCTATTAATAGGTTTCTAATTTTTTTTTTTGTAGATGCCTATTAATAGGTTTTTAATTTTTTTTTTTTTTTTGCAGATGCCTATTAATAGGTTTCTACATTTTTTTTTGCAGATGCCTATTAATAGGTTTCAATTTTTTTATTTTTTTTTAAGATGCCTATTAATAGGTTTCTAATTTTTTTTTTTTGTAGATGCCTATTAATAGGTTTCAAATTTTTTTTTTTTGTAGATGCCTATTAGGTATTCACTTTTTTTTTTTTGTAGATGCCTATTAATAGGTTTCAATTTGTTTATTTTTTTTTAAGATGCCTATTAATAGGTTTCTAAAATTTTTTTTTTGTAGATGCCTATTAATAGGTTTTCAATTTTTTATTTTTTTTTGCTGATGCCTATTAATAGGTTTCTAATTTTTTTTTTATAGATGCCTAGTTCCTGGACAAAAGACAAGGAATGATGATGTTCGTCCATGTAAGATGACGTTTTGCCTCGTTCTGAGTTCCGTTTTTTTGGAGGGAAAAATCCGAACTCCACGTGCAAACTCGAACCTATCCGAGCCTGCACATCCCTAGTTTTAACCAATTTGTCTGAACGTCCATTTTTGTCTGTTTTCCAGTGTTCGTGAGCAAATGATTGAATGTTATTTGCTCCTATTATTACCAGATTTTCATTCCAACCAGCCAGATTGGACAGATATCTGACAGATAATTGTATAGTGTATGTCCAGCATTAGACATAGGGGCATGGGCATGTCTGCAATTGGTGCAGGGTGTGCCATGCACATGGGCCCCTGGTTCCAGGAAATTAATGTGATAGAAATGAATGTGGGGAGGAGGGAGAGTTGGATGCAATAATAAATATGTCCACATATGCCTTAGGTTAGATTTATTAAAGCTTCTAAAAATGAAAACTGGAGGTGTTGCCAATAGCAACCAAACAGATTCTAGCTAGCAACCAAACAGATTCTAGCTATCATTTCTCTATTGCAGGGGTCTTCAACCTTTGGCCCTCCATCTGCTGTGGAACTACAGATCCCAGGATGCCCTACCACAGTTTTAGCATGCTGTTCTATGAAAATGGCAAAACATGCTGGGATGTGTAGTTCCACAGCAGCTGGAGTGCCAAAGGTTGAAGACCCCTGCTCTATTGCATCCTACAAAATAAAGACAGATCCTGATTGGTTGCTATGGGCAACACCGCCACTTGTTTGCTTTAGAAGCTTTGGTAAATCTATCCCTCAGAGTCCCATGTGTCATCAGAGCTACATGTACCTGACAATACGGTCACCTCAGCATAGTGCAGTAAATGAAGATCCTGCTATTTCATACCATAGGGCTGATCATAGTGAAACGTTGAGGCCGCTGTGTGTGCAGCTGAGTGATTATGGGCAATCTGCGCACGCCTCTAAGTACATGACCATAGCCGCATGCTGCAACTCTTTATTTGCAAAGTGATTGGCAATCAGGGACCTTTTGGGGGAGGTAACAGGGAGTGGCGGCAAAAATGCTGGCAGGTCACAACCGTTTTTGGGGTGTATCTCATGCTGTGATTGAGATTTTGTATGCATAAAACATGGCGTCGCGTTTCAGTTCCATCTGCCGTTCTGCGTCACCATAGATTTACTCAAGGCTGCGACAATGGAAGGATCTGCGATCGCTGTGCGGTTTTTATGCGTCTCATATAAATCCCGGCGGCTGCGACATTTGCATATTTTTGCACACTATCTGCCGCACATTGGCAGCTGCAATGGCATTAGAGTACAACTATGTATCAGGCCCATACGCTCTAAGAGCATCAACAGATGATTTTAATGTTAAAAATAACAAACAGCGTTGTCACTCTTCCTCCAAAGGTGCTGCCAGGAGTAGTGGTCATAGCCCAGACTGGTAGTGGCAGTGTCCAGGGAGTAACAGCATAGGATCCCCCCTAATAAGCCGCTACCATCACTGCTCTATAACAGGCTGGATTGGTGACAATTAGTAACAATCACATTGCCATTACTGTATAAGCACAATTATAGTCGGCTTATCTCCACTTTTACCTCCTTAGGCTGCCAGTAGGAATCAGTCTCTGAGAGACCATACATGGAGCCACTAGAAGCAGGTCTGGTGGAACTGGTGACTGGTCTTATAACAGGGAACCTCACAGCATGAGCCCCTCTAATAATGCCCACCAGCCCTAGCCTATTTAGCACGGGGCTGATTTCCATAACACTAGGGCTCTTCTCACTACCCTGCGAGGTCATAAATGGTTAAAATGTAGAAAAATCTATATTTTTTCTTGTGGCACTACTGGTCCCAGCAAACTTTAGTAGTCATAAAATGCTTTATAATGCACTGTTAGTGCTATAAGCCATATAGAGTAGGCTGGGGTTGGCTAACATTATGTATGACAGTAGGACATCACGCTGTGGATTTCCCTGTTATAGTATCGCTAGCACAGCTTTTATAGACTAGTGGTGGCACTGGCTATTTCAGAGATGGGCATATCATAGAGAAATTATAGCTAGAATCTGTTTGGTTGCTATTGGCAACACCTCCAGTTTTCATTTTGTAAATATACACCTTAAACAATCAAGGACCTAACAAACATAATAACATTGGCACTGACAACCATTTATACAACAACTAAGGGTTCTTCAGCTCAGCCTCAACCTGCACGTGTCAGGATTATGTCAGGGGGTTCCACAGCTCAGCATATGCCCATATATATTATGTTATAACCTTAAGACTCACAGAAGGTTCCCTGTCACTGTCCTCTTTCATGCTCTGCTGAAGGCAGAAAGCCAAAACCTAGGTCTTTAGAAAGGCCGTTACTACTACTACAATGCTAAGTTTGTCCCAGTATATAAAGAGGGCCCTTGTATTCAAAACCTTTTTTCAACTTCCTGACCATTTACAATAAATAAAGGATAACTCAGATTTTTAATTAATGGGTTTTTATTTATTTATTTATTTTTTGCAGATCTCCTGTGGCACCAGATGTTAGATGCTTGGTTTGAACATGATGGAGTAGGTGGGGCGGAGTAGTGTCAATGGCTTAAGAGAGGGCAACACTGGCGGGGGCATAGCTGGGCATAACGGTGGCATCACCGGTTGTGGTAGGGACTTTGGTGGAGTCACCAAAGCCCGTGCCAGGGGCGCCCCAAACTGAGTTTGGGACCTCACCTGTTGGGGTATCAGTGCTCTAGTTGAGAGGATGCCGCTGCTATAGTTGGGTACATCATAGCCTGGGGTGGGGTCGCCACAGCCCGTGCCATGGTCCCCACAACCTTTGCAGGGGGCATCACCCAGCGTGGTGTTGGTATCAGCGACTTAGTGAGGTCAGGTACGAGGTGGAGGAGGAACAGGGCGAGGTGGAGGAGGAACAGGATGAATTGTGAGCGGCAGAGGCTTTGGTGGGGGGACAAAGAGCCTATGTGGGGGGAGAATAAATCCAACCTTTTGGTGCCAAAACGCCATAGTAGGGCACAACATGCCTTGGTGCCACAGGAGCAGCTGTGCTTGAAGCAGAATTCTCTCTCTTCTTTCCTCTCTTTGTGATCTAGCAGATTTCTCTGTATCTTCTTTCCTCTTTCTCCCTGAAGATATGGCAGTAGACTGCCTGGAGGTGATCTCCTAGAGCCACAATAGTCCAGGGGCCAGCTGTTGAGTAGAGATGACATCACAGTGGAGTAGTGATGACATCACAGTGGGGTATAGATGACAGGCTAGGGGATGATGTCATTGGTTTCCATGTGATCCATGACCATATATGGGCATATGAGCACCATGGGCCAGCTGACATCACAATGGGGTAGATATGACATCACAATGGGGTAGAGATGTCAGGCAAAGGGATGATGTCATTAGTCTCCATGTGATAGATGACCATATTTGGGAATATGCTGAGCTGTGGGTCCCCCTGACATAATCCTGACACGTGCGGGTTGAGGCTGAGCTGAAGGACCCTTAGTTGTTGTATAAATGGTTGTCAGTGCTAATGTTATTATGTTTGTTAGGTCTCTGATTGTTTAAGGTGTTTATTTACAAAGGAATGATAATTTACTTTTCAGCAGAAAAAGGGGTTATCGCTGTTTAGCCAATTTAGTAAATGGGTTTCTGCTGAGAAATAATAAATTCCTCATGTGGTCCTGTCAGTATCGCAGTTTTCCTCACACACGTAGGAAGGTAAGGGGATTGCAGTCTTATGTCAGGGTGTGGTTCAGTGATAGTAACAAAACCAAACTTTTTATCAGTGTGTATTACTAATGCTGGGCATACAATATACAGTTATCTGTCAGATATCTTCCTATCTGGCTGGTTGGAATGAAAACCTGGTAATGTATGGGAGCAAATGACAACCGACCATATGTTCCCAAACACTGGAAAACAGACAAAATCGATTGTTCAAATAGCTCAAATTTGTGTGTTTTAACCAATTTGTCTGAACGTCCATTTTTGTCTGTTTTCCAGTGTTCGTGAGCAAATGATTGAATGTTATTTGCTCCTATTATTACCAGATTTTCATTCCAACCAGCCAGATTGGACAGATATCTGACAGATAATTGTATAGTGTATGTCCAGCATTAGACATAGTGGCATGGGCATGTCTGCAATGGGTGCAGGGTGTGCCATGCACATGGGCCCCTGGTTCCAGGAAATTAATGTGATAGAAATGAATGTGGGGAAGAGGGAGAGTTGTATGCAATAATAAATATGTCCACATATGCCTTAGGTTAGATTTATTAAAGCTTCTAAAAATGAAAACTGGAGGTGTTGCCAATAGCAACCAAACAGATTCTAGCTATCATTTCTCTATTGCAGGGGTCTTCAACCTTTGGCCATCCATCTGCTGTGGAACTACAGATCCCAGGATGCCCTACCACAGTTTTAGCATGCTGTTCTATGAAAATGGCAAAGCATGCTGGGATGTGTAGTTCCACAGCAGCTGGAGTGCCAAAGGTTGAAGACCCCTGCTCTATTGCATCCTACAAAATAAAGACAGATCCTGATTGGTTGCTATGGGCAACACCGCCACTTGTTTGCTTTAGAAGCTTTGGTAAATCTATCCCTCAGAGTTCCATGTATAATCAGAGCTACATGTACCTGACAATACGGTCACCTCAGCATAGTGCAGTAAATGAAGATCCTGCTATTTCATACCATAGGGCTGATCATAGTGAAACGCTGGGGCCGCTGTGTGTGCAGCTGAGTGATTATGGGCAATCTGCGCACGCCTCTAAGTACATGACCATAGCCGCATGCTGCAACTCTTTATTTGCAAAGTGATTGGCAGTCAGGGACCTTTTGGGGGAGGTAACAGGGAGTGGCGGCAAAAATGCTGGCAGGTCACAACCGTTTTTGGGGTGTATCTCATGCTGTGATTGAGATTTTGTATGCATAAAACATGGCGTCGCGTTTCAGTTCTATCTGCCTTTCTGCGTCACCATAGATTTACTCAAGGCTGCGACAATGGAAGGATCTGCGATCGCTGTGCGGTTTTTATGCGTCTCATATAAATCCCGGCGGCTGCGACATTTGCATATTTTTGCACACTATCTGCCGCACATTGGCAGCTGCAATGGCATTAGCGTACAACTATGTATCAGGCCCATACGCTCTAAGAGCATCAACAGATGATTTTAATGTTAAAAATGTTAATAAATAACAAACAGCGTTGTCACTCTTCCCCCAAAGGTGCTGCCAGGAGTAGTGGTCATAGCCCAGGCTGGTAGTGGCAGTGTCCAGGGAGTAACAGCATAGGATCCCCCCTAATAAGCCGCTACCATCACTGCTCTATAACAGGCTGGATTGGTGACAATTAGTAACAATCACATTGCCATTACTGTATAAGCACAATTATAGTCGGCTTATCTCCACTTTTACCTCCTTAGGCTGCCAGTAGGAATCAGTCTCTGAGAGACCATACATGGAGCCACTAGAAGCAGGTCTGGTGGAACTGGTGACTGGTCTTATAACAGGGAACCTCACAGCATGAGCCCCTCTAATAATGCCCACCAGCCCTAGCCTATTTAGCACGGGGCTGATTTCCATAACACTAGGGCTCTTCTCACTACCCTGCGAGGTCATAAATGGTTAAAATGTAGAAAAATCTATATTTTTTCTTGTGGCACTACTGGTCCCAGCAAACTTTAGTAGTCATAAAATGCTTTATAATGCACTGTTAGTGCTATAAGCCATATAGAGTAGGCTGGAGTTGGCTAACATTATGTATGACAGTAGGACATCACGCTGTGGATTTCCCTGTTATAGTATCGCTAGCACAGCTTTTATAGACTAGTGGTGGCACTGGCTATTTCAGAGATGGGCATATCATAGATAAATTATAGCTAGAATCTGTTTGGTTGCTATTGGCAACACCTCCAGTTTTCATTTTGTAAATATACACCTTAAACAATCAAGGACCTAACAAACATAATAACATTGGCACTGACAACCATTTATACAACAACTAAGGGTTCTTCAGCTCAGCCTCAACCTGCACGTGTCAGGATTATGTCAGGGGGTTCCACAGCTCAGCATATGCCCATATATATTATATTATAACCTTAAGACTCACAGAAGGTTCCCTGTCACTGTCCTCTTTCATGCTCTGCTGAAGGCAGAAAGCCAAAACCTAGGTCTTTAGAAAGGCCGTTACTACTACTACAATGCTGTTTGTCCCAGTATATAAAGAGGGCCCTTGTATTCAAAACCTTTTTTCAACTTCCTGACCATTTACAATAAATAAAGGATAACTCAGATTTTTAATTAATGGGTTTTTATTTATTTATTTATTTTTTGCAGATCTCCTGTGGCACCAGGTGTTAGATGCTTGGTTTGAACATGATGGAGTAGGTGGGGCGGAGTAGTGTCAATGGCTTAAGAGAGGGCAACACTGGCGGGGGCATAGCTGGGCATAACGGTGGCATCACCGGTTGTGGTAGGGACTTTGGTGGAGTCACCAAAGCCCGTGCCAGGGGCGCCCCAAACTGAGTTTGGGACCTCACCTGTTGGGGTATCAGTGCTCTAGTTGAGAGGATGCCGCTGCTATAGTTGGGTACATCATAGCCTGGGGTGGGGTCGCCACAGCCCGTGCCATGGTCCCCACAACCTTTGCAGGGGGCATCACCCAGCGGCACAACAGGCCTTGGTGCCACAGGAGCAGCTGTGCTTGAAGCAGAATTCTCTCTCTTCTTTCCTCTCTTTGTGATCTAGCAGATTTCTCTGTATCTTCTTTCCTCTTTCTCCCTGAAGATATGGCAGTAGACTGCCTGGAGGTGATCTCCTAGAGCCACAATAGTCCAGGGGCCAGCTGTTGAGTAGAGATGACATCACAGTGGAGTAGTGATGACATCACAGTGGAGTATAGATGACAGGCTAGGGGATGATGTCATTGGTTTCCATGTGATCCATGACCATATATGGGCATATGAGCACCATGGGCCAGCTGACATCACAATGGGGTAGATATGACATCACAATGGGGTAGAGATGTCAGGCAAAGGGATGATGTCATTAGTCTCCATGTGATAGATGACCATATTTGGGAATATGCTGAGCTGTGGGTCCCCCTGACATAATCCTGACACGTGCGGGTTGAGGCTGAGCTGAAGGACCCTTAGTTGTTGTATAAATGGTTGTCAGTGCTAATGTTATTATGTTTGTTAGGTCTCTGATTGTTTAAGGTGTTTATTTACAAAGGAATGATAATTTACTTTTCAGCAGAAAAGGGGTTATCGCTGTTTAGCCAATTTAGTAAATGGGTTTCTGCTGAGAAATAATAAATTCCTCATGTGGTCCTGTCAGTATCGCAGTTTTCCTCACACACGTAGGAAGGTAAGGGGATTGCAGTCTTATGTCAGGGTGTGGTTCAGTGATAGTAACAAATCCAAACTTTTTATCAGTGTGTATTACTAATGCTGGGCATACAATATACAGTTATCTGTCAGATATCTTCCAATCTGGCTGGTTGGAATGAAAACCTGGTAATGTATGGGAGCAAATGACAACCGACCATATGTTCCCAAACACTGGAAAACAGACAAAATCGATTGTTCAAATAGCTCAAATTTGTGTGTTTTAACCAATTTGTCTGAACGTCCATTTTTGTCTGTTTTCCAGTGTTCGTGAGCAAATGATTGAATGTTATTTGCTCCTATTATTACCAGATTTTCATTCCAACCAGCCAGATTGGACAGATATCTGACAGATAATTGTATAGTGTATGTCCAGCATTAGACATAGTGGCATGGGCATGTCTGCAATGGGTGCAGGGTGTGCCATGCACATGGGCCCCTGGTTCCAGGAAATTAATGTGATAGAAATGAATGTGGGGAAGAGGGAGAGTTGTATGCAATAATAAATATGTCCACATATGCCTTAGGTTAGATTTATTAAAGCTTCTAAAAATGAAAACTGGAGGTGAACCTCACAGCATGAGCCCCTCTAATAATGCCCACCAGCCCTAGCCTATTTAGCACAGGGCTGATTTCCATAACACTTGGTTGTCTAAATATTGGTCAGGTTAGCATTTGACTATTGTAAATTTTAGGTAACACTAAATTAACGGTTTTATTATTTTAAATGAGCCCCTCCTGATAAATTCTGCAAGGAACAAACATATTACAGGCTCCCATATACACAATGCTTGGGACCAGAAGTATTTTGGATATTAAATTTTTCCGTATTTTGGAAAAATACCATAATGAGATATCTTGGTGCTGGGACTCAGGTCTAAACACAGACTGCATTTATGTTTCATATACACCTTATAGACACAACCTGAAGATAACGTTATACAATATTTTATTAACTTTTGTGAATTAAAGAAAGTTTGTGTACACTGAGCCATCAGAAAGCAAAGGTGTCACTTACTCATAAGATATACATTTGTTTATTGCTTCTAACCCTTAACAACCTTGTCTAGCTTACTTAACTTAAACTAATAAATAACGACACAGACAACAAGATCTTGGCTAAAAGGTCACAGCTTTTATTTATAATTAATTAATTAACCTAACCAGGGTGGCAAAGAGACGATGCAGGCTCAGTTCTAGCTTTTACTTTGCTGAAATACTCGGGGAACAACTGACACGTCCCCCCTTCTAGACTCACTAATGCTGCAAGGGTCCCACTTCCCTCCTGGGCCAATCCGGGACGCTTCCGTGCAAAAAGCGCCCGGGTCCCCCCCGTGCGGAGCAGTAGAAATTCGCCAGGTTCATCGAAGGCAAGTGCCCCCACAACGTATCTTGCGCCACATAAAGCCACTGAGCTGCAGCGTACTCCCGCCAAAGCCAGACTCCAAAGGAAACTGGCCCGCCACCCAACACGACCTAGCCCAGAACAAGAAAAACTTTAAAAAGCAAACAGATCCAAATCATCAAAAAGCCGTCAATCAGGATGAAAAAAAAAAGTTAGAGTTAAATACCCAACTAAAATCTATGACTCACACCAAGCCACCCAGTGACACATCATGACAGGCTTCTGACACATTCACCTTCTTCCTTGCCCTGTCTAACAGATCCATGCTTACACACCACTCTCCAAGTCACACTAGTCACCATAACAGATCACACAATCCTTCCATTCGTCCCAACAAAAACTTCTCACCACGAACGAACACTCCACACCTTTCCGCTGCACACTTCGT